>CP139505.1:5193572-5675333 GCA_021014915.2 Artemisia tridentata subsp. tridentata | reverse complement strand
AGATCATAAATTCTTTCATCGGATTTGCATAGGATTAATTTTTTTTGAGACCCGTAGATGGGTCTAGAGCGTGTTGAGGATCCCTAGGAGTAAAGTTAGCGAATCTACCTATCTCCCAAGGGGTTCCTTGCCTGGTTGGTTACAAGAAGGGGGGGGGGGGGGGGGTTCTAAAAAGTTAGTACCACTCAATTTCTCCTCCGACGGAGGACATAGTGACAGGGCATTTATGGATGTTGCGGTGTTGACCATATACAAAATAACACAAAGTTCTTTTTGTATCCTTAGTTTAATCTTCTCTAAGTTAACTACCCAAGTTAATAAAAACGTTAGTCTTATAAAGAACGTTAGTCTTATAAAGGCTAAGATCCACTTCGAATATACCAATGGGCATTTGGCCCAGCGGTAATCGTAAAAGTGTGAACGCTCTTTATCCAAGCGGTAGTGGGGTGGGACAAGTGTTAAGTGTGTATCTAGTGTGGTGCTTTTAAGTTTTGCCTTTATAAAAAAATAATAATAAATCAAATTGGTTATATGTGGCTAAGTTGCACGCGGACCGAAATGGGGACGGGGACGGGTACGGGTACGGGTACTGGGAAATGACAACATCATAAAATTCAAGAAACGGGTACGGCGGGGAAACGTCTATGTGTTTTATAATATTTTAGTATATGGCAAATTGTCTTCCAAAAAAAATTACACAACATTCAAAAATCCGAACAAATATTACTCATAATCATCAATTAAAAACTCGTAACCATCAAATTGTCTTCCCAAAAAAACATTTAAGTTAAAAAAACATCAATTAGTTGTGGTATCCCCGGAGAAAAAAACACCCCAATTCTGGCTCATCAAGTGAGAGGCTCGCAAACTCTAAAAACCCTGTATCCTCCAATGTACGAAAGTCGTCTCCATCAACATCCCACATCATGGTTTTCTCTTCATTATATTGATTAGTGCTCCGTGACAAGAGACAAATCCTCAGCACGCTTAGGAGTCAACTTGTTTCTTCTCAATGAGTGAATAAAAGAGTAAGTGCTCTAATTGCGTTCACAACAAGATGACGATGTTGGCTGACCAAGAAATCTAAAAGCCAATGACTGAAGCAAAGGTGTTTTTGCTCCAAAATTGGCCCACCAATGTTTAGCATCTCTAGTTCCCCTCTTAAAAAGAGAGTTAACATCGGAAAAAGGCCCGGACTTATGCGAGAAATCAGCAAAATCGTATAAAACTTTATCATAATCATTATCATTTGGGTAGAGTCTTCGAAAACATGTCAATCATCACTATAAAACCTATAAGAAACATATAAACAAAAAAGCATTATGAACACAAAAAGAAACTATATTTTATGAATGAATGTCAAATCAAACAAGAATTACCTCGAGTTCAAAGAATGAGCTAAACAATGAAGTGGTGTCGAACTCTTTGCCCATCGAGCCATAAGAATATAATACACCGCGTCATAGAAAGAACTGAACATCTCAAGAGATTTGTCTTCGTGCTTGTAAATTGCAACTTTCACTTTCTCAACAATGGAATCCTACATTTCATAAACCAATTGAAGGCACAGTCTATCGGTATCACAAGCTCGTACCATATCATATATAGGTGCTGTAAAATTAAGAATGTAAATCACTTGATGCCCACTCTTCACCATAGCCTCTAGTGCACCTCTAATGAGCTTAAACCTCTTTAGCATCACAGTAGTCGGGATCAAGTGATTTACATTCTTAATTTTACCGCACCTATATATGATATGGTACGAGCTTGTGATACCGATAGACCGTGCCTTCATTTGATTTATGAAATGTGGGATTCCATGGTTGAGAAAGTGAAGGTTGCAATTTACAAGCACGAAGACACATCCCTTGTGATGTTCAGTTCTTTCTATGACGTGGTGTATGATATTCTTATGGCTCGACGGGCAAAGAGTTCGACGCCACTTCATTGTTTAGCTCATTCTTTGAACCCGAGGTATTTCTTGTTTGATTTGATTAAGTTTTATACGATTTTGTTGATTTCTCGGTTAAGTCAGGGCCTTTTTCCGATGTTAACTCTCTTTTTAATAGGGGAACTACAGATGCTAAACGTTGGTGGGCCAATTTTGGAGCAAAAACACCTTTGCTTCAGTCATGGCTTTTAGAGTTCTTGGTCAGCCAACATCGTCATCTTGTTGTGAATGCAATTAGAGCACTTGCTCTTTTATTCACTCATTGAGAAGGAACAAGTCGCCTCCTAAGCGTGCTGAGGATTTGGTATTTATCCACAATAATTTACGTCTTTTGTCACGGAGCACTCATGAGTATAATGAAGAGAAAACCATGATGTGGATGTTGGTGGAGACGACTTTGGTACATTGGAGGATACAGGGTTTTTAGAGTTTGCGAGCCTCCCACTTGATGAGCCAGAATTGGAGAGTGTTTTTTTCTCCGAGGATACCACAATTAATTGATTTTTTTTTTTACTTCATGTTTTTTGGGAAGACAAGTTGATGGTTAAGAGTTTTTAATTGATGATTATGAGTAATATTTATTTAGATTTTTGAATGTTGTGTAATTTTTTTTTTTTGGAAGACAATTTGCCATATACTAAAATATTATAGAACACATAGACGTTTCCCCGCCGTAACCGATTCTTGAATTTTAGGATGTTCCCGTTTCCTGGTACCCGTCCCCGTTTCCGTCCCCGTGCAACTTAGGTACTAATTATGAGGGAAAGAGGTTGTATAGTGTATACTCTTTTATGCTGGTGTGCGTTAATGTAGGGTTTGTATGAGTCATGATTACTTTTTTGTTCAAATGTTTTGATAGAAATTTATTTCATTAATGGTTATTCGTAGATATTTTGGTAATTGTCATGATGGATGTTAATAAATAGCTTGTAGAAAAGCTTTGCGTGAGCGTATGTTTGATAATTATTTTGGGATTGCTAAGCATAAGCTGATAATCAGCTGTAATAGAAAGCGATGCAGCTGATTGTCTTTGGATTTGCTACTGTGGTAGCAAAACACAATAGTCACATATGCTCTATTTCATCCAATAGTTAGTGTATATCTGCAATCAGCACCCCCAAACGCTTCAGTGTTGTATATTATTTTTGTTAGTGTTTCATGACTATGGAGAATAGGCTGTACTGTTTATGCTCATGTGCATATATCTAGGGTTTCATGACCACTTTATCGAAATGGCTTTATAGGAACCAATTGGTCCCAAGGCTATTGGTAGCTAGTTATAAAATTGAATAATAGGTCTTGTTTGTGCTTATTGAGTGCTTGGTTTTCGATTTATTTGGTAGACCTTATTAGTGCTTTTCTGTGATCAACAACGCTTACAGGACTTAAGGCAACATGACATGTTGGGTGTTTCACATTTGTGGAATTTGGGTCATTAGATAGTAATAGCAAAGTTACTACCTTCTTATTACTCTTATTTGTGCTATTAGTTTCAAAGAGAGGATTTAAGAGACCGAGAACGATGTTGATTTGTAATTTGAAATTTTAATGCTATCTTATACCTTAAGCAAACGCACATAACGTACAGAAAGGACAAGCGTGAGTGGCATTTTAGAGCTTCTTTTTTAAGCATATGTAGCAAAATACAATGTATCTAGAACCTAAGTATATAGGAGTTGGTGCTATGTTTTTTTTATTGATGTTGAGACCTGGTGGTTCTTCAATGTTGAAGAGGTGCACATGCACTATGGATGGGATGATTGTTGAAGGGGGCGTAGGTTGAAAAGTGTCTTTTTATATTTCCTTTTGACACTTAGTTCCGCGACTTTTTATCCTAGGAGCACTGCAGTGTCCTCCCATGTTGGTAGATAGCAGGTTCTAACAACGGTGAACAGCAGAGTATTGACTTTCTCACAGTTAGGCTATAGACACATTGTGCTTTGCTATATGCTTGAAGTTCTCTGGACACCATCTTTCAAGTTCGTAGTTATATTCTCTTAAGCTTCTTTATCTTTTGGCGAACTAAAAGAATGGGATTATTAATTAACTTGTGAAGGTTCTGCAATTTCATGACAAACTACGCATGTTTTATTTCTTTTTTAAAAGATATACCTGAACTTGAGATTGCTTTATGTGTCGCTCTTAATGTACATAGAAACACAATTACCTTTTAATTGTGTGTTGTAGACAACAGTTTTTCATACCAATGCTGATAAATAATCTAAGAATGAAATAGTACAAAAACTTGTACGAACAGAGTGACATCGTTGTAGAAGTTTTACAAACAGAAAATGAAAGCTAGTTTGGTTATGGTTATTGCTGTGTTGATAGAATCGAACTTACTTGGTTCTGGTTTGGTTCAAATTGTTATCTGCCCCCCATAACTATGTAAGCTATTGCAATATGAAGGTATATGTATGTCGATAGTTGATAGTAAAAGTGTATGTAGCTTGAACATACACCTGGCTGCTATTTTAGTTCACGTGTTTTTGGTGTCTCCAGTGTTAATAATGGTAGGCAAGTCCTCGCTTCATAGGCTGCAATGCAACATTGAATCTTGATAATCCAACATTCTTTACATAATCTTAAAAGCATAAGGATGTGTGTGCAATAGTTGATTAACTTCCGAGATGATGGACTGAATTTGAAGGTTTTTTCAAAAGCTATATGTTTTTTTTATTAGGTCTTAGAGCTTCTGATATTTTTATTAGGTCTTAGAGCTTCTGTTATTTGATTATGTAAGTTTATGTGTCGTTATATTGATTTGCTTATTTGGGATATTATGAGGTTGTTGAACTTGAAGTTAACAATGCTGCATTTATATTTGTCACTTTAAGATAGTGATCGGGCATATGTAGGATTGTAGGCTACCTGTTTATGCTAGGTGTGTTCAGACACGTGATAGCTGTCTTTAATGGGTTTGACTTCTTTAATTTGTTATTCTGATATAATGTTCTATGTCATATCTTTCATCCTTGGGTTGTATCTTTCTTAGTAAGGTTTCCAAATTTTATGAATGGCTTCTGTTACTTCATTTGTTATCACTTTTATTTTAAGAACTGTTCTGTAATTTGTAAGATGCGACTCATTCAGGTGAAAATTGATATGGTTTAGTTGAAAGTTGATAGACTATCTGATAATGCGTCACAATGGCTGTTTGAAAGTTGTAACCACACTCGACCACATACATTTCTCTACAGTCCAGTTTGACTTTCAAAAGTTTTCCCTTTCTTTATCGAAAATATTTTTTTAAAGAGATCTAGTGAATGTGGCAAATTGGTAAGGCTATGTTGACCCCTAAACACCTTTTTTCATTCTTTTTAAGTTTTCAATAGATAGTTAATGAGTAACAGGTCTAATGCATTAAGATACATCTTGGGCCACTTTTGGTACGTTTGACCTGTTCTTACTTGCTAACCTTTTACGGCGATGTATATGAGATCGAACATGACCCATATTAGTCTATTCATAAGTAAACAGTTCTGATTGTGTGCATCTTGTTTGCTATTTGCTTAATCAACTCGCATGACATGCTAAACTTGTTTTTTCTTGTTGCAGGGTGTACGATCAGATGCCTGAGCCAAGGTGGGTGATATCAATGGGAAGTTGTGCAAACGGAGGTGGTTACTATCACTACTCATACTCTGTTGTTACTCTGTTGTTAGGGGTTGTGATAGGATTGTCCCAGTCAACATCTATGTTCCTGGTTGCCCGGCTGACCCACCAACAGCCGAAGCTCTCTTATATGGTCTTCTTCAGCTACAAATGAAGATCAACAGGCGTAAGGACTTTCTTCACTGGTGGACCAAGTGAGGTGCATTCTGCTTATGGGAATCGAATAAGTTCTGTATTTGCTGTTCCTGCTTATGTTGGGAGAGTTGTTGTAAGACTTGCATATTTCTGCTGAATGATTTTTGTATGTTAACATTCTGTGCTATGATGGCTGATTGTTGTTTTTGTTAAAAGGTGGGATTGAATAAAATGCCCAAAAGTGCTTTATATATGTAAAATCTCTTCAAAAGCTGTTGTTGATACTCTAATCTGTCTTATTTAGTGCATAATTGTCTATAATGTTTAAGGGTGCTTTCCTAATTATATTTGAACTGAGTGGCTTGTTTTGGCAAAAATGAACCATGTGTCATGTCATTGAATTCTAGACTACCATTGCCATACAACATTTGTTAGGATCGTGTGAGTAGAAGGATAAATATGAATAATTTGTAGGAGGAAATAGCATTTTCCATAAATCATATGGAAAGACAACTATGTGATAATGCGACGAGCGATGTACAATACTTTTTCTTCTCTTCTCTTCGAAAAAAACTCGTGAACAAACTTACTTTTTAATTTCCTTTCCACTTCTCTTCTTTACTCTCTAATTAAAAACGCGAGAACATACGGTTAAAAGAAAAGTTACTATCTGCAGTATTATTGTTACAAGTATGATCACTAAAGTTGCAGAATGTGTTTTGATATAATGCCTGTGGTAACAGGTTAACAGTTTATACTTTATACTTTTGCATATGGAGCAAATCACTAACTGGGCAAACAAAAGCTAATAAGCCAGCCAAGTGTGTCATGCTAGTGCTGATAAATGGTCCATTTATTGATGGGCGAACGACGGGGATTGAACCCGCACGTGGTGGATTCACAATCCACTACCTTGATCCACTTGGCTACATCCGCCCCTACCCCCGCACAGGTTTCAGTCTCTATCTACGATCAGAGTAATAACCTCATTTGATTTGCTTACTGAGAATGAGGTATGCACTATGCACAAATCATACAAACAAGTAATCATCTAATAAAACTCATCTGATGTTCATAGTTGAGCTAAACGTCCCAAAAAAAACATGCAGACAGAGCCCAAAATCGAGGCATGAAACTTAACTAACCAATAGTCATAAGGTAATTCATAATCCACTACTACTTTATTACAATCTTCACCATCAGAAACTTAACTAACCAGCAATCTAATATGCAAACAACTCTAAAACTAAGAAAAACATCGCGATGAATGCTATCATTAGCAATGTCGAAAGGAAACAATCAAAATGATAGCAGGGAATGGGTTCCCGCTTACTCAGAGCTACAGCAACAGAGGAAGCGCGGCCCCTTTAATGACATTCAGCTGTGATGGAGTTGAGCCCATGGGGTTCATAAAGTGTGGTCTTTGGGAGGGTGTAACGGTATGCTATGCATATACTTATAAGTCATCATTTTAATTTCTCGTTTGCTTCAGTTATAAAGCAGTATACGGGCGGCTTGGTAGAGTAGCTAGCATGTCAAAATTGTGTAAAGGTCGAAACGGTTGGATTTGGTTTGGATTTGAATTTGGATTAGGGTTAAGATTTTGATTTGATGTAAGAGAGAGAATATATTATAAAATAAATAAATTATTATTTTATAAAATTTATAAATAAAACAGTAAGGAAAAAGTAGATAAAAGCTCGAAGGGCCCATTAAATTCTCAAATCCCACTCCCTTAGGCTAAAAGGAGTGGGGCTACCCAACTTGTGGACGACTCGCGACATGTGTCGCCTCGTCAGCAAGTTGGGTAGCCTCAAAAAAAAGGGGGAGTGGGGCTACCCAGGAGGGTGGGGTGACTCGCGACACGTGTCACTTCCAATGATTGATTTATATTTTTTTTTCTTTTTTTTTCCTCCCATATTAATAAAAATACATTTTTACATATATTTGTGTATATATATGAGCAAATTAGCTAAGAAAATAAGCAGATAAGCACTTGAACAGTAGTAGCAAATTATGCAGAAACTATTGGTTAATCAGCCAACTTGCAGACAGATTTAGGCACTCTAAATAAGCTGAAAAGTGAAAACTTAAGGGGGCAAAATCTTGCTAGTACTACTGGCTATATAAAAACACAAAAAGCCCTAAATCTAAATAGCCAATTGAACTCCAATTTAGCACTAGATCAGGTGGTGTGAAACTGAATAAGCTATGCTGGGTCAGAATCAGAGAATTGGGGAAATTTGCAGACCTATTTTAAGCAACTAAATAAGCTAGAAAGTGAGAACTAGGCTCAGAACTCTAAAGTCTAAACTATAAGCTACTTGTAGATTAAAAATCATGCATAGGAATCAACTGATTAAGCAGATGGAGAACAATGAAAAAGCTGAGACAAGCTCAGTATGTACTGATCAGCAGGAATGGGTTTTGACCCTTAACTTTTGCAATCCTTAATGAAACTAAACCAAACTTGGGAAACTCACTTTAACCACTAGAATGGACATGGAAATGCCAAAATGAATGGTCAAATAAGCTCAGCTTATAAATAAGCTGATATGGGCAGTTAACTACCTGAATTCTGCACTAATTCACCCAAATCATCAAAGGTGCTCAAAACAACTTAGAACCTAGCAACTACAGCTTATCTAACCTATTATAAACTCAATCAAACTTAGGCAACAAGCAAATGAACAGTACTGAGCTTTATGACCCTAAAACAGGCTTTAACCAAACACCCCTTTTTGTGGGTCTATTGTGATTTTTCACTAGCACAGGCTAGTTTAACTTATAATTTCTGGATTTTAACTGATTAACTAACTTATTTTAACTATAATTAACAACTTTGAAAATAGAAATAAGCAGTTTAACAAGCTATACTATATTTGGCTAATTTTGACTTTTTATTAGATTTTTAAGTAAAATAATGCAAAGCTATTTAACTACTGATAAAACAGATCAAATATGATTAGAAACTATTAATAAGCAGAAAAACAACACAATAAGCTAAAGATAAGCACTAGTACAGTTAAAATAGAAATTAAGCTAAAATTGAGAAAAAGCTTACAACTGAGAGAAACTTATGAAACAAAGAACTAATGATCAGAACAACTCCTAGCTTGTTAACACAAGCTAGAAACCCAGAAAAAGCTTCCAAGAACAGCTTAATTCACTCAGTAGCTTATTTGACCAATACTTTGACTTCTGTTGACTTTCTTCATTTCTTGAGTTTAGAACAGATTATTTCTAATATAAGCTTACACAAAGCTATGAAAAGCTTTCATAAGCTTATAGCAAGGGTGTTTGTGGCTTTTTGATTGGTTCGTACAACTTAATAACTTATTTCTAGTTAACAGACTACTTTGAAACTTAGCATACTTGAAATTTAGAACACAAGTGATTGAAATAAAATTATCTTGACTGAATTGAACTTGTATTAATAACTGGAATTCGAAAATTACAAGATTGTAACTACTGAATATGAAATACGATTATGCTACATTAACTACTTACTTATTACAAGCTACAATGCCTCTATTTATACTAAAATAAAGTGGGATATGTCTTCTCATCCTCTCTGATCATATCTTGGCCTTTGGATTCTCCTGAAATCATCTCAATCGTTGAAACTACTTTTGGCGCCAAAAATGAGATAGTGGAAAAATCCACTATCTCTGATAACTTGTACTGAGGAAGAAGCATTTAATGCATATTGGCTTGTTAGGTGAGTGGGATAGGAGGAGGGTGGTGGATTTGTCAGAGATAAGGCGGTGGGTTGAGGTGGTTTTGGTATTGGCGGGATGGTGGTATTGAAGAAGAAGGTTTGACCGAAGTCAAACCTTCTGTTTAACTAAAAAGGTCGGGTTGGGTTTTTACTTTGGATTGGGCTTGGGAAATGTGTTTTGGGCTGGGGTTTAGTAGCTGGGTTTATTAAAAGGGTTGGGTTGGGTAGGTTTAATGGTTGGGTTTTATTTTAGTTAGGATTAGAAGTTGAAATTGTTTTAACTTTGAGGGACCAATCATGTAACTTCTGAAAATCCAGGGACCATTGCTGCCAATATCTGAAAATAAATTCCTAGGACCTTTTGTGTCATTTTGGGATTTTTGGGGTTGACTTTGACTTTATCTTTGACTTCTATCTTCACTTGATCAAATGCACAATTATTACCGAGTCAATCCAAAAATGTTCGTTTTCGTCCCGTTTTTAATCCTTTTGCACATGAAACAGATAAAAACATTTCAAGAATATTTTCTGTATTTTGAAGCATTTATGAGTGTTTTTAAATGTTTTTGCAGTTCAGATGGGACAAAAATGATGAGTATTTACACACTCATCAACGACGCATCATGGCTAAAGATTTAATATAAAATAATATATTCCAACTAATACTTAAGATGAAATATAATTAGTTACTATATATATTTTTAAATAAAAAAGGCATTTTTGGTATACGCAAAACTAAAATTTATTTAGTTATTAAATTTTATTGATATTTTTCTAGGATTAGATCATTGAAAACTTAATAACAAGTTTAACTTGTATTCGTCATGTTTGTTATAAAATAATGCAAGTCATGTAAGTCGTGTTAACAATAATCAGGATTATATGTACGGTATAAGGAGCAATATACGTACTACGAGATTATACATGTGATTTTTCATAATATCTAACGGTAATTGAGTGGTAGCTGATAACCGGGATTCTACCTTATGATCAAGTAAGTCAGGTTAATGAAAATGGGGATATAATAGACAGTTGCTTAACATGTTAAACTTAAATAGTATCGGATGTGATAACACTTGTTTATTAAGATGGCGTTTTTGAATTATACTTAGCTTTTTATTTGTATCAGATATAGTTTGAACGCTTTCTCAATGCATGAAATCACTTAAATTTAATGAGTCCTTTACAATATAGTTTAAGCGATAATGAATGTGTGATCTTTTTTTTTTTTTTTGGGTAAAGGGCATTACACCCGGCAAAATATATTACTCCAAAAAAAACGTTTAAGTACAAAGGAATGTGGCAGATGTACCACATTAACCGCAAGCAATCGCTTGACACAACCACAAAATCATTTATGACAAGCCATAAATGAACAACTAGCTACCAACAACTAGAACAACCATTGAAACAAAAACGACATGCAAAACAAAAAAAACAAATCCAAACAAGAGATTACTTCCTCGAACGGCCTTGAAGCTTGAAATCAAACTGCTTATTATATTCCTCAAATTGCCCAGGTAAATCAAGGACGTGGGCCGCATAATCTTCAGAAAGATAGCCTTCAAGCTCGTTATGTCCTCCTGCTGATGAAATGTAACTATCCATAGGATCATTTGACTCAAACACCTCATCATCACTATCAGAATCAACCACTTCACCCACCTTAGAGAATGGGTTGCCCTTCCTTATACCAACAGCTACCGGAACGGGTTTACCATTATCATCCACAAGGGTGCCTTTCCCATCAATAATAAGCTGTTCAAGCTTCCCAATTTTCTCAACAATAGGAGTGGTCTTCATAGGCGACGGAGAAGTAGTTTTTGAAGAACTAGAAGTAACATCAGGAGTATCTGTAGTGCCAATCACAGGTTCCAAAACCGAATCTTGTGCCTTAAGCACATCAAAGCTGTTCTTCAAATCAACAAAGTTGATATCCTCCACCCAATTATTATTCTTACCTTGGTCATCCCGGGAAGGAGCCGTACTACTAGTAGGATCACTAGTAGGTTCGTTACAAGAAGTAGAACCTACATTAACTGTTGGAGAACCTGTATTTGATTGGTTAGACGTCGACGCTCCTCCATTCTTTGGCTTAGTAACCGGCCTATAGTAATACGAGACTTTAGGCTTTTGAAAACGAATTCCATCAACCTGACGATTAGTACCATGAAGCTTACCTTTTCCTTTCTTCTTAGAAGGTTCAATGAAACCCTCTTCATCAGCCAACACATTATCTTTCACAACCTGTTTCACTCGCTTAGGACATCCATCATCATTGTGATCAAAAACTTTACAGGTCTCACATCTTGGCGGCTTCCACTCATATTCAATATCAATTGTTTCCAATGAATGACCGGACCCATTAGGGTAGGGGATAGCAACCACAAGAGAGTCAAGTAATGCTTCCTTTGACGACACTTCCACAAGGGCCCTAGCATAGGAATTACGACCCCACGACTTAAGACACATCGTACTCGTGTAGGAATCAAGCATGATAGGACGACCAATTTGCGTTGTGATCAAACTAAGACCAACCTCAGAATACGCAACAACCGGAATATTATGAAGTTTAACCCAAACAGGAGCTAAAGTTATATCATCTTTAGTAAGTTTAGTGTTTGGAGTCCAAATATTCAAAAAGATAGGAACCAATCGTATCAACCATGGACCTTCTTCCAACACCCTTTCCATACCCTCTTTGGTTTCAAATTGGATGACGGTGATTAGTTAGCTAGTAACGAGAACCGTGATCACACAAGATGTTCACGAAAGTAGTGATAATAATTGAATGGTAATGATGCTTGATTCTATACAACAGTAAATCACACTCTATATCGTAATAACGAGAACAGTGACCACACATGATGTTCATGTAAGTCACGTTAATGATGGTTGATTCTATATAATAATGAAGTACATTCCATACTGTGATATTATGAATGGGTTCGGTTGTTATAATATTTGCGCTCTATAGGTTTAATTAAATATTCTCGGACGTGATAATAGCCTCGGTTGTTATAATATTTGTTGTGTTTGAGATTGTTCATATGCATTATTTAAAGGAATATTGTAGGTTTTTTTTTTTTTTTTTTTTTTTTTTTTTTTTTTTTTTTTTTTTTTCTCTCTCTCTCTCTCTCTCTCTCTTGGTCCTGTTTTCTTTAATCATGTCGATTTTGAAAGTTGGATGCCTTTGTTTGTATTTTTTTCTCTTTTTTTGTGATAATATATTGCTGACTTTCATAAATTTTTGTCAAGATATTGATACTCGCTAATATTAGTGATGTTTCAATTAAAAGGCAATACATACGCAAGTTACCAAATTTCTTTGTTTTTACCGTTTGTACAACAAGAGATGGAAGTTTCCTTGGCTTGCAATAGTCTTTTAATATTAATATAATACAGTAATAATGCAAAAAACTTACACACCACAATCACAATCACAACCACATATACAAAACGCACAGTAAATGACTATTCATGAATACAGAAACATCGTAATGTTTTTCATAGATGACTTTGCTCACCATTAAGTCAAAAAGTCTATTGTCTTTACAATAATGCAAAAAAATAGACCTCCATCATAACAAGGACCCCACACACTTATTCACATCTTCTATATATACAAACACAAACCGAACACATTTATGTATTTCACCCAAACACTCTTTTGCTTCTTTTTGTAACAACACACACACACCCTTTTTTTAGATAAACAAACAGATACAAACATGATGTCTTCGGTCAATCCTGACGACTTTGCTCACTTAAAAATCCCCCTTTCAGATGTACTAACCGTCACCAACAACTTTTCAGACGAAAATATAATCGGAGAAGATAATTTTGGAAACTATTACAAGGGACAGCTCTTGTTGTCTGGTGAGCTGATTAAAATCTATGCTCGGAGGTGGTTAAATAAAGAAAGGGATGATGAAAAAGAACAACAGTTTTGGATGGAGATTTCCATGCTTTCTACTCTCAAGCATAAGAATCTTGTTTCTATTGTTGGGTTTTGTGATGAGAATGATGAGAAGATCATCATTATCAGGTTTGAGATGAAGGGAAGTCTCAACAACTATCTAAGTGACCCGATGTTGTTGAGATGGGTGCGAAGATTGGAGATATGTGTCGGTATTGCGCAAGCATTAAGCTACATTCATTATGACGAGTCACGTGATTTTAGCGTAATACACAGCAACATCGACAGTGATAGGATTTATTTAAATGATGACTGGGAACCCAAGTTAGGTGATTTTGTACGTTCCATGAAGATCAAGTCATCTGAAAGGCACAATTCTTTCAATACTGATAAAGTATGGAGTTCGGATGGGTATACAGACCCAACATATATAGAGACAAAAAGCGCAAACCACAAGTAAGATATGTATTCCTTTGGGATAGTAATGTTTGAACTACTGTGTGGTAGGAAATCAATAAGTGAGGATCCAGATAATAAGTACTTGGCTACACTGGTCTTTTTTCATTATAAAAAGAAAATACTAGATGAAATAAGTGATCCAGTTCTAAGGAAACAAATGGATCCAGACTCATTCAACGTTTTCGCGAAGACATCATATGACTGCTTGAATGAAGAAAGATCTCTACGCCCGGATATTAGTGAGGTTGTTACTAGACTTGAGAACGCGTTGAAACTTCAAATGGAACATCAAAATGTTGTAAGACTATTTTTTCTACTTCATCTTTCTTTTATAAATAATCTCTATTTATTTACGGAGTATAATATTAATATTAACGTACACAAGTAAAATTATTTACTGATAACTGTATTTATGATATTAAAGGAACACGCAATAGTTTCGGCCGAAGTTGAAGATACATCATCCAATCATGACAAGGTAATTATTTACTTAAGGGTGTTTGGGATTGCTTATTAAAATTAGATTATTCGTTTTGAAAACGGATAATATGATAATCGTAATATAGTGTTTGGATTTGATTATGTTGTATAATAACGCAATACATCAGTTTTTTAAGTATTTGGCAAATTAGATTATTTATGACATAACATGCAAAATAACTAAGATAGACATTTACACTATTGATATTTTAATATAGCTCGTAAGAAAGTGATGTTTTATCAAATAAGTTATACATATTAGATAACCATATAAATTATATGTACGAAATAATAATTTAAGAAAGGTAATTGTTGCAAGTCACTAGATTTTAGATAAGTGAACTCCATATCTGTTAGCAATTACTTTTCTTAATTGCAAAAGTGATGGTCATTAGTTTGTAAGACTTAAGTGTGTCATGTAATATGTAGTTAATATTTTGGGCTAGTTGTATTAGTTTTGTTATTGTCCAAGTGCACAAGTGTAATACTTAGACTAAGCCCACATGATGTCCAATATGTAAAAGCCCACCAAGCCTTTGGTTGGCTGTGAACACAACAAAACCACGCACACACACACTCTTCTCAGTGTGTCTCATTTGTAGAAAGAGAGTGTGTGTGTGAAACCTTGTCATTGTTTATTTCCTTTTCACTAAAGCTAATAAACCTTTGACTGAAATTAGCCTATGATCCATACTACTCTTTCTTGTTCTTAATATGTATATGTGAGTCATCATTGTGTTCTAGTGTGTTGTGTGATAAAGAGGAAAGCTCTCGGTGTTCATTCATAGTGAAGATCGAGGTGTTACAAGTGGTATCAGCAGCAAACCTGGGAGATTCTTGGTGAGTTTACTGATGTTTGTGGTTCGATTCAAAGTTTTAGGCTGTTTTTATCTTCATTTTAGTCATCGGAAAATTTGTTTTTCCGGTCATCGGAATTTATTTCCGTGTCATACGATAAAAACAGTCCTATCACTGGTCTTATGTATCTTTGCTGGTCAAAAACATCTCAAATCCATGGTCATACGAGGTTGGATCTGGTAACAGTTCTAGCTTAAAGGTTAGCTTGAGCTCGTTTTTGTCCTCTAAATCCGTGATATGTGGTAGATCTGATGGATATACGGTTGAGTTTTATGCTCAAAATGGGTTTTATGGTCAGATCTTGGCAGAAAAAGATGGTCGGAAAATGGTCGGAAAGTGAACAGCGGACATATCAGTTCGGGACTCGCACCTCAAGGAGCTCAATCAATTCATTCAGAACAACCCACAACTCAGGAACTGGATAATTTCTTCGAGTTTATGTTTGATGAATACTATGGTGGCGCTTCGACAAATGCATCTAACCAACATTCCGCTGCAACTACTCAACATCAACAACCACCACCAATTCCACCAAATCCAGATGCATCTACAACATTCGAAGCTGACGCACCAACTCCCTCGACATCAACATCATCTACATCTACTCCAGCAACTCCATTCATTGAAATTGTTCTACCAAGAATTGATGAGCAAGAACAAAATAATGCTGTGTTAGACGATGAAGTCTTTGAAAACCCGTTTGGAATGGAATCTGGTGAATCATCTTCCAGATTACATGAACCGTCTAACATACATTCAAACAGTCCAAGGTACCCTTCAACTCTACAGTGGACAAAAGACCATCCGATTGAACAGGTTATTGGTGAACCCTCAAGACCAATTCAGACGAGAAAACAACTTCATACCGATTGCGACATGTGCATCTATGTCTGCTCAGTCAGTCTCATAGAACCTAAGAACATTCGGGAAGGAATGGCAGATAATGCCTGGATTGAAGCGATGCAGGAAGAACTTCTTCAATTTCAAATCCATGACACCTGGGATTTAGTTCCAAGACCAATTGACAAACTAGTCATTGATCTTAAGTGGTTATGGAAAAACAAAAAGGATGAAGAAATGACTGTGATTCGCAACAAGGCTCGTCTGGTGGCAAAGGGATTCAGACAAGAAGAAGGGATAGATTTTGAAGAGTCATTCGCACCGGTTGCAAGGCTTGAAGCTGTTAGGATTTTCTTAGCTTATGCCGCTCACAAGAACATCACGGTTTATCAGATGGACATCAAGACAGCGTTCTTGAATGGAACTCTGAAAGAAGAAGCGTATGTGAGTCAACCAGACGGTTTCGTTGACAAAGATCATCCGGAATACGTCTACAAGCTAAAGAAGGCAATCTATGGTTTGAAACAAGCCCCACGGGCGTGGTATGACGAGTTATCATCTTTCTTATTGTCAAATAATTTCACCAAAGGAACAATTGATCCGACCTTGTTTACAAGAAAATACAAAAATGATATTTTGATTGTTCAGATTTATGTGGACGACATAATTTTTGGGTCCACTAATCCGACACATTCAAAACATTTTGAAAATCTCATGAAAAGCAAATTTGAAATGTCCATGATGGGAGAATTAAAATTCTTTTTGGGGTTACAAATTCATCAATCCCCGCGTGGTATTTTTCTTAATCAGGCTAAATACACAATTGAGATTTTGAAAAAACATGGTATGGAAAATTGTGACTCTGTTGGTACTCCAATGGTCACTTCACCAAAAATTGGCGCAGACCTAAATGGGAAACCCATGGATCCGAAGAAATATCGGAGCATGATTGGTTCTCTCATGTACCTAACTGCAAGCCGACCAGATATACATTTTGCTGTGTGTTTATTAGCACGGTTTCAGGCAAGGCCTACCGAACTTCACCTCCAAGAGGTTAAACGGATCTTTCGATACCTTCGAAGAACCATTAACATGGGACTTTGGTATTCGAAGGATTCGGAGTTTACACTAATTGCCTTTTCAGATGCCGATCATGCTGGATGCCAAGTAACAGCGAAAAGTACGTCAGGCGGAGCGCAATTTTTGGGAGAAAAGCTAGTAGGCTGGTCGTCAAGAAAACAAGATTGCACTGCTTTATCAACCGCAGAGGCCGAGTATGTGTCTCTATCTGCGTGTTGTGCCCAAGTCCTTTGGATGAGAACACAACTCACGGATTATGGTTTCTCTTTCAACCGCATACCTTTGTATTGCGATTCAAAAAGTGCCATAGCCATCTCGTGCAACCCAGTGCAACACTCAAAGACCAAGCATATTAGAGTCCGCTATCACTTCATAAAAGAGCACGTTGAAGAGGGTACTGTTGAATTGTTTTTCGTGAAGACAGAATACCAGCTCGCCGATCTATTTACTAAGGCCCTCCCAAAAGAGCGGTTTGAAAACTTAGTTCGTCGAATTGGAATGCGAAGCCTAACTCCCGTAGAGTTAGAAAGTCTTCTCAAATCTCATTGATTTACTTCATAAAGCTTCGCATGTAAATATATATGTGTAAATATGTTTGTAAATAGTTATGTATATATATTTTTGGTAAATATATATATATATATATACTTTTTCAAAAACAAAAATACAAAAATAGAAAATTTGAAAAAGCCATAAAAAATATAAAACATCAAAAACCAAAAATATTCTTCTCACGACATGTCTCTCGTCTAATCAATATTCTGTACGTACTTAGAAATGTCATTCAACAATGATACGGGCATGTACAGATGCTTGAGCGAGAGTTATTTTTATGTTTTCCAAAACATGTCGTTTCTCAAATTCTTCATTAAGGCTTTCGTGCATTTCAGTACGGAACCCATTCTTAAACGTGAAATCTTTTAAATGTAGCTCGGGTATGCCGGAAAAGGTTTCAAATAAACGCTACATTGTATGACTTCTGATTATTTCCAATCAGGACTCGCAATGTTAATGGCGAAAAGCAAAAACCTTGAGCACTTAATCAAAATGTTTTCAGGAAGATTTTTTTTTCAAAGTCTTTAAATGAATTTTGTGCTCAAGATGACTCCCTCTAACACCCTTAACTGCTTTTAAACTCAATTGTTTAAATAAAATGCTTTGGTTAAGGGGGAGTATAAAAAGAAAAATGTTCCATTTTTTCATGCTAAAATCAGTCCGTCTCTCCACTAAAAGTTTCATTTTAATCAACTGTTTTCAAAAATACCACTTCATGCTATTTTTGAGGGGGAGATTAAGTGTTTATATATGGGGGAGAGGACGTGATTAAAATGTGATCTAAAAGAAGTTTTATCGTTTGAATCTCAAAACGAGTTCTTCAAAAAGACTCGGCATGAACCCTCGAATTGACGAAACTAAATGTCCGTTCTCGAAAAGACATGTCCTGGACGGGTAATAATTTCAAGTTGGTTTACCAGTGATGTAAGCGTGTCTCGCAAAGGACTTGTCTGAGTAGAATGTACCAATTCGAGAGATGATCTTTGAATATGACCAGGACGGGTAATAACTTCAAGCTAGTCTAACTAGTGATGTAAGCGTGTCTCGCGAAGGTCATGTTCATTGAAAGTCGATCATTTCAAATGTGCGAACTCTACCCAACATGTGCAATTTATTTCAAAAATGCATGAGCACATGTGAAGGAGGAGTGTTTCAAAAATGTAAAACTCTCGATGTGTTAATAAAATGTGTTTTTCTCATAAACACGTTGAGAGATTTTCACAAGGTTTAATGGCATGTGACAAATAATCTAGGATAATCATGGATAAATAAGGTGATTATGGTTAGGTTATGTCCTATGATCTGCCAGAACCGGAGGGATCTACCCAAGGACTATTCCAATAGCTTAGCATTAGAAGTCCTTAGGAAAGATTGAAAAAAGGAGTATAATGAGAAAGGAGAAAGAAGGGGTTGAAGAATGAAAAAGAAAAGTTTTTGTAAGGGTGAAAAGAAATAGCCCTCCATGAAAACTTAGGTCAGAAACCGGGTCAATACATCTGCTATCGGTACTCACTAAGGTGATACTGGTATTGAAGACAAGACGTCATGGACCCAGTGATGCATTTGCACCACCCCTCCTATCCACTCAGATATCTCTTAAAAGATATTTGTTTCATTTCTCACGGAGAACACTACATAATCTATCGACCTCTCACTCCGAGATGTGTTGATATTGAAAAGGTGGCACTCTGCTCCATGCCTCCGACGACTAAAACCAAAACGCACATTATTGAGTCTAGAGACATGAGATTCATCAAAAGATCTCTTAGGAACACTTCCTATGCAATACACTTGTGTTCACCTCAAAAGGATACAAGTTGTATGAGTCTTAATGAGATCTAAAAGATCTTGCCTCACGACATGATGGCCGAAGGACGATTTATTGCTAACTGTCTTATGCAGGTACCGACGGAAGTCCATCCACCATCATCATCTACTAATGACGAAGCATCTGGAATGAAGGAGTAGATCAAGGCAAGGACGACCAAGAGACGATTCTTTGAAGATCACAGCGCATGAAGGAACATTGAATGAAGACTACTATATATTAACACACAAAAGTCAAGTCATTGAAGGCTAAAGAACAATCACGGGATCATCATTTGAATGACCATCCCTTAGGGGGAGATTGTTAGCAATTACTTTTCTTAATTGCAAAAGTGATGGTCATTAGTTTGTAAGACTTAAGTGTGTCATGTAATATGTAGTTAATATTGTGGGCTAGTTGTATTAGTTTTGTTATTGTCCAAGTGCACAAGTGTAATACTTAGACTAAGCCCACATGATGTCCAATATGTAAAAGCCCACCAAGCCTTTGGTTGGCTGTGAACACAACAAAACCACGCACACACACACTCTTCTCAGCGTGTCTCATTTGTAGAAAGAGAGTGTGTGTGTGAAACCTTGTCATTGTTTATTTCCTTTTCACTAAAGCTAATAAACCTTTGACTGAAATTAGCCTATGATCCATACTACTCTTTCTTGTTCTTAATATGTATAAGTGAGTCATCCTTGTGTTCTAGTGTGTTGTGTGATAAAGAGGGAAGCTCTTGGTGTTCATTCATAGTGAAGATCGAGGTGTTACAATATCTACACGTGTCATTTTTGGGACACTTAATGTTATTTTGTTTGGTACATATAGGGATCATTGACCTCCATATCTACACGTGTTGAGTCCCATGTCAGCAAAGAGACAAAGTCTTTCCTCAAAGATCTTTCTCACTTAGGCTACTAGGCAAGGTGGTGATGGTTTCATCAAATGGCCCCACCTCACGCTTGATTCTCCTTGCCCTTCACCATTTGCTTCACCATTCGCACACAATCCAAGACAAGTTATGGTGATCTGATCACCAAATGAAAAAGAAAAAAAACGGGCCCCATTTATTATTTTTTATTTGTGTGTGAGTGTGTGTGGGTATTTTAGTGGGGTATATTTTTATAAAGTGGGTATTTAATGAAAGGTGAAGTTAGAGGTAACCTTGACTACTAAATGGTGAATTGAAGTGAGAGGAGAAAGAAAGCTGAGGTGACGCTGAGGTGTCAGGTGAAAAAACCCTCCCCTTGCCTACCAGCCTTAAAACTCAGCTGGACAGATATACAATCAGCAACCAACAATTTTGCTGTTGAGAATATTATCGAAAAATTTAAGCATGGAATAATTTACAAAGGCCGTCTCTTACGTTCTGAATAATTCATCGATATTATTGTAAAGAGGTTTTATGAAGAATATGTAAAAGATGAGAGCAAAAGATTTTGGACGGAAGTTTCGATGCTTTCTAGTCTCAAACATAAGAATCTTGTGTCTCTTATTGGGTTTTATGAGGACGAGCGCAATAATATTATCATATACAAGAAGGAGGCCAACCGAAGTCTCAACAAATATCTAAGTGACCCGACCCTCACATGGATGCAAAGGTTGAAGATATGCGTTGATGTCACGAAGGCAATGTTGGTTTCTGTGTGTCGTAGTGCTCCCAGTAACAGGGTAAAGATAATCAATCAAGGGTACCGGATATTCACTTGAAGTCGTGGTATCACTTTCCAATAGAAACTATTCGACCCTATGCCTGGGTTGCACGAATATCTCTATGGTATAAAACCAAGTGAAGTTCTTATTCTAGGCACAGAGCAAGAACCGATCGTATGTTAGTGTTTAGGGTTTTTTGTCGTGTCACTCATGCAGAAAAATATGATCTCTATTTATAGAGTTTACTCAAAACCCTAGCCCATGGAATTATGTTATAATTAACGGCCCATTAATTATACCATAATAGTTTCCATAAATGTAGGAATCTGTGGTTATCAGACAATCAGCAGGAATAGCTGATCAGCAGGATCAGACTTTAGCCTATCAGCAGAATCACTAATGCTATCAGCAGAATCGTTCTGCATCGGCAGCAATAAAGCTATCAGCAGAAACGATAATACTATCAGCAGGAATGACAAAGCTAATCAGCAGAGTCTAATGCCTAAACAGCAGAGTTATTGTACCATCAGAAGGAACAATAACACTATCAGCAGAGTTGATAGCACCATCAGCAGAGTAATCTGCATCAGCAGAATACTCTTTTACACTATAACCACAATTGAGTCAGGGTGTTCATTGACCTGATGGGTGTATACTCCATACCTCCAATCCCATTACCAGGTGTAAACCTATCCCTCAAGTGCACTAAATTTTCCAACAATCCTCCCCAAATTTAGTTCACTTCCTTGCATGAAAAATTAAACACAAAACAAAACATATGCATAAATGAAAATATCTTGAAGATTGAATTCTCATCTTAGTACCTTACAAGTTCAAATATTCGAGAATCAGGGTGTTCTAAGAATTGAACCCTTCAACCCATTTGAATACCTGAATATAAAATACACATACATTTTCAGACACTAAAATACTCCTGACACTATACAAGCCATGTGTCCATATCCAATTAATAAATGTTGTAAAAGCTAAAAGTCCTAAAACTTCCTGAAGCGGCAAAACTTCAACATTTACATAGGTGGTTCATCTTTTAATCATGCCCCTGCAAAGCACTTTTTCAAAGAAAATCAACCATTAAGAAGTGAAGACTTCATCCTCCTTTCCAGCAGGTTCTGAGCACAACCTTGGGATGTAAATAAAACAGTGCTCCAGTCCACTAAATGTTCAGCTTGCCACATTGAACTCAACTCCAAAGTTTCCTCAGGAGGGAGTTGGGTGTCTTTGCATTCAGTGACTAAGTTGGACTTAAACCCATCCCTATAGCAGACTTAAAAACCAAGTCTCTAGCCAAACCCTTCGTCAAGTGATCAGCTAAGTTTTGTTGAGATCTAACAAACTCTATAGATACCACCCCATTCATGATAAGCTCACGAATCATGCTATGCCTGACACCTAAGTGTCTAAACTTCCCATTGTACATCTGGCTATAAGCCTTTGCCAATGTAGCAGCACTATCACAACGGATAGAAATAGGTGCTATTGGTTTAGGCCACAATGGAATCTCAAGAAGCAAGTTTCTCAACCATTCAGCTTCTTTACCAGCAGCAGCTAAGGCCACAAATTCAGATTCCATGGTTGAACTGGTAATGCAAGTTTGCTTCTTGGATGCCCAAGAAATTGCACCTCCACCAAGTAGGAATACCCAGCCACTAGTAGACGAATTGTCCTCAGTGTTACTGATCCAACTTGCATCAGTATACCCTTCTAGTACAGAAGGATAACCAGTATATGAGAGACTATAATTCATAGTTTTCTTCAAATACTTCAGTACCCTCTGAATTGCTTGCCAATGATGAGCATTAGGATTACTAGTATACCTGCTCAGTTTACCCACTGCAAAAGCAATATCAGGTCTTGTACAAGTCATGGCATACATTAGGCAGCCAATCACCCTAGAATATTCAAGTTGAGATACAGCTTTGCTAGTATTAGGCATCAGCTTCTCACTTGTATCCATAGGAGTACTTACTGGAGTACAATCAAAGTAATTGAATTTCCTCAACACCTTCTCAATGTAATGAGACTGAGAGATAGAAATTTTGTTACCTTCATGTTTAATCCTAATACCAAGGATAACATCTGCCTCCCCCATATCCTTCATGGAGAATCTTGATGACAAAAATTCCTTTGTAAGGTCCACTTGATTTTGGTCAGTGCCAAAGATAAACATGTCATCAACATATAGACAAATGATGACTCCTTTACCAGATTCATCAAATTTGCTATATACACATTTGTCAGACTGGTTAAGTGAATAACCACTAGACAAAACCACTTCATCAAACTTTTGATGCCATTGCTTAGGTGTCTGTTTCAGTCCATATAATGACTTAATCAGTTTGCACACCTTGTTTTCATTGCCAGGCATGATGAAGCCCTGAGGTTGGTTCATATAAACCTCCTCATCCAAATCACCATTCAAGAAAGCTGTCTTCACATCCATCTGATGAATAATCAGATTGTGAATTGATGTCAAGGCAATCAGCAATCTTATAGTACTGATACGAGCCACAGGGGCATAAGTATCAAAGTAGTCAATTCCTTCCTTTTGTTTAAAGCCTTGAATGACTAATCTTGCTTTGAACTTTTCAACAGTTCCATCTACCCTCATTTTCTTTTTGAAAATCCATTTGCAGCCTAAAGGCTTGCAACCAGGTGGTAGATCAGCCAACACCCAAGTGTTGTTGCCCATGATGGAGTCCATCTCATCATTTATTGCTTCTTTCCATAAAGCAACATCTTGGGACTTCATTGCTTCATCAAATGTTTTGGGATCATCCTCAACATTAAAGCAATAGGAGTGTTGGTCAGAGACCTCATCCCTTGTTCCTTCAATTAAGTACAATTGAAATTCAGGTCCAAATGATTTTGAAGTCCTCACCCTTGTGCTTCTTCTAAGCTCAGGTTCAGGTTGTTGTTCCACAACCTCATCAGGGACCTCATCAGAGGCTTCTGATACACCAACATCATTGGTTCCATTAGGAATCCTCTGACTTGGTCTAGGGACTGAAGAGAATCTATTCTCATCAAAATTTGCATCCCTTGATTCAATTATAGTGTTAATTGAAACAGCTTCGTTAGGTTCAATGACATAGAACCTATATGCCTTGGAATGCACAGCATATCCAACAAAGATGCACTCAATGCCTCTTTCACCCAAAGTTTTATGCTTTGGATCAGGGAGTCTTACAACTGCCCTACAACCCCAAACCTTGAGATAATTCAGGTTGGGTTTCCTTTTAGTCCAGAGTTCATAAGGGGTAGTCTTGTTCCTTTTGTTAGGAACCCTATTTAGCAAATAGCAAGCTGTTAACATAGCTTCACCCCAGAACCCTTGACTCAGTCCAGAGTAGGACAACATGGAATTAACCATCTCCTTTAGCACTCGGTTTTTCCTTTCAGAAATTCCATTTTGCTGAGGAGTATAAGGGGCAGTCGTTTCATGGATTATACCAACAGACTGGAAATACTGAGTATCCATGTACTCACCTCCCCTATCAGTCCTTAATCTCTTGATCAGGGACTCTTGTTGCAATTCAACTTCAGACTTAAATACTTTAAATTTATCTAATGCTTCATCCTTAGTATGCAATAAATAAACATAACAATACCTAGAAGCATCATCAATAAAAGTCACAAAGTATTTCTTATTCCCTAAAGAGGGAGTAGCATGTAAATCACATAAATCACTATGTATTAATTCCAACACATTAGTTTCACGTTTTACATCTTTAAATGGTTTCTTAGTTATCTTGTTCAACATACAAGTATTACACTTTTTAGTGTTCATGTCAAAAGCTGGGATTAACCCATCCTTAGACATATCTTGCATACGTTTAAAGTGTACATGGCCAAGTCTAGCATGCCAAAGGGTTGAATCATATTGATTAGATGACAACATACAAGCAGATTCAATCACATCATGAACAATATTAAGTCTAAACATGTGATTACATAAATAACCAAATCCAATAAATACACCATTTTTAGACAAAACAAACTTATCAGATTCAATAACCTGTTTGTAACCACAATTATTTAAAATACCACTAGAAACCAAGTTTTTCCTAATATCAGGAACATGTAAAACATTTAACAAAGTAATAATCTTTCCAGAACTAAACTTTAACTCAACACTTCCTCTTCCATGCACCAGGGCTGTTGACTCATTTCCCATATGAAGAATAGAACCATCATTCATTGACTCGTAGGTCTTGAACCATCTTCTATCTTTAGACACATGGACTGTTGCTCCAGAGTCAACCCACCAAGCCACATCATCATCCTGCACAAAGAACAATTCAGATATATATGTAACATAATAAATCCAAAAAGACTTATTAAATATATTCTGACCTTTCAGGGAATTGGAGTTACCATTCCCAGATCCACTTGTGCCTGAACCATTGGCTTTATTGCCAATTTTACCACCTTTGCAATCCTTCCTGAAGTGTCCAGTTTTACCACAGTTCCAACAAGTAGCCTTTGACTTCTTGTTAGGATCAGGTTTGGTATTATCCTGATGTTTACGCTTGCCCTTGTTGTCATTGTTCCTGGAGGAGTTGTTATGCTCCACCATATTGACAACTGATGGACCAGCAGCAGTGCTGCTCTTTGGCTTGTCACTTTCATGCACCTTGAGTGATTCCTCAATGCGCAAATGACTGCCCAACTCAGTAAGAGTTAACTCCTCCTTCTTATGCTTAAGCATGTGCTTGAAATCTTTCCAAGAAGGAGGTAGCTTATCGATGATACAAGAGACTTGAATAGCCTCATCCATGTTCATCTTATGTTGAGTAAAACGACCAAGTATACTAAGAAGTTCATTGTATTGGTCCATGACCGGTCTAGAATCGACCATTTTGTAATTGTTAAAATTACTTACAAGAAACTTCTTACTTGATGCATCCTCAGCCATATATTTGGCTTCCAGAGAATCCCATAGTTCTTGAGAAGATTCCACATTCTGATAAATATCAAATAGAGTATCAGACATACCATTGAGGATTAAACCTCTGTAGACATAGTCATCGTTCTCCCACTTGCTTCTGGCCCTCATCTGTTCCATCGTAGCATCATCCCCATAATCAGCTGGAATAGGAGTGGTCAGAACATCTGCCACGTTCATGCTGGTCAACAAGAACTTCATCTTCTTCTGCCATCGTCTGAAATCCACACCTTCAAACTTTTCTAGCTTAGAAAAGTTAGCAGCTATTTGTCTCATAGCAGCAGCCATTGATTATCACTTAATAGTTTCTATTGATTGTTGGTTTCTGTGTGTCGTAGTGCTCCCAGTAACAGGGTAAAGATAATCAATCAAGGGTACCGGATATTCACTTGAAGTCGTGGTATCACTTTCCAATAGAAACTATTCGACCCTATGCCTGGGTTGCACGAATATCTCTATGGGATAAAACCAAGTGATGTTCTTGTTCTAGGCACAGATCAAGAACCGATCGTATGTTAGTGTTTAGGGTTTTTTGTCGTGTCCCTCATGCAGAAAAGTATGATCTCTATTTATAGAGTTTACTCAAAACCCTAGCCCATGGAATTATGTTATAATTAACGGCCCATTAATTATACCATAATAGTTTCCATAAATGTAGGAATCTGTGGTTATCAGACAATCAGCAGGATCAGACTTTAGCCTATCAGCAGAATCACTAATGCTATCAGCAGAATCGTTCTGCATCGGCAGCAATAAAGCTATCAGCAGAAACGATAATACTATCAGCAGGAATGACAAAGCTAATCAGCAGAGTCTAATGCCTAAACAGCAGAGTTATTGTACCATCAGCAGGAACAATAACACTATCAGCAGAGTTGATAGCACCATCAGCAGAGTAATCTGCATCAGCAGAATACTCTTTTACACTATAACCACAATTGAGTCAGGGTGTTCATTGACCTGATGGGTGTATACTCCATACCTCCAATCCCATTACCAGGTGTAAACCTATCCCTCAAGTGCACTAAATTTTCCAACAGGCAATGAGTTACATCCATTATTATGCTGGACGGGATTTTAGTGTCATACATTGCAACTTCATGAGCTCGAATATTTTACTAGACGACAAATGGGAACCCAAGTTATCTGGTTTTGAACTTTCGTTGAAAAATACAGTAGATCGGAGGCACCGTCTTCTTCTTACTCGTGATATTGTTAAGAATGTATACACGGACCCAAAATATGAAAAGACTGGTGGGGTAACCCACAAGTCAGACGTGTATTCATTCGGTGTTGTGTTATTCGAAATCTTGTGCGGACGGAGTGCCGTTCTTCCGGATGAAGAGTTGGGAGAGGGATTATTAAGTAAATTGGGCAAATATAATTTGGATGATATGATCGATCCACATTTACGGAAACAGATGGACCCAAGAGCATTAGAATCTTCTCAGAAACAGCATATGGCTGCGCAAAAGAGGAAAGAGCAGATCGCCCATATGTAGATCAGGTTGTCAAAAGACTTGAGAAAGCGTTTGATCTTCAATGGAAATACGAACATCCAGTAAGAACATTAACTTGTTTATCTAGTTTATGTAACAATAACTGTTATATTATCAACTCATTTCCTATTCTCTTGCAAATATTATTTTAGGATCTTTCGAGGAATGTAGTTGACGGTACATCATCCAATCACTTGAAGGTAATTAAACTCTTTTTATACGTTTTCTTTTTAAGTGCCAAACAATTGTGGCTTTAAACGTATGTGCTTTTGATTTTACATTATAATCTTTTTAACATTGATATTATATTGAAACTATAAATGTTACATAAAACTAACCTTTTTTTTTTTTTTTTTTTTTAATAATTAACGTGTTGAATATAAAATATTAAATAAATTTGTTTAATTATGTGTATGTTTGACAAAAATAGCAATTTGTAAGCACTAGCATTTAGAAGTAGTTGTAAGCAACATCTTTAAGCAACATCATTTCACCAGGTGTTTTGTTTTATAAAAGTATTTGGTAACATAGTTGTATCATTTTAATGTGTGAAATGTATCAAAAGTAACGTTGTAATTCTAAATCTTGTTTACTATCATTAAAATAATCAGGGTTAGAATTTTAATGCCTCTTTTAAACCATGTTGCCCAACAAGCTTTTTATCAAAAATGCTAACTGATACTAAGGGTATGTTTGGTAAAAGTAGTTCTAGGCTGATAACTATAAGTTGATAACATGTAAATATAAACTTATAACTGTTAGTTCTTAGTGGTAACTACAAACTCTGGTCTTTATATTTATATAAGTGTTTGGTAAGTTAGTTGTGGTTGTAACTATAAAATGTAAAATGACACTAAAATACATTTACATGATTAGAAACGACTAAAAACTTAAATAATAAAAAGCAATTTATGGATAATTAATTTAATGGTATTAAAAAAAAGTGTCGCTTAACAATCATCGACGCCGTACATCAATATGTAGCAATATCACTAATGGATCATTTTATCTCAATAGATGTTTCTTCGAAGATGTTTTGGGCTTTTGTTTTATGCCCAACATCATGAAATTCTGTCAACTGATACAAAATTTGGATGTTGCTCAAATTATATGTAACTGAAGATGTTTAAAGTTTTATTTCGCAATATTAAATTGTAGTCTAAAACAAAACGAGACCGCTATATGTTAAGTTAACAATATGTTAAAACCACATTCTCCACAATAGATTGCCATACAACTGTCAAGTATATGCATACATCGTAACTTTATAAGTTACGTTCGTATATCCATATTAATAGTATTTTCAGGGTAGTGACAATATTTAATATTTTTCTTAATCATCACACATAAATTATAGTAAAATCAACTAACATGCATAATTAATTGTTGTTAGACCTGACTACCTGACACATAGTCACACTCACAAATCACAAATCATTTTTAAGCCGTTAATGGTATATATTGAATTTTAAGGAATCCATTAGCCGAGGATATATTTGGGACTAAGAGTTTGTTATAACAATTAACATCACAATTAGTAAAAATTTTGAATCTTTTATCATCAATGTTTTCTTTCAGTGAGTGTTGTATTGAAATGTTCACATATTCTATAGATTTCTATCAGTTATAAATCAGTTTCCTTATAATTTCACTCCCATATCTTACTAGCATTTATGCTGTTAATGTTGTAGTGGAAGAGCTTGGAACACTTGAAGATTGGACTTAATGATATCGAGTTGGCAACCAAGAATTTTTCCGACAAATATCTCATTGGGTCAGGCGCATTTGGTATGGTATACAAGGCACGACTCGAACACTTTGATAGCAGCAATTCATCATCGATAGATGGGGAAAATAAATGTGGTTTTCCCAAAAAACTAAGCATTGTCGCTATAAAACGAATCAACAGTCCAAAAGGAGAACAAGGGTTCAATGTAGAAATCGAAACGTTGATGAGTTGTAAACACAAAAATATAATCTCGCTTCTTGGATTTTGTGATGAAGGTTCTGATCACATGATCCTTGTCTATGAGCTTGCTTCGGAAGGAAGTCTTGAAGAATATTTAGGAAGCAGTGATAAATTGACTAATCTTACTTGGATGCAACGTTTGAAAATATGTCTTGATGTCGCTTATGGCTTGAATTACATTCACAGCAATACAGATCAGGAAAAACAAAAGATAATACACCGTGACATTAAGAGCGCGAACATTCTATTGGGCAATAATTGGGTGGCAAAAATTGCCGACTTCGGGCTCTCCAAAATCCACCCAGCAGATCAAGATGCAAGTACTTTCATTGAAAGTACGGTCGCAGGTACAAATATGTATCTGGATCCAGAGTATCAGAAGTTTGGAAGATTAAATAAGAAATCAGACATTTACTCTTTTGGAGTTGTGTTATTTGAGATCTTGACTGGGAAAGTGGCCTATGATCGTATTTTCACCGACATCGATGAGAGTGGGATTGCGCCCATTGCACGACATCATTTTGAGAAGGGAACACTAATGAAAATTGTAGATCACAAGATAAAGGAAGAAACAAATGAACATCTATTTTCTCTGAGTAAAGGGCCCAATGACGAGTCTTTGGACATATTTACGAAAATCGCCTTTGCATGTCTAGCAATGACTCAAGCCGAACGCCCATCAATAGATGTTGTCATTAGCGAACTCAACAGAGCGTTAAAGTGTCAGGTGCGTAATTTTTCGAATAACTTTATAATCTCCTCAGCTCATATATTCTTCAAAGTAGTACATGACATTTCTTACATTATACTGTGTAACTAATTTTTTAATCCTCAAACTTTTACCGAATTAACGATCTTACCATTTAAGTCATTTAGTCCTAATCCTCAACCCCCCCCTCTTCCCCCCCCTCTTTCTGACCATGATGTATAAATATTTCTTCTTTAATTCTAAAATGAAACAACTAAGCTTGATTTACAACCGTAACCCTGAACTCATTAGAAACTTTAAAGGAGTTTAGATGGCAAATAGTTCAGTTATTTTTTACTTATCTATCGACTGATTGTCTGATGATTCGCAGGAGAACCACACGGACAGCCTCAAACTGTCACTTCAAGACATAAAGTCGGCCACTGAAACTTTCAATCAAGACAATCTCATTGGACATGGAGATTTTGGGAATGTATACAAGGGTCACACTCATGGGCATAACTTCATTGCTGCAAAGCGGTTGGGTAAGAAATCTGCCGAAGGAGAAGCTGAATTTATGACAGAGCTTGAAATCCTAATGCAGTATAAACATGAAAATGTAATTGGTCTTGTAGGCTACTGTGATGAAGAGGATGAGAAAATTATTGTCTATGAGTATGCATCAAGAGGAAGTCTTGATAAGTACTTGAGCGATGATAGTCTTACGTGGGTGATGCGGCTTAAAATATGCATCGATATTGCAATCGGGTTGGAGTTTCTTCATGGAACTGTTTCAAGTCCAGAAATGGTAATACATAGGGACATCAGCAGCAGCAACATTCTACTGCTTGATGATTGGAAAGCAAAAATTAGTGATTTTGGGCTTTCCTTAGTATGTCCAACAAATCAGGATGTAGACTATGTCATCGACAATGTTACAGGCACAATTGGCTATCGTGACCCACTGTACTCAAAAACAGGCTTCTTAACCAAAGAGTCTGATATATTCTCATTGGGTGCGGTCTTATTTGACATATTGTGTGGGAAACTATCATCCGAAAAGCTAGATGATGAGTATCTTTATTTACCCTTTTTGGCTAAACACCACTATTATGTAGAAAAACTTGATAAATTGGTGTTCGAGGGTATCAAAGAACAAATTGTGCGAGAGTCATATATTACCTTTACAAGGATTGCCCTTAAATGCTTACATCACAGGAGAGAAAGACGACCAACGGCTCATGAAGTGGTCATACAACTCAAGAAAGCATTGGAATTTCAGGTAAGTTTCTATAGTTTGACAAAATTGGCTAACTTTTGATTCATATATATCTAAACTATGGCCTTTAACAGTTTTATAAACTGTAAGAAAGTAACCGTATGAAACATTAGTTTATTAACTGATTAATGTATATACAGGAGGATTATGGGAAATGGGAGCACAAATTGCCTAAGGAGTATAAAGAAATAATCCAGATGTCAAAGTGCCCTGATGATTGTGTTAGTTTTGTGTATAAATATTAATATACGTATGTCCGGTTTCGAACCCGAGGCTCGGGATTGCACACATTAACGTGAGAGTTTCAATGATGAATAATTAAATATATTTCATTTTATTTATTTATTCATTTCACCAATAAAACACTTAACGACGGTTAGGACTTAACGTGGTTTTAACTAACGACCGTTAAAGGACTAATTGTGAAAAATAGGAAAAGAAGATACTAGAATCCTTGTGGGACTCTAAGTTCGGCCGAACCCTCCCCTTTAGAGTTTAGGGTCGGTTTGTTTGGCTTGGAGGAGAAGCAAAGAAAAACTATAAATACAATTCACTTGTGTTTTGGTTTTTACTAATCTTGAATCCCTAAAGGCCTAACTTCTCTTCTCCTCTCCTCTCCCTAGCTAGAACCGATCGACTCTTTCTATTCCCACTAGGGAATTCGATCCAAGTAAGGCTAGTCAAGTGTTTGGCTTGTTGGTGATCAAGAACCTAGCTTTTCTCATTGAAACGCTATCATTACGTGTGTACAGGAATGAGTGACAAGCTTCCTTTAGCTTGTGATCTTGGTTTAGTCGATCCACATATAAATCCTATTAGGGTTTATAACTTGTTCTTGTTCAAGAGATTCCTTGTTCTTGCTAGGAATCATTAAGGTACGTATCTTATTTAATTTAATTAATTACATGTTCTTGTAGATCTATTCCGCTGCGTGCTTTTGATGATATTATGTGTTTATGATTTATTTATAGTTCACATATTCCAACAGTGGCATCATGAGCCTCGTTTAGAACTTGTAATTAATTACTTAAACCTAAAAATTGGATCTTGTAGAGATTACATGCAATATTAATTTTAGGGTTTGTTAATTTTTTTTGAGAAACCCTAATATGGTTCGATCCATATTAATTAAAAATTAGGGTTTTAGTTTTTTTTAATTAAAACTTGAGAAACCCTAGGATTGCATGAAAAATTTTAGGAATTAATTAGTAAATACCGTATGTGATGTTACTAATTAATTAGATACGTACATGAGATATTGACATAATAATATGGAATGCATGATTATGTGATCAATATGGTATCCTTGACAAATCTTGCATATTTGTCATGGTTTGATTTGAATGATTTTGTATTGAATTATATGCTACATGATTTAAATAAATCTTAAATTGGGGAAGACCTCAATATATATATTAATTAAAAAGTTATGTGCAATGTGGTATCTAACTAACCAAAACTTACGCGGCCAAGTTATTTGGTGTCTGTGGACCATTGGGCACAATGAGCTCGAAAACCAATGGGAGTTTTGTTAGTTACGTACATTTAAAATTTCACATAGAATTAATATTAGGATTTATTGAAAAAGGTTTGCATGTGGCTATATGATATCGTGGATGATCATATATTTGTTATTATGTGTTTATTTATTTATTTTTAATTACTTGATCTTTGTGTTTATATATTATGATGGATTGCAACACATAAGAGGGTAATTTTCATAATAAAAATAAATAAGACTAATAACTATGAAACCTTTGTAGTAATTTTATTTATTGCCAAGTCTTATGTGCCGATAGTGGTTCGCTTCGCACGGTAATTTGCTCCCAGGCGAGACTAGCAATTAATAAATTATTACATAAAATTGTTTTAGCAAGAAAATCATATTTTTTTTAGTTTATTGAATGCAACTGTATAAAAGTGGTCGAAGCGGCGGACCTATTATTGACAAACTATAAAGTGGGTTTAAGGTTGGCTCACATTAAATTGTGACCTTAAAGGGGCACGGTTTTAACCAGCTTCGGCGGCTGTCGTCCCTCCGCTCGCCTGTGCGTCAATAATAGACTTACCAAGTACACCATGAAAAAGTACGAAGCATCTTAAGGCAATGTTGTAATTTGCTCAACGCCTCAATTAAAAATTTTGATGATTTGAGCTACGAATAAGTAAACGATTTTGATTTTGCAAACATATATGATACAAAGATGAATGCATGACATCTTTGTACATATTTTTGATTTAACACATCAAAATTTTATTACCCTTATAAAAATTTAAGTTAAATGCCACCCAACTACAAAAAGGAACACCTAAGGTTTCATCCTACATCACTAGCAGCCAAAGCTGAATGTTGATGTTCAAAGGGTGGTCATCTAAGGGTAAAATTGAGTACTTTATTGCTAGCAGCCAAAGCTGAATGCAATAAACCGACGTCAATTTACTGTTTCTTAAGTTGGTTAACTTAATTGGGCACTTTCATTACTAGCAGCCAAAGCTGATGTAATGGAACGGCGCCAAGGCATAAAGATTTGGGGATGAAACATGCTTACATTTTGCAACTGATGTTGGCAATATAATGTAAGTCCCAAGATTTCTAGGAATTGCAATTTGACATTAGCAATTGGGTGATCCCGTACCTTATTGAGCACTTTCATTGCTAGCAGCCAAAGCTGATGTGATGAAATGGCGTCAATTAGGATCCTAGTTTTCATAGAAAATTAAATGGTTTTTTAAATCAATGGTGTTTAATTTTCTTGAAATGTTTATTATCGAAAGTACTAACTTTTGAACTTTTTATGTAGAAATGGCCCAACCCGGAAACTCGTCAAACCTAACCTCCTGTTTCAAGATGATGCTTGAAAAGGAAAAATTGACTGGGACTAAGAATTTTAACAATTGGTATCGCAATCTAAGGCTTGTTCTTAGAATTGCCAAACGTTCTGAATGTCTTACTGAGGACCTTCCAGAAGCTCCTCCTGCAAACTCGCCTAATGCAATACTTAGGGAGTACAATGAGGCTTATGACAAGCACAATGATGCGGCTTGTCTCATGCTATCGGGGATGGATGATCAACTGGTAAAACAGTTTGAGAAATATGGCCCGAAAAACATGATTGATGAACTGACTCGAATGTTTCAGAAATCTCCTATGGCTGAATTGTATGATGTACTTGACAACTTGGGCAAGTGCAAGCAGGAACCAACAAAACCTATAAGTGATCATGTGCTTGAAATGAAAGGTTATCTTGACCAACTAGATGCATTTAATTGCGGGTATGTGGAAGACGTTAAAGTTGGCCTCATCAACAAATCCCTCAATGAGGAATTATATGGTGACTTCGTGCGCAACTTTAACATGCATTACAAGGGGAAGACATTTTCTGAATTGCATGCAATGCTCATTGAGCATGAGAAGGGACCCAATAAGAAAGCTCCTACACCTGCTGTTATGGCGATTAGAGGTGGTAGGGTAGCTAAGCCCGGTAAACCAAAACAAGTGAACAAGAAAGGAAAGGGCAAAGCTGACAAGGGCAAGCAGATTGTGACCTATCAGCAAAAGCCAAAGAAACAGAATCCTCCTCCTAAGAAGGATCATCCTAAAAAGGATACGGCTGCTTGTCACCACTGCAATACTCCTGGACATTGGAAGAGGGACTGTCCACTGCTACTTGAGGAGTGTCGCAAGAATAAGAATGCCAAAGCTGGGCAGGGCGCCAGCACTTCAGGTATTTTTATGGTTGAATTGTTTTCTTTTCCTCGTAAGCAAAATGCCTGGATATATGATACAGGATGTGGTACTCACATTTGTAATACATCGCAGGGGCTTAGAGGAGCGAAGAAGCTGAACTATGGGGAATGCTACTTGTACGTGGGAAATGGAATACGTGCAGCAGTAGAAGCCATAGGGACTTTTGAGCTAGTTTTACCTTCTGGTTTAATATTAGTTTTGAACAATTGTCATTACGCACCTTCTATTGTTAGAGGTGTCGTTTCAGTTTCTTTGTTATTGGATTTGGGTTTTAAGCATACTTTTAATGATAATGGAATTTCTGTTTCTTTAAAATCTGTTTTTTACTTTAATGCTATTCCATTAAACGGTTGTGTTTGAAATTGACATGGAAAACCATGTATCCAATAAAAATAATTCAATGTATAGCATCGGAAATAAGAGAGTCAAGTCTAACTTGGACTCGTCTTATTTATGGCACTACCGTCTTGCTCACATAGGCAAGAATCGCATGGAAAAGCTGCAACACGATGGGCTTTTGAAAAATATCAATGATGATTCAGTTGATAAATGCGAGTCTTGCATATCTGGGAAGATGACAAAGAAACCTTTCCATAGCAATATGGAGAAGGCTTCAGATCTACTTGGATTGATACACACGGACGTGTGTGGTCCACTTAGACATGTGTCTAAACGTGGTGTTGTCTACTTCTTGACCTTCACGGATGACTATAGTCATTATGGTTATGTTTATTTACTTAAACATAAACATGAAGTCTTTGAGACATTCAAGGTCTTTAAAAATGAAGTAGAATTACAACTCGGAAAGAAGATTAAGGCACTTCGATCCGATCGTGGTGGTGAGTACTTAAGCCAAGAGTTTAAGGATTATTTGGGTGAGTGTGGCATTGTGCAACAACTCACTTCTCCTTATACGCCACAGCAAAATGGTGTATCTGAAAGGAGAAATCGTACCTTGTTAGATATGGTGTGATCCATGTTTAATCTTACAACTCTTCCCTTATCCTTTTGGGATTATGCTCTTGAAACTGCTGTTCACGTGTTGAATAGGATTCCAACTAAGAAGGTTGATAAGACTCCATATGAAGTATGGACTGGAAAAGCTCCCAACTTTTCTTACTTAAAGGTCTGGGGTTGTGAGGCATTTGTTAAACGTGACTCACCTGATAAACTCCAACAAAGATCTGTTAAGTGTATCTTCGTAGGATACCCTAAGGAAACAAAGGGTTACTACTTTTACTTCCCACCTGAGAATAAGGTCATCGTAGCTAGGTACGGTGAATTTCTTGAGGATAATCTAATATCTCAAGAGTTTAGTGGGAGAGTGTATGATCTTGAAAATGATCATGAAGATACGTCACCTTCTGAAAGCACTAACACACTTCCTGTGGAACCTGAAAGTTTAGGTCCTCCACCTGAATAGAAGTGGTACCCATCCGTAGATCTTCAAGATCTACAAAGGCTCCTGAACGGCTATGTTTAAGTATAGACGATGAGGAAACTTTTCTATTGGATCACATTGATGAGCCAACTAGTTATAAGGCTGCCATTAATAATCCTGAAAAGGACAAATGGCAAGCAGCCATGGATGGGGAAATGCAATCCATGAAAGACAATAAAGTCTGGATTGAAGTAGACCTTCCACCCAATGCTAAGGTAGTTGGGTGTAAGTGGCTCTTCAAGAAAAAGACTGACATGGATACTAACGTACACACCTACAAAGCTCGTTTGGTGGCCAAGGGCTTTACCCAAACATATGGTGTTGACTATGAGGAGACCTTTTCTCCTGTAGCCGATATTAGAGCTATTAGGATTCTTATAGCCATAGCTGCCTACTATGACTATGAGATTTGGCAAATGGATGTCAAAACCGCATTTCTGAATGGTCGCCTAGATGAAGACATCTATATGGCGCAACCTGAAGGTTTTGTAAATCCACAATTTCCTGAGCGTGTATGCAAACTTCAGAGATCCATTTATGGATTGAAGCAAGCATCCAGGAAATGGAATAAGAAATTTGATGAGGAAATCAAGAAGTTTGGATTTACTCAAAATTTCAATGAGCCATGTGTATACCACAAAGTTAGTGGGAGTAACACTACTTTTCTTGTCCTATATGTCGATGACATATTAATCATGGGAAATCACATACCAAGCCTTAATGAAGTTAAGGAATATCTTGGTAATTGCTTTGCCATGAAGGATTTAGGAGAAGCAGCGTATATCCTTGGAATCAAGATCTATCGAGACAGATCTAAATGGTTAATCGGATTAAGCCAAAGTGCTTACATGGATAAAATATTGAAGAGATTCAATATGCAAAATTCCAAGAAGGGATATTTGCCCATGCAAGTAGATCATGGTTTAAGTAGCGAAATGTGTGCTTCTACACCTGAAGAGGTGGCATACATGCAGAAAGTTCCATATGCTTCGGCAGTAGGATCTATCATGTATGCTGTTAGATGCACAAGGCCAGATGTGGCATTCGCTCAAAATTTGACCAGTCGATATCAGCAAAATCCAGGAAAATGTCACTGGCATGCTGTTAAAAACATTCTTAAGTATTTGAGGAATACTAAAGATATGTTTCTTGTTTTCGGGGAAATCCAGACGCAGAACTGAATGTTACAGGTTTCTGCGATGCGTCCTGGCAAACTGATAAAGATGATACGAAGTCACAAACGGGTTATGTCTTTGTCATAAATGGAGGAGCAGTAGACTGGAAGAGTAAAAAGCAGAGTACAACGACCATGTCTGCTACAGAAGCTGAGTACAATGCTGCATCGGATGCTGCACAAGAAGCTGTTTGAATAAGGAATTTCATTACGGATCTTGGAGTGATGTCGTCTATTGAATTACCTATAAATGTGTATTGCGACAACTCTGCTGCAATCACATTCGCCAATGAACCTGGAGTTATGAAAGGCGCCAGACACTTTAAAAGAAAGATGCACTATGTTCGGGAACAGGTCGAACTGGGTGAAATCAAAGTACTCAAAGTTCACACAGATGACAATCTGGCTGATCCTTTCACGAAGGCATTACATAAAGATACGTTTAATCGGCATGCTCAGGGTATTGGTCTTCGTTTAGCAGATAGTTTCATGTAAATCTGTTGGATTAGTGTTTCGATAGGGACGTGTAAACAATTATTATTTTAATAAAATAAAGTGCGGATAACGTTTATTCTCATTATTAATATTTATGTCCTATATTTGCATGTTTAAATCCGTGAATAATTTATTTGTTCTAAATAGTCCGTTGTCAATTAATAATATGGGAATATTATTAAACTAAGACAAATGTGAGGATTGGTAGAATGAACTGTAAGGTTGAGACACCAATGTCACATGGTATTCAATATTGGATAAAAATTGAATATAGGACTTATCCCAAATACATGATTATACTTTATGGATCATAGTCATTAAGTATATCATGAATATTTATCCCCAGATTTGAGATGACAGATAATTGCCGAGGATGTAGCTTATTTTCTGTAAGATAGTCTAACGCTAACCGTAAAAGGTAGTTATAAGGGCTATTTTCAGAAATGATGCGAAATTCAAGGGTTATGCTCGCAGTCAATAAGGGATTTGTTCCTTCAACTTTGTGTTGAAGTTTAATACTGCTTGGCCACTCGTAGGATTGACAAGATGTTTGCGTGCGCACGCCCAAAGTCTATCTGGAAGACGTTCAGATGTTTTGGTAATCTTGTTCAATTATGTATAAACGAGAAACTAAGTTAATTGTGGAATGACAAAGATCCATATCCAAATTAACGCGGTATTAGTGACAAAAGGATAAGTATGATGATTAATTTCATCACGTGGTTTTTTTCCAGGAGAACCACAAACTCGGATCGAGCTGGGGGCATTGGGAAGGTAAAGCTAGGCTGACCCATGTCATTACTATATTAATGTTTATCCAAGTGGGAGCTGTTAGTTTTGTGTATAAATATTAATATACGTATGTCCGGTTTCGAACCCGAGGCTCGGGATTGCACACATTAACGTGAGAGTTTCAATGATGAATAATTAAATATATTTCATTATATTTATTTATTCATGTTAGCTTTAAAGTTTTGTCATATGTAGGGAATTGCATTGTTAGTAAATACGAGGACTAGTCTTGCCAATAAGGCATAGATATCTTTGTATAAATACCCTCCTAGTTGTGTAGGAGGGTTTGGGGATTCACAGGTTATTCTTTGGAGGTGTATGTGTGTTCTAGACTTCTCTCTCTAGAATACATATACACCTCCGCCAATCTATTAATAAGATCATGCTTAATCGTTATCTTGTGTTTTCCCCACCTCTATGTCGTGGATCTTGGTCTCTACAATTCATTTCACCAATAAAACTTAACGACGGTTAGGACTTAACGGGGTTTTAACTAACGACCGTTAAAGGACTAATTGTGAAAAATAGGAAAAGAAGATACTAGAATCCTTGTGGGACTCTAAGTTCGGCCGAACCCTCCCCTTTAGGGTTTAGGGTCGGTTTGTTTGGCTTGGAGGAGAAGCAAAGAAAAACTATAAATACAATTCACTTGTGTTTTGGTTTTTACTAATCTTGAATCCCTAAAGGCCTAACTTCTCTTCTCCTCTCCTCTCCCTAGCTAGAACCGATAGACTCTTTCTATTCCCACTAGGGAATTCGATCCAAGTAAGGCTAGTCAAGTGTTTGGCTTGTTGGTGATCAAGAACCTAGCTTTTCTCATTGAAACGCTATCATTACGTGTGTACAGGAACGAGTGACAAGCTTCCTTTAGCTTGTGATCTTGGTTTAGTCGATCCACATATAAATCCTATTAGGGTTTATAACTTGTTCTTGTTCAAGAGATTCCTTGTTCTTGCTAGGAATCATTAAGGTACGTGTCTTATTTAATTTAATTAATTACATGTTCTTGTAGATCTATTCCGCTGCGTGCTTTTGATGATATTATGTGTTTATGATTTATTTATAGTTCACATATTCCAACAGATTGTATAACCATCAAAAAAGAGGATCTTTACAACATTTTTTCGAAGGGAATCCTCCTTCAACAGGACAAAGTGGTAATCAGTTCATTCTTGTAGCTCGTTTATTTGGTGTTTCCCATTTTCTATGTATTTTCTCCGTACATGCATTTATACATCATACACACCGAGTCTGATTCCAATTCGTTTGTATAACAGTTGTTGTCATTCATTGGTACTGGAGAAAGAAATGAAATGGTTTCAGCCACAATGTTTTCCTACATAAACGGTTGTCCACATGAGTGGAAATCTCTTCCAGAATCAAGGTTATTCTCTCTACCTCTCCACCTTAATTTGTAAGTTTTAAGTGATAAGCGAACATATGCATTATTGGTAGATGTATGTTATGCTTTTTAATGTTTAAAGTATAAGGTTATTCTCTTTACCGTTTAATGAATGGCAAGTTGTTTATAGTAGCATAATATTATTATTAATTATATAATTATAATTATGATCAAATAGGATCAAACTTAAGAACCCTTTTGACTAAGTTCACATATTGCCCCTGTAGTAGTGCTTATACAAAACATATTTGAATCGTTTGGACTCTATTCTACTAGAACTGCTAATCTCAGGCACTAATCAACAAAGGAATAGGGCTTCATCTTTAGCTCTTTTACACTTAAGACCTCATCTCATCAGGTTAATAACAAGATTAGTCCTGCATACATACATATCAACAATGAGAACTGATGTTGTACATGACAAAATAGATTTTAATACTCACTATATGATTGGGAACTATAATTTTATAAACCTTCTAATAAGGTAGTTTAGGTTTGCCCCTTTTTTTTTTTTTTTTTTTTTTTTTTTTTTAAATAATATTCGTACATTTATCTAAAATAGAATTGAAACTCTTGTTCCAAATATTACGAAATTCAAAGTAGAAGTGTTTGGGAATAAAGGTTATGACCGATTTAGATTTGGATGTTTATAATATGCGCAGGTTTGGGATAGTGGTGGAGATGTTAGATATTTCCGACTTGAACATCGAAATCAAGACGAGAGCTCAATTTATATCTCCTAATGTTCTTTATGGGGTCTATTTAGTCTTCAAATTTTGTGATTCAAGAAACTATTCAAGTAAACCTGTGTATGTTAATCTAAAGTATAGAAAGGGACCCAAAATTCTGCATGCATATTTCGCAACATGGAGAGATGAGCAGTGGATGATGATTGAGTTGCACCGTTTCTCGAATCAGAACAAAGATGTAGTTTTTGAATTTCTACTTGAAAGCTTTTCATCGTACTATTGTGGAGATGTTGCAGTTTACGTTGAAGGAATTGAATTTCGAGCCATTGACAAAGTAAGTTTGAAAATATCCATTGGTTCCATTCTATGTTCTTTTGTTTAAGTTGTACAAAGGGAATATGAATGCACGGTAAAAAAAAATTCATGTTCTAAGTTGATATCTAAAATAACTATTTACAGGTGACACTTGAAGAGATCGGAAAATTGAACGAAGTCCAACAAGTCTTGAAATCAGACTTCAATGTGGATCAAGTGCAACAATTGCCAACTAACTTTGAAGAAATATTCAAGGTATGCAGAAACTATGACGAGTTGTTCTGGTTGGGCGAAGTCGAAGGAAAGAAACTTCTTGTGCTTTCGGCAAAGGCAGCTTTATACAAATTTTCTAATGTGGATATTTTTACTTCAAAACCACCTGCCCAATCAAGGTTTGTTTCTTTTTTACTGTTATATAACTAATTTGTTACAGTCACGAATAACTAGATTTGATTATTCAAGGTCCAAATTCTAATTGCTTTCTGGTTGATTAAAGTTTCACTTCTTGAGAAGTATATATGTAATCATAAAATATACCTTACATGCAGATTTCAAGAGGTCATTGAGCTTTTATCACAACAAGTATTTCATCTCAAATGCACGATCAAAAGTCAAATGTTGTCACCGGTTACGGAATATGTGTGTTACCTTGTGTTCAAGCTTTCAGAAAAATGCCAAGGGCTTCATTGTCCAGTGAAAGTACAAGATCTCCATAAAGAAAACAACGAGGCTGAATTTTTTTATTTTATAACCCCGAGCCCATCGAATATAAATGATATTACTCGGGTTCCAAAACAAAGGGAAGATGGATGGATGGAGATTCAAGTGTGGAAATTTAACTCAGCTCATGAATTCAAGGATGACTCTCTTTCGATTAATATGAAGTTTACAAGTATTGAAGGACCCATGTCCGGTCTCATTGTTTGCGGCCTTGAGTTTCGGCCACTGTAAAAGAACTATTTGCGATACTTCATGAAAATGCTCATGTTGTGCTATATAAATATTCCTTTATTGTTTGATAGCTGTTGACAACGGCTGTTTTAGAAATGCTCCTGTGGCAATTTCTGAAAATGGTTTTTTTTTTTTTTTTTAGTTGCACACAACTGTTTGATGAAATGCCTGATTGAAAAATGGTGTAAATTTGTTATGTAAGTATGACCCATCTGAGTTCTTGTTGGTTCGAATTCTTCTGTGGACTTTTTTTGGATTTTTATAAATGGGTTTGGTGGTTTTTTGTTAGTTGAATTAAGCTGCACAGTGACGTCATCCATAACAATAGCATCTTCATTGTGGAAAAAAATGAGTGAGTAATGAGTTAATGACAAAAGTTCAATGCAGAACAATAATTATCTAAAGATCAAATTAAAAGATCTCAACCATCCATCTATTTTAAATCTAAAGGTCTAGATTAATTCTCATTTTAAAATAATTAACTATTGAAGGGCACTTTTGTCATTCAAAACTAAACACATCAGTTAAACACCCGACCCTCCTCATTTACTCATTTCATTTTACACACATATGCCACCAATGGAAAACCACACCATCAACAATTCTCACCTATCCTCCTACAAAGCCAAACGCCTCTGCCACGTCACCAAACCACCACAATCGTCTCAACAGATTACTAACCGATCAACGATGGATAATGAAGATGATGATGATGATGAAGTGTTGTTGAGTGATTTTTGGATCGGAACGAGGCGATGATTGAGACGGTCTAGGCCTGTGTTTGCTTGAAGCTGGTAATTGATCTGCAAGGAGATGCGATTTTTCCGGCGGAGGAGCGAGGAAGGGAGCGACATCATTTTCTGGCGTGATCCACGTCATCATTTTCTGGTGACATCTCCACCAGTGAATCAGAGTCATCCATCATTTTAGCGAGACGAAGTTCCTAACCAAAAACTGTGAAGAAGATAAATTGACGTAAGAGGAGAAATATTTATGTTATGATTGAAAAGATAAATGGAGGTGATGAAAGATATGTCTAACATTCAACTTTATATAGCTCTTTTCATTTTACAAGTTTCTTATCTTTAACTTGACCATGGTTAGCTTTTTTATACGTTATCTACTGTAATACTTTTAAGAATTTATATGCAGATAATGAAATTGAAAAGGTGTACTATGTATTGGAGAAAAAAAGAGAAGGATAGAAATTTTTAGAAAAAGGATTCGCTAACTAAATGAACAACTTTTATTAGTTTTAGCTATATTTTTAGGCCTTTCACGTTTTTGGTTCTAGTTTTCTTTAACTTGAATAAACAAAAAGACAGGTAGTTTATTTTGCAAGACTTTCAATTTTCAATGTGATCCACCAAATAATCACATGTGATTTCGGGTAAATCACGTGTGATTTACCTAAAATTATTTTTTTAAGGTGAATCATATGTGATTTAAACATGAATAGAATCACGTGTGATTTACTCATTTCTAGATAAAAATAGAATCACATGTGTTTCAATTTATGACAACAAAGAGTATATCACTACATTTTTTCATAACTTGAAAAAAAAATCACACTTGATTTTCACGAATTTGTTTTATAAAAGGAATGAATAAGTTGATTCGATATTGAAGATCACATGTGATTTATTACTTTAAAGATCGCATTGTAAAATCACATGTGTTTTTTTTGTAAGCTGTGTTTCCGACTCGATATCGCGAGCCAGCTAAAATCACACGTCATTAGTTGGAGATGGTGTTGAGATTTGGAGTCAAAGGCATGTGTAAGACATGTGGACAAAAGTTTTTCATGGTGGACAAAAGATGGTGGCTGTATACCACGTGATTCATTATGAATCACATGTGATTCATTATGAATCCCATGTGATTCATTAGTCAATCCCATGGGATTCATAATTAATCACATGGATTCAAATGAATCCCACAGGATTCATAATGAATCACATGGGATTCACATGTGATTCATGCTGAATCCCATGTGATAATGAATCTCATGGGATTGACTAATGAATCACATGGGATTCACATGTGATTCATGCTGAATCCCATGTAATTGATTATGAATCTCATGGGATTCATAATGAATCACATGGGATTTAAAACATTTTAGAGTAAGTTTTGTTTTAGTGTTTAGATGAAACATAATCACATGTGATTTAGACATGAATCTCATGTGATTTTATATAATGTTGTGTCAGTATGTTGCATATGGACCCTCAACAATTGCAAAAAAAAAAAGTAGTTTATAACAAGAAAACATTACAACATACATATATTCAATCGTAAAAAGTAAATAGAATATACATTTTTCCTCCATGGTGTGAAGATAGTTGTACTTTAAAGGTAGTATTATGTTGTTGATGCAAAAGTAAAGTATCACAATATTATCTTTTACATTTATTGTGATTTACATTAAAAGAAAAAAAAAAAATTTAATTATGTAAATCATATGTGAATCCCATATGATTCACTGTGAATCACATGGGATTCATTATTAATCCCATTATATTAATAATGAGATTCATCTAGAATCACATAGGATTCTGTATGAGTCACAACGGATTCATACAGAATCACATGGGATTCTGTCTAAATCATAAGGGACTCATCAAAGAATCACATGTGATTGTTGTAAAAGAATCTTAGAACTAATCAAAAGTGTATACTCTAAATTTTTATGGGAAAATCACATGTGATTTACCATAAAATCACATTAGATTTTGTACAAATCACATGTGATTGTTGTCTGTCATGTGAGAATGGTTAATTATTTGGATTTTGGAGTCGGATCTATTAGATGGAACAAAAAATTAGATACAAATTAAATGTGATTGATGTAAAAGAATTAATATCTTATGAGAGAATCACACGTGATCCACCAAAGTATCACATGAGATATTTGTACACATTAAATGTGATTGATGTAAAAGAATTTCACAACTAATAAAAAATGTATACTTTAATATTTTATTAGTCAATCACACGAAAATACACCAAAGAATTACATGAGGTTTTGTACAAATCTCATGTAATATTTACAAATCTCAAAACTAATAAAGAGTGTATACTTTAATATTTTATGAAGATCACATGTGATTTATTACTTTTAAAGATCACATGTTACTTGTGAAATCACATGTGATTTTTTGTAACATGAGTTTCCGACTCGATATTGCAAGTTGACTAAAATCACATAATGTGATAATATTAAAGTCATGTGGGAAGGGTTAATTATTTGGATTTTGGAGTCGTGTGTATAATTGGGAATTCATAAATTGTTTTGATGGCAAATAGTTACTAGAATCACACGTGATCCACCAAAGAATTATATGAGATTTTGTACAAATCATGTGATTGCTGTAAAATAATCTTAGAACTAATAAAGAGTGTATCCTTTAACTTTTTATGAGCGAATCACACGTGATCCAATAAAGAATCACATGTGATTTTATACAAATCACATGTGTTTATGCTCTACTGTGTTTCTTTTATGTTATTTTTTATTTATAATGATAAAATATAAACAGAGTAAATACATACGAGATTCATCTAGAACCACATTATGTATGAATCACAAGGGATTCATCTAGAATCACATGGGATTCTGTATAAATCATAAGGGATTCATTAAAAAATCACACGTGATTTTAGCTACAATATCTTTATGATAACAAATAAAATCTTGACTTTGTCAACTGATAACAAAAAAATAAGAAATATTAGCCCTTGGTAAGAAAATCTTGACTATACCAAGTAAATCTTAACTTGTCATTGTAGGAGTTAGACTTGGAAATTTATAACGCAACCCATTGGTCACAAGAACATCTTGTGGTCATTAATTTTATGGCCAAAAAAGGTGGACCACAACACCTCAGCTTCATAATCTTGAGCTTTTTTTTACCAAGGAAACGGGACCCCAAGCAAATAAAAAATAAGAAAAATCACATCTGAATTATCACAACATAGACAAATTTCTAAAATAAAAGTCTACAATTGGTTCCAAAACAGGCGGACCCGGTCAAAGATGAAGCAACATAGACAAATTTCTAATGGTGAATCTGAAGTGGAAATGGAATTTGAGTCACCAAAACCACAGTATAATTCAGCAACAACAGCTAATGGTACACTGATTTTTTCATATAAAAATCAATGACGGGCAACGGATTGACGGAGGATGACAGATCGACGACGGAATAACAGGCCGACGGCGGAACAACGGCGGATCGGCTAGCGATTGACGGCGGGATTGACGACGGAATTGACGACGGTTATTTGTATATGTGTAATCGTGATTTTTGTGTGTTATTTTCTAGAGTGTGTGTGTCTTTTTGCTTTTATATAAGACAATTTTGCCCCTCCTGTATAATTGTGTGTATTGATATTAGCCTTTGGATCAAAATAAAATGAAAGGTCAAGATGTGTTCTCTTGATCTTTAGAGATTGAGGGGTCTGCAGGGATCTCACCTCATGAGTTAATAGTAGTGATAAAACTGTTCGTTATCTTATTATAAAACCGTGAATTATGTTTTGTAGGCAAGCCATGAAAAAATTAACGAAGAAAGAAAAAAAAAAACAAATCCTTATGAAAATTCGGAACAATGTTACAACAACTTGAGCATGCAACTAAATCATTCAAAAAACTAAACTGACCGGAAATCAAATTCGGACCAGTTAAGCTTCAGGAGATGCAACACAGCAAAGAAATCATCAGTATCAACATCTGTATCCAATACTATCCGTTTTTGAGGTTCACCAGTTACAAACAACAGTGACGTCATCCATAACAATAGCATCTTCATTGTGGGAAAAAATGAGTGTTAGTAATGAGTTAATAGTGATAGGTGAACTGGCCAGTTTAATTATTAGTGGATTGGACCGAAATGTTAAAATATGTTACAAGGGGATGATCGGTTGAAATCTACTCCATCATCACAGCCACTCCACGCCACCATCACTATCAAGTGCAAGGAAGATGAATGGTCCCACCTCTCTTTCCTCTCAACTTGGTATGTCAAATATACATACATACATCTATTTTATTTTCGTTTGTGTTAAAACCGAACACAAATCGTTTTGTCATGGATCTAAACAACAATAAAAACGTTTTGATAATTTTGTTTATAGAGTCGGGTCAGATCCGACTTACCTTGGGTCAAACATGAAATTGTTGTTATTTGTTAATTATTTGACTCGCTTAAAAGCTATAGCTTATTTGGTGTTATTATAAGCTTATGAGCTTAAGGGTTGTTTCTTTTTTTTCCTGTTTCTAGTTAGTGACATTAAAGATTCTCTTTTGCAATAAGTTAAAAAGAAACACCAAAGTTTCCTGTTTTGAGCCAGTTTTGTTACCAAACAGGACATTAAGCAGAAAGTAAACAGCCCCTTAGTTGATTTGTCTTGGATTCGGTTCACAAAAAGAAACACCCACGGGCTGTTTTGCTTTTTGGTTATAAGTAACTCAGACAGCCACCCCGAAGGGTGTGCTTGATTTATTTAGTTCGACCCACCACCGTGAGCTACCAACCAAAGCACCAAAGGGTGCATTGGGCTTGTTTACTTCGACCTACACCGCGACCCAATTAGGGTACTGGTCTGACGTTTTGGTGCAGTGAAAGGCGGTAGTGCACATAGTTCCAGGCGTTGAAGAACCCGAATTTCAGCTAAATATGTCTCTTTGATCAAAACTTTAGAAGGGTAATATAACTTGTTAAATAATCGATGCTACATTAGGGGTGTTTAGGATTGCTTTAAAAACTGCTTATTAGGTTTTGGTATAATGAATACGCAATTTTAATGGTGTTTAGGATTTGGTTATCCGAACTACTTGTCTGATTTAAAATCGATTAATTCAGTAAGGCATAAATCCGAACATCCACTTGTATCAGTTTTTGCTACAGTTATTTTGAATGTTTCCATATTAGTCAGCATCACTGAAATTTTGTAGGTACCAAATGACTTGGATTTGCGTAAACAAACTGAGAAAGTAGAAGTTTTATGAATTCAAATGCTTCACTTTGCAAGATTAGTAGCTGCACAAAGGATCGCTGCTAAATCCTCCAATCGCACTGATTTCAGAACCCTCAAAACTGTGGTGACTGACCACTTGAGTAATGGCAGCACTTATGGAAGTGGAGGGAGAGAAGGAACAAATGATGACTATTTTGCCACAATTCATCATATTTCCAATATTGTCCGTCGTGATATATACTTAGAGAGAACTTTAAATAAGATGTGCATTTCCCGTATTGTTAACTCTGAGCTTATTTACCGTGTGCTACGTAGCTGTTGCAATTCTGGTATGGAGTCTTTTCGTTTTTTCAATTGGGTACGTACCCAACATCCACAATATGAACCTACAACCGTTGAATTCGAAGAGCTTCTCAAGATTTTAGCGAAAACACGTCATTGGGAAACCATGTGGAAGGTTGCACACCAGATGAAAACACAAAAGCTACAAATTTCAGCTTCTGTTGTTTCATTCATCATTGAGCATTATGGTAAAAACGGTCTCATCGATCAAGCAGTTGAGTTATTTAACAAGTGCAAGACTTTTAATTGCTCACAGACTACTGAATATACAACTCGCTGCTGTTTGCCCTTTGTGAGGTTAAAAACTTCCAAGGAGCTTATGCTTTGGTAAAACGAATGGTTCGTAAAGGAATAGTTCCAGATAAGAAAACTTACTCGGTTTTAGTAAATGGGTGGTGCTCTGCTGGCAAGATGAAAGAAGCTCAAAGTTTTCTGGAAGAGATGAGCCAAAAGGGGTTTAATCCGCCCGTTCGTGGGAGAGATCTTTTAATTGATGGGATGTTGAATGCAGGCTATCTTGAATCAGCCAAAGGGTTGGTGAGAAAAATGACTAAAGAGGGATTTGTGCCTGATGTGAGTACATTTAATTTGTTGGCAGATGCTATTTGTCAATCTGGTGAGATTGATTTCTGTATTGATCTTTACCATGATGTTTGTAGATTGGGGCTATATCCTGATATCGAGACTTACAAGATCATGATTGGTGCAGCATCGAAAAATGGGAAAATTGATGAGGCGTTTAGTATTTTATATAGATCGATTGAGGATGGAAATAAACCATTTCCGAGCTTGTATGCCCCGATTTTGAAGGGACTTTGTAAGAATGGAATGTTTGATGATGCATTTAGCTTTTTTAGTGATATGAAGGTGAAGGGGCATCCGCCAAACAGACCGGTTTATAGTATGCTTTTAAAGATGTGTGCACGTGGAGGTAAGTACGTTGAAGCTGCTAATTATTTGATGGAGATGACTGAGTTCAGTTTATCACCTATGTCACGGCATTTTGATATGGTAACTGATGGATTGAAGAACTGTGGAAAGCATGATATGGCTAAGAGGATAGAGCAGCTGGAAATATCTCTTCGAGGGATGTGAGCTATATCAATAGTCTTTTAATGAATTATATGACCGAGTCTTGGAAGAGGCGTAATCATTACTCCACAATAGATGTTCACGTGATGCTGAGTAGGTAAGTCTTGTTTTCAAGTTAAGCCTCTTAGTTTTTTAGTTAAGATTAATTTTCCGTTCACATTAGTCTTTTTATTATGAGGGTAATAGATATTCATTTGTTGTAAATAAAAAATGATATGAATGTAAGTGTTGATTTTCTACTTTTTAAAACGATGTGCTTTTAATCAAATTTGTATCAACTTGCATCGTGTTTCTTCAAAAACATGATTGTAAAAACAAAACATATATATACGATGGTGAATAATAAATGATGGTAACGTGATACCAGGCGTGATTAAATCAACCAAAAATCCATATCAGATACATCTAATATCAAATGGTGAGGTCTTTTTGAATGTCCACAAAAAATGCCACCATGCTGCCACCCATATCTGGAAAATTTGGACAACCAGGAAGAGGCTTCACCTGACAGACGCGATCAACTTCTACGGGATACTTGAGAAGGTGAGCCTTCATATTAGTCACTTCAACGGCTGCATATTGATTCCCGTTCAATTCATTCTCTGGCCCTTCTGACACACTCGATGCTTTCTGGTCTTTCGAAAATGCTCTCAAGTCCACCAATATGCTCAACCCAAAGGGACATTTTTTACCCCAATACATGCACAAAGTCTTTTTGTAAGTGACAAAAAAAGTAACATCGTCTTCTTTCTTGAACATTTATTTTGGCATGAAAAAAATAGTACCTGTGTGTGTGGGCTAGAACCTTTGTTAGCCCGTGAATGATAAGGCTGATATGCACCCATTGCAATTTCAGTGTCTCTAGAGCCTTCTAATGACCTTTGGTTGATGTTAGCAGACCCCAATATCACAAACTCTTAGATCAACAGACGCAGATTGCCAACTATTATAAGTGTTTCGGGATAATCTCCCTAGTGCTACGTTCCTGCATACATTAGTTAAGATTAGGTTTGGGTTGCTAGTTATTGACTACTTAACTAATCAGTTTAGAGAGTACAACAGGGACCCTACAGTATAGCAGTCCTCAACTATACACATAATCACTTCATATTAGTCTAATGGCATCCTTTCTATAACTACAATGCAACATTAGGAAAAACAGGAATTATCAATCTGTTACCTTTTTAACATCATTAACAACTTGAATTTTCATTAGTTTGTCAGTTAAATATCTGCAGCAAAAGCAAATCAATTGCTGATCAATTGAATATCTATGACTATTACTTCCTTTATCGCGCACTACCAACAATATTTTAACTTTTTCGAGGGAAATATAGCTTGATTCGTAGTAAAAGATACCTAACTTCAATTTTATATAATCCTATATCAATTTAAACTGTCTGCCCTTCCAGAATTTATAAAAAAGCCTAATATCATATTATCGTCACTCTTGTTTTCCCCGCTATCATACTATTTCTTTTCCATAAAGCTAATTCATCTAATCATCTACATCCTTCTGACCGTATGTATCTTCGCAATGTAGTTTCCTAATTTATTCATCGCATTGGACATTTATAGTTTTGGTATGCCACATCATAAGTAACATATTAGTGATATGTTTTACTTCAAAAAAAGTTGTTGCTTAAATATGCTTGATCATCAAAGAGCTTAGAAAATTCAAACAGATCCAAAACCATAATATTCAGTACTTTCAAACTAAACAGTGACCAACAACTTACTTAAAGACCAACGAAATTTAAGAAACAATGCATGTTTCCTTTTGGCGTTCTTCAACCTTTTTTCTCATCATCACTTTCAGTCCAGTTCTCCCATTTTGTCTCTCGCTTCAACGGATTGATGATCACATCACTTTGTAGCTGTGACATAATTTTATCAATAACAAAGTGAAATTAACCAAAAAAAATTTGAAGAAAATAAATAATATATAAAATCACATCAAAAACAGCTAATGAACATTATTATACTAACTTTGAAAAAATCACAAACTTAACTTTATGAACACAAACTAACACACATATTTAACCAAAAACCTAAATTTAACAAAACCCTAAAAGTTCACAACTTTAGAATAGAACCGATTTATTATACAACCGATAAAACCAAGATAAAAAATCAGGGTTGAAGCACATATACATCAATTTAATATCAATTCTTAAAATACACAAATAATAAGAAAGTTAAATAAAATAAAATAAAATAAAATAAAAAAAAAAAAAAAAAAAAAAAAAAAAAACTAGGTGGGCTAATGATGAAGTTAATAAGTTATTCCATAGATATTCAAAATCTTTAGATCTTGGGTTTCTTGTCTTTAATTCTGGGTGGTGGATGTCGACGAGGAGATGGATGTCGAAAAGGGTTTTCCGATGAGATTTGTAAGATGGTTATCCTGGGATTCCGTTTTTCCTTAAATTACATTTTTCGCTCTCAAATATAAAACAATAGCATTGAGGCCCATGTGTATTTTCAGATTTTAAGTACAAAAACGTTTTGTTAATTTTTTTAGGCAAATTAGGAAATAATTAGGTTCAATTAATTTTTTAAACCCAAAAAAATAATCAAGTTAAAAAAATTATTACTAAATAAGGAATGATTTGATTTTTTTTAAATGGAAAAGTCCCCACTAAAGATTTTGTTTTATTATATAAAAGATTTGCAACAGTGGATCACAAATGGTTATTTACTCTTGTTGTCAGTCAATTTAACTAACTATGACTTCAAAGAAGTTTGATAGAATTTTTTTTGGAACAAGAAACATACGAGATTCAAGGGAAGTACGAATTTATAATCATCCATTAAATGAATGACGTTTCTTTTTTGGTAGAAAACACATCACAATTGTCATTTGATATTGTCCACTCTTATAGCACTTACATCGGATACGTTATTTTCACGTTAAGGAACAAAAGTTGGCACTTTAACGTGCGTTAAGCCACGTTAACTGATGTGTGTGATTGAGTTAAAGCTGCGTTAACGGGGTGCGTTACCCGGTTAACACAGCGTTAAGCTGCTTAAAAAAAAAAAAAAAAAAAAAAAAAAAAAAAAAAAAAAAAAAAACACTTTGCCCCCCTTTTAAGGGTAGTTTGTGTAAAAATATTTGATATAAAGGTGAGTTAAGGTGTGTTAAAACCAAGTTAACCGTTGTGTGTGTTAAAGTTGAGTTAAGTTAAAAGGTGAAAAAGCTGACGTGACATGCCTTAAAATTTAAACCTGAGTTAACTAATGTGAGTGGCCTTAGAGCACAGCGTGCAGCCAAATTGGAGAAAGTATTTAATTTTTTGACCGTTGCATTTGCAAAGGCTAGATTTTTTATTTAAAAATAATAATAATAATAAAAAATAAAAAACTTATACAATATGTAGGGTATATTGTAAATATGGGCTTGGGCTTATGGGCTTGTAACTAATGTATATTCATCATTTCTTTTAGGGTTTTGTATCCTATAAATACACACTTAATGTAACCATTTTGTATTACCATTCAATAAGAATTCTCCTTAATCTCATTCTTGTGACTCTATTCATAACACGTTATCAGCACGCTCTACAGGTTAATATTTTGATTTAGAATTTTTAGAGATACGTGTCAATTCTTCAATATACTCGTACCACGTTTTTCTGATGCATGTCAATTCTTTAATGCGTTGTTTAACTCATACAGAGGATGAATTAATGTTCAAAATCATTTTAATTAATACGTTGTTTAACTCATACAGATGCGTAAAACATTCTAGATGATAGTTTTTTAACTCATACAGTATGTGAAGAAAGTCAATTCTACATGTTTACTTGTTTTGTCATTATTGCAAAAGTTTAAGCTTGGTATACGCAACACTCATTCTAAATTTACATTCGATTCTTTCTTGTGATTATATTTTGTCTTGCGTAGACTGAAAAAAAAAATATCATAACCTCATGTTATGAATGAAAAAAAAATATCATAACCTTAAGTTATGAATTAAAAAAAAAAATAAATAAAAAAAAAAAGAACCTCAAAGTTCTAATATGGTTCTTTCAAGAATCAATATGGAAAAAAAATAAATAAATAAATAAAAATCATAACCTCGTGTTATAACTGAAAAAAAATCATAACCTCATGTTATGACTGGAAAAAAAAATCATAACCTCAAGTTATGAGAGAAAAAAAATAGAACCTCAAGTTCTACTGTTATTATTTTTTTTTTCTTATTTGTTGCATTATGTTTATGTTTTTAACAACGTACATTTTATCTATAAATAATACGGACTAATATTGTCTAATAATACAGAGTAATATTGTCTGTTTTAGCAACTTGTTCAATATAGTATTACAAATGAAAATGTTATCTATGTATTGTATTCATAGGTAAACTAGGACAATATCTTTGTGACATCAATGACCATGCATCCTGATACACGTAAAATATTCAAAGATATTGGAACACTGAATAGACAACTCATAAATATGTTTTAAGCTTAATTGTGTTATGACTTGTTTTTGACATATTGTGCTAATTAATCAGTCTAAACGTTTAATAAGTAAAGTGTACGTATTACTGTTCTTTTATGAACATAAATATGACCTCATTAAATTTTCACATTTGCAATATTTTCTTAACTGATATACTTGTTTTTATTTATTTTTTTTTTATATAGTTAAAATGTCAAATTCAAAGCTTTCGAATATTGATTTTGCTGTTCTTGACATTTCTGGAAAAGACTATCTCCCTTGGACTCTTGATCCTGAGATCCATTTAACTGCAAAAGAATGGGGAGAAACGATCAAAACTGGAAATACGGCCTCTGCACAAGCACGTGCCAAAGCCATGATATTCCTGCGTCATCATCTTCATGAGGACCTGAAAAAGGAATATCTAACGGTGAAAGACCCGTTAATATTATGGAAAAGTTTAAAGGAACGGTTTGATCATCAAAAACAAGTAATCCTTCCTAAAGCTCGCTATGACTGGATGCACCTTATGTTGCAAGATTTTAAAAGTGTCAGCGAGTACAATTCCGCAATGTTTAGCATCACATCTAAACTAACATTGTGCGGAGAAAAGATTACTGAAGAAGACATGCTAGAGAAAACTCTCTCTACTTTTTATGCTTCAAATATGCTCTTACAGCAACAATATCGAGAACGTGGCTTCAAAAAATACCACGAACTAATATCTGTCCTCCTTGTTGCTGAACAAAATAATGAGCTTTTGATGAAAAATCATCAAGCACGCCCGACTGGTTCTAATGCATTGCCTGAAGTGCATGCAACATCAAATGTAAGGGGTCGGGGTCGTGAACATGTTAATAACCGTGGAAATGAACGAGGTCGTGGTCGTGGCCGTGGACGTGGTCGAAATATGGTTTGGCATCGTGATGGTTATAATCCTAAGCCATATGATTTCAAGAAAGAAGATGATAAAGGCAAAAGGATTCAACATCAAGCTCCTAAGAAATCTGGAAATGCGTGCCACAGATGTGGCATGAACACTCATTGGGCAAAACAATGTCGCACCTCCAGACAATTTGTTGATCTTTATCAAGCATCACTAAAAAAGAAAGGAAAAGACATTGAAACAATAATTTCAATGATGATGAGCCAATTCCCAATGTGCGCTTCGACTCCTCAGATTTCTTTAATGATGTCGACGATGTTGTTGCTTCATTTTCCAACGATGGAAATAATAACTAGCTATCTAGTTGCATTTTTATATTTTCCGAAATAAGTGTTTAAGTTTAAATTTTGTGTTGAATAAGCTAGGTTTGTTCTAGCATTGTTACTCATGTTTTGAATTTTAATTAATGAAGTATTTATATTTTCTTTTACTTTGAATTGCTTATTTATTTATTTTTATTCAAGGATATGAAACGCATTTTGGAAAACGGTGAAGACGAGTGTCTAGTAGATAGTGGAACAACAAATACTATTTTGAAAAACAGAAAATACTTTTATGAATTTCGTATAGCAAATGCAAATGTCAACACAATTTGTGGTACTAGCAACTTGATTGAAGGCTCTGGCAAAGCCTGCATTGTGTTACCTAAAGGTACACAATTAATAATAAATGATGCGTTATATTCTAGTAGATCCAGGCGAAATCTACTAAGTTTTAAAGATATAAGACGCAATGGTTATCATCTTGAAACCATGACTCAAAATGAAATTGAGTATCTCCAAATTACATCCATTGAAAATGGAAAAAAGACCATAATGGAAAGAATGAAAGGTCTATCTTCTGGATTGTATTTTACATACATCAATCAGACAGAAATAAATATGGTTTCTACCCGAAAGGATATAGATCCCAAAATATTTACCCTTTGGCATGATCGATTGGGTCATCCGGGTGATATTATGATGAGGAGAATAATTGAGAGCTCAAATGGGCATCCACTAAAGGATCTCAAGATCCTATTATCAAAAGAATTATCATGTGGAGCATGCTCTCTTGGAAAAATGATAACTAGGCCCTCAATCAATAAACTTGAAAAAGAATCTCCTTTGTTTCTAGAAAGAATTCAAGGAGACATTTGTGGGCCAATTACTCCTCCGTGTGGACCATTTCGATACTTTATGGTATTAATTGATGCATCATCCCGATGGTCCCATGTCTGTCTGTTAGCATCAAGAAATGTTGCTTTTGCGAGGCTATTAGCCCAAATAATCCAATTAAGAGCACATTTCCCAGATCATCAAATCAAAAAGATCAGACTTGATAATGCAGGAGAATTTACATCTCAATCATTTAATGATTTTTGTATGTCACTTGGGATTACGGTTGAGCATCCTGTAGCACATGTGCATACACAAAATGGTCTAGCTGAATCTTTAATAAAAAGATTACAACTTATTGCTAGACCACTACTTATGAAATCAAAATTGCTATCCTCTGCATGGGGACATGCTATCTTACATGTTGCTGCTCTTATTAGATTAAGACCAAGCGCATCTCATAAGTATTCTCCACTCCAACTGGTTTCTGGAAGAGAACCAAGTTTGTCTCATCTAAAAGTCTTTGGTTGTGGTGTCTATGTCCCAATAGCACCACCACAACGAACAAAGATGAGACCTCAAAGAAGATTGGGAATTTATGTTGGTTTTAATTCTCCATCAATCATAAAATATTTGGAACCATTAACTGGAGATGTTTTTACAGCACGCTTTGCTGATTGCCAGTTTGATGAAACAATGTTCCCAATCTTAGGAGGAGAAAATAAAAAGTTGGACAAACAAGATGTAACTTGGAATGCATCACAAATATCTTTTCTTGACCCTCGAAGTAGTCAATGTGAATTGGAGGTTCAAAAGCTCATTCACTTGCAAAGAATAGCAAATGAATTACCTGATGCATTTACAGATACAAAAAGAGTTACAAAATCATATATTCCAGCTTTAAATGCGCCTTCTCGAATTGATATTCCTGAAACTCTGAATGAGTCAAATGTACGCAGAAAGCGTGGAAGACCAATGGGTTCTAAGGATACAAATCCACGAAAAAGGAAAGAGCAGAATACAACTGGCAAAGCCCAAGAAGTTGTTATCAATAAAATCCCAGAAGAGATTAATAATAACACAGAAAATGTGGAAAATCTCTTGAGAAGGGCCATGTACCTAATGAATATGAGATCTCAATAAATTTTGTACAAAATGGTACAACATGGAATCGAAATGAAACACGTGTTGATGAAATTTTTGCATATGCTATAGCAAGTGAAATAATAAATGATGAAGTTTCTGTGCCAAAATTTATTAGAGAATGTCGACAAAGAAAAGATTGGCAAAAATGGCAAAATGCCATACAAGCTGAACTAGATTCACTTGAAAAGCGCCAAGTATTTGGCCCTGTGACATTAACCCCAAATAATGTGAAGCCGGTAGACTATAAATGGGTATTTGCTATAAAAAGAAACGAGAAAAATGAGATTGTGAGATACTAAGCAAGACTTGTAGCACAAGGTTTCTCACAAATACCCAGGGTAGATTATGAAGAAACATATTCACCTGTTGTGGATGCAATGACTCTCAGATTTTTAATTAGTCTTGCAAATGTTGAAAGGCTCCAAATGCGCCTTATGGATGTTGTCACAGCTTATTTGTACGGATCACTTGATAGTGACATTTACATGAAAATCCCCGAAGGATTGAAAATGCCGGAAGCTTGTAAATCTAAGCCCCGTGAAATGTTTTCAATTAAAATGAAAAGATCTTTATACGGTCTAAAACAATCAGGACGAATGTGGTATAATCGCCTGAGTGAATATCTTTCAAAAGAAGGATACAAAAGTAATCAAATAAGTCCGTGTGTTTTTATCAAAAGATCAAAGGGGAGTTTCACAATCATTGCAGTGTATGTTGATGATTTAAATATCATCGGAAATATTGATGAAATTGAACATACTGCAAATTTGTTAAAGAATGAATTTGAAATGAAAGACCTTGGTATGACAATGTTTTGTCTGGGCTTGCAAATTGAGCATTTGTCAAGTGGAATATTTGTCCATCAATCAAACTATACGGAAAAGATATTGAAACGATTCAATATGGATAAAGCTCATCCACTAAGCTCACCAATGGTCGGTCGTTCACTTGACCGGGAACTTGATCCGTTCCGCCCCAAAGAACATGATGAGGACATTCTTGGTCCTGAAATACCATATCTAAGTGCGATAGGGGCTTTGATGTACCTTGCTGGTAATACACGCCCAGATATTGCTTTTTCAGTGAACTTACTAGCAAGATATAGTTCCGAGCCAACACGCCGACATTGGAATGGAATCAAACACATTTTTCGTTATCTTTGTGGTACCCGTGATATGGGATTATTTTACCAAAAGAATTCGAAATCAAAGTTGGTTGGATATGCTGATGCTGGTTACTTGTCTGATCCACATAAAGCACGATCCCAAACAGGGTATGTTTTCACATATGGAGACACTGCAATTTCTTGGAGGTCGACAAAGCAATCTTTAACTGCAACATCATCAAATCATGCTGAACTTATTGCACTTTATGAAGCTGGTCGAGAGTGCGTTTGGTTAAGATCGATGATTCAAAACATCCAAGAAGAATGTGGGCTCGAGTCTATTAAAGGAAATCCAACCATGTTATGTGAAGACAACGCGGCATGTATAGCTCAAATCAAGGAAGGGTATATTAAAGGAGACAAAACAAAACACATTTCTCCGAAATTCTTCTTTACATATGATCTACAAAAGGATGGAGTTATTGATGTTCGTCAAGTTCGATCAAGTGGCAATTTGGCAGATTTATTCACAAAGTCTTTGCCAACAAGAGTTTTTGAGCTACTGGTTCGGAAGATCGGCCTTCGACGTTTAAAAGATATGCATTAATTTGAGGAGGAGCATTATGCGTACTGCACTCTTTTCCTTCATCAAGTTTTTATCCCATTAGGTTTTTCTTGGTAAGGTTTTTAAGGAGGCAGTCTTTATGGCGTGTAATAAACGATGAATATCCAAGGAGGAGTATTGTAAATATGGGCTTGGGCTTATGGGCTTGTAACTAATGTATATTCATCATTTCTTTTAGGGTTTTGTATCCTATAAATACACACTTAATGTAACCATTTTGTATTACCATTCAATAAGAATTCTCCTTAATCTCATTCTTGTGACTATATTCATAACAGGGTAATCTTGGACACTCTATTTTACAAAGCTATTTTTCACTCTATATAAACCCCAAATAAATCATTATACTTTTAAGTAGCGAGTGTTTTAATAAAAGTATTAATTCCATTTTCAATTTTCAACTTTCAATATTTGACCATTTTTCATTTTATGTGTAGTATAGATATAGACTAGTGTAAAACAAATAAATGAGTAAATAAATATATCAATAGATGACATTATAACACTTGATGGTCGTTTTCTTTTAATGAATTTAATACGTGTAAATATTAATTAATAGTGGATGGTATGTTTTCACTGAAGTAAAACGGTAATTTAAAAATAGAGAATGTTAAATGAGTTGCGACACCACTTAATATAATGAAAAGAAAATGTAGTCACAAAAGTTAAACCTTCGTATATGTGTGTTTCGTTGTGGTAGTCCAAGAAGTAGATCATTTACAGGTAAGTAAATTGATTCCATTTAGTGAATAAGATTATATAGGGAACCAATTAATCATATCTAACTCATTTAGACATAAATCGTACTTGTCATTTTAAGGTCTACGATTACAGTTTACTCATCTACTTTATAAAAGATTGGTCATGCACGTGTATCGTAGAAACTTTTACAATACAATTAGTTAATGCATCAATAGTGGGGGTGTCATTTGGGCCGACCCGACCCGAACCCGACCCTACCCGAACCCGACCCGAGTCAATTCGGGTCGGGTTACTCGGGTCCAAAATCTTAGTCGGGTCAATCGGGTCAACCCGACTAACCCGATTACGAACTAGGGTCGGGTATCGGGTTCAAAATTCTTGCCTATTCGGGTTCGGGTCAACCCGACTAACCCGAGTTTTTTTTTTTTTTAATTGAAAGGCCCGATTTGTAGTCCTTGCTCTACAGTTGAGAGATTGTATGCATGGGAGAAGAAGCTATACCAAAAGGTTAAGGTAAACTATTTATATTTACCATGAGAAATTACCATTATCTCCTTTATGTAAATATGCATGTTTGGCTGCTACAATAATTTCATTCAAGGTTTTAACTGGCTGCTAAAGTATGTGCAATTAGTGTTGATGATTAAATTTTGTGTATTTATTGGTTGGCTTTTTAGAATGTGGAAAGTTTGAAAATCGAGCACGAGAAGAAGGCAGAACAATTAAGAAAAATGGAGATTAAACAAGCTGATTATTTGAAGACCGAGAACAATATAAAAACTAAGTAGACTTATGGTTCATATACAATTTATGCAACAAATTACTAGATTTTAACAACTAAGTTTAAGAAATAAAATTATGTGATTTTGTAAATTGGACAGACCCGAACCCGACTTGACCCGACCCGACTTGACCCGACCCGATTTGACCCGAACCCGACTAACCCGAGTTCAAATAGGGTCGGGTTCGGGTATATTATTTTTACCCTCGACCCGATTTGGACCCGACCCGTTTGACCCGAACCCGACCAACCCGACCCGATTAGCACCCCTAGTGGTAACCTCTTTTAAATGTTTATAAATATGCAGTGCCATTACATCAATTTCTTAAAACTTTATTAATATTTCACATAAATCGAATATAACTAATTATCAAAAGGTTTAAGATTTATGACATTTTCATGCCAAATAGACATCAAACAAAAAATAACTATTGATAGATGTAATGAAATATAAAGCTTTTGATAAATCATAAAACAACCTACTCGTTACCATAAACTCTTACTAAGAATTTTATAATAGCTATTTTTCTTGTAGTATGAAATAACTATTGATAGATGTAATGAAATATAAAGCTTTTGATAAATCATAAAACAAGCTACTCGTTACCATAAACTCTTACTAAGAATTTTATAATAGCTATTTTTCTTGTAGTATGAAATTCTATAGTGGCAGTTTTCTTGTAGTGTGAAATGTATAACGGCTATTTTTTTTGGTACTCTTTGAGGCTTGAAAGTTTTTAATCACCTAAAAGGCTTAAGAGACCGTATTCACCCCCCTCCCCTCTCTCTGACGGTTCTACATATATATATATATATATATATATATATATATATATATATATATCATTTTGGCGCGGTTTTAAAGTTTCCAAATATTGATAAGGTCTAACAAAATAATTCACTTTTTGATGGGTTGAGCATGAAGATGATTTACTTGTTAAAGAAGTATTTATAAATTTATCATAGATGGGGGGCAAACTTTGATAATTTTTAAAAATACATTACAAATTGTTCGTTAGGAGAGGAAAATTATAAAAATAGCCTAATATTTTGAAAGTTTACACTACAATTTTTTTAATAGGGGGCACGTGTCCACATTACCTCCTTTGTGTCTCTGCTAGTGATTGTATCACATGATAACATATATTGATGAGGTCAACATATAGTGAAAAATCATGTGCAAGTTCAAATGTAACATTGTAATATTGGTCAACTAAAAAATTTATGTGTGATATTAACTATAATGAGTTAATATCACGTTCTTGTACTCACGTACTATAACCGAATTAACGTGATTGCTATCAAGAAAACACAAAATGTTTGTTTTATAAAACAAACCGATCGACCCCTAAGAGAGTGTTTGTTCGATCGGCCTCACCAAGAAAGAAAAGAGAAGAAATTTAGGGTTATAGCTAGTGCACAAGAGGTACTAAACAAATAACCCTATGCCTTGTATTTATAGTTTAGAAGAATTGGAAGACAAGTTTGTAACAACCGCGAATTTTCCAGGTCTTCACTTAACATTGAAAACTCAAAATGATTTATTTTAGAAGTTACATATCCCCCTTGCGTATAACTGGTAACTAAACTACACGAATTAAGAGAACGATACCACACGCGTCCCGACACCGTGATAGTATGGCATAAGTCTAATAATTTAATATCGATAGTCATTCAAATACGAGACCCGTCAAATTCACTCGAGAATTGTTTAATCAACAACGTTGCCACGTCTCACTCCTTTTTACTTAAACCGCACTTTTTATTTTTCTACTTAAAACAATTACTTTTTTTTTTCTTACTCACATAATTCTTACACTTAAAATCCCAAATAAATATTCCTGCACTAAATACAAAAAAAGTGATAATAAAAACAAATTTTTATTTCTTTCTTCTCTCTCTCCTTCCCCACCACTTCTCTAAAACTTCTGCATCTCATCTCATCTCCTCTCTGATTTCGCTGTTACCCTTTTCATCACCATTTTTGTCCACAACTTAAGATAAATTGTCACCACATTACAAGCCCGCTGCCACCTTCTGTTCGAGCTCGAAGTCAACCATACGAGCCAAAGGGATGACGAATTGATTTCCTTTTGTGGCCAAGGAGCGTCTGGGAAGAGGAGAGAAGGAATCAAAACCCTCCTTGATTACTCTTTTAAATCTCTACCGAACTTGGTAAGTCCACACACCCACAAAAATTTACAATCGATTCAGAATTAAGAAGAGTAGCAAGCGGTGCAGGTGGAAAAACGCAGGAGGGTGTGTGTGGATTTGCTGGGTTCGATTCGGATTTCGTCGATCTCATTCAAGTTTTCTCCGATCTTGTCTCAACTTCCTAGTAGTCAAACTACTAGTTGTAAGAAACCTAAACTCTTCTCTTTTGATTTTGTATTCGAATGAAACATGTAAATATTGGTGATTGTTCTTGAATATTTTGTGAATTGTTGTTCATCAAAACTTGTGAATCGTTATTATTGTCAAATCTAGTTGGTGTGGTAGAAACTTATTTTTGAAACTAGTAATGTTATGTGTGGCTCGATTTGGATTCGTGTTTCTTTTTGTTGAACCTCGTGATATCGTGAATTAGATTAATACGTTGGAAGGTGTTGTAGGCTTAGGCTTATTGCAGTTTCTATCATTTCACTTGTCGGATTAGTAAGTTAAACCCGTAGTCGTGTTGATTTGGAGTCGAACTAGTCGAATGGGTAGTGTCAAAAACATGCTCGCGAAGTGTTTGATGTTATGTATTTAACATTTTTAACTTCTAAAACGAGTCTATGTTGGGATAAAATGGATGCTAGAGTCGTGGGTTTCACTAGTTCATACCGGTCTATGACCGCGGTCGTGGTTGTGACTAGCAAATGGTTCGAGAAAAACAACTTTAAAACGTTTCGTTTGTGATATTCGTAAGTCCTAGAAGGTAGTTTCTAGTCGTTGTTTCTAGCATAAGCTCGCAAATTGTATTGTGTTCGTAGTTGGGTAGAGTGGTACTCGACTCAAGCACTTTCTCAAAACTCAAAATAGTTGTCGTTAAATTCGTGGCAAAAACCCACCCCGATGGGTGCCATTTCGATCGGTTTATAAGTCCCAAAAAGGACCCAAACTAGGCCTTGTTCGTGTGGTTTAAAGACTTCCCCGAACCGTGTCTAGGTTCGAGTCTAAGAGGCTTCCATAGGTGTAAAAGTTACTTGTTCAAAATACTCTATTTTTCTTGTCTTTCCTGCGTTAAACTAAACTGTCAAATGGTAAATTTCATTCTGCTGCTGCGAATTTGTTTATGCTGCTTTTGCTTTTACATTGCTTCTACTATTAAAAATCCACTTGGGCCAGCCCAGTGCACTACCTTGGACCAGCCCACTTATATGTGGTTGTGATACAGTCCATCGCAAACCAACAAAAAGGGCCATATTGATTTTTATTCGCTGGACATATGAAGGCCCAACAGGCCGTGGCCTGTTTTCCGTTAACTTCGCTTGGGCCGCAGCCCAACCCCCCTCCTTGACACATTATTTTCCGTCATTCGTGACTCGCCATATTTTCTTTACGAGCGACCGTTCGTTTACACACGACGACGATAAAAATAACTCGACACTTTAATGATATAAACTTGCAAGTTGTTTTAAACACACGACGACCAACTAAATAACGACATATATAAAAAAATTGGACAATTAATATATGTTTTACGAAACACTATAAACGTGACATACGATACAAACACTTAAAAATATATATACATTTGACATAAAAATCTTTTTCTCGAAATGGTCTAAACTTGAAATATAGACACTTAAACATATGTTAAAATAATAAAACCGTTGTATACTTTTTAAAGCGGACAATTGAATATTTAAACTCGTTCGTTAACTTGAATACATTTTACCAACACTAGTAATATATTTAATGTGACTTTCTTTTGCAAAGCTTATTAACACAAAAACATAGTATTTTTCAAAATACTATTTTCTCACAAATTATATTAACGAGATGTGCGTCGAACCGCCGCGTTGCGGCGGGGCGACGAAGTGTTTGGTATGTTTGTCGGTTGTTTTGTTGTGTTATACAATGAATCTTGCCCTTGCAATTTTTACTACCTAAGTTAAACAACATATACAAATAGAAGTAATCGGAATGGTGGTTGCAGTTCTTAACATTTTCACAAGGCGTATTTTTCGGGCTGCGTTCTCCGCTTCTTGCACATTCCACACGGATGCGACATAACCAATGTAATCTGTAAATGGCAGTTGTAGAAAGTGGTTAGACACATCTGTGGCAAACAATAAAAAAAATTGGGCTGACCACAACAGCTTATTATAGTAATGTTTATTTAACAAATAGAAGGCTCTGTAGCAGCCACAAAAACATGTACAGAATACATGTCAGAAAACATCATAAACACTAAACGCCTAAAGATACATGAACAGAAAGAAACTCACAGCACGGCGCCTTAGTAGCAGCCACTTGACTGACGGATAGAACATCTAATTAGAACAGGTATGAGCACCATATAATGAAAGCAGTGTTTCTGCAAATTAACAAACAAATAGAAATATTATTAGATCATAAACTGTAAATTGGCAAGCACACAACAGTAAATTAATATAGAAATCATCCATGATCTTAATTATATATAACTATTCTAGCAGATGAATGAACATCGAAGATCTCAAATCATAGTTGCATAACTAATAAGATTAGCACCTCCGATGTACTAATTTACTGCAATAACTTACTTAATCTCTAAAACCAATCAAACCAAGCGAGAGGTTCATTAGCAAGGAATAAAGAAATGATAGATAAGATATATTGTTAACATTTGTTTGTTTATTTCTGGCCACTTTTAAAAGCTTCAGTTCAATAATGTTTAATGCTTTGAAAAAGGGAAGGTAGAATAAATTAGTCTATAATATGTGGCTGGTAAGTTTGGATACCTGTCAAGAATCTGGCATTTGTGAAAAAGTCTGTGAGCATAAGTACGAAACCTGCAAAACAGTAATGTCCAATTATGGGTGAGTAGATGTCGGTAGTGTGCATTATAGATATGGGCATTTTTTTTTTTTTTTGCTTTTAGAAGACAATCTTGTGACTGTCTGTCTTCGATTTGGTTTTCCTATTTAAGATAGCTGGAATGGACATTTGTTTTCATAACTCATTTGATAAGTGTGTAGGAAAACCAAGAAAAGAAAATGTCTAGGCATCCTAAGTGTGATCAGCTAAGAGTCGAGGCCAATTCTAATAGTTGGTCTGACATATTAGTTTTGTATTGTCGTCAAGCTAGTATCGAGGATGTTCATATGGCACAGCAACTGAGTGTGATTTGTGATAGGTTGGCTGGTGTTAACCGTGACAGGCTTACTTTTATTCAAGAGCTTGAAGGTGTTGGAAATACTCATGCTCAGAAAACAGCAGAGTATCTAAGAGAAGTGATAGTAAAAGATGAACAGAAACTCATGCAGATGCGCTTAATAGCAGCTGAATTTGGGCTAAATGCGCGTAACAATGATGTGTTTATTATGAAACTTCAGGGTGTAATGCGTTTCTAAGTGTGTGGCTGCAATTGGAGGATGTTTTATGGTTAATGCTAGTCGATTGTAAGATATGTGTTTCAATAAAGGCTAGTTTCTATGTGAAGGAAATTTATGTTGATTGTAAGATATTTCAGTAAATAAAATTCAGAATTTAAGTCAAGTGATAGTGTGGTACTTACGTTTTTGTTTTTAATCCAAATAGGTTGCTAAGAACACAGGAATCCATACAATTTGTAATTCCGTGGAACGCATAAATTTCCTGAGCATTAAAACATATAACATATTACGAAAAGCAACTGAATGTGAAGGATTGATAGTGAAGAAAAAAATATTTGGATTATTTCTGCTTAGTTATGGCATTACCTGTAGGCTAGTTCATGATGTTGCTACAGCGCCTGTCAATATTAGCAAATGAAGAATATCTGATTTTGTTTATTTGCGCATATTAAAAATTGACGCATGATATCTACGATGGTAAGTTTATTTATGCATACTTGCAGATGGAGTTTTACAGAAAGTTCTGATCAATAACATGGTTTGATTAAAAAAGGTACATGGGAAGGAGAAGAGGATGGTGCGAAAAAGTGATTTGGTTCAAACCACTTATCACAACACTCTCTTGTAATTGCCATCTATCTTTTATAATCGCATCATATTTGTGTTTAAAACATTTTGTGTAGTGACAGGCATAAATATGCACGAAAAAAAGTAAGTATTGTAGAGACAGTATATTAAACGTTAGTATCAAGAATGAAACAATACCAAATAGTCTTCAATTGCTAATATTGACAGGCGTTGTATAACATGAATGGGTATTGTAGCATCTGAATGCAATCGGTGTAATTGAATGCTTTTCTTACCAACAGCTGACAGTTGCATATGATCATCTGTAGTACCAGCGGCAACGTCTAGGAGTAAAGTTTAGATCGTTTAGATCAGTTGCAGTGTACATAGAACACTTCAGTTTTGTCTTGTAAAAGTCTGCATATTAACATGCAATCAATATGTGGTGTACCAGATGTACATATCAGAAGCTGACAAGCGAAATCAGTGAGTCTGGTAAAGGTTAAGTACCGGAATTGGAGTGACTGCGAACTGGTTTCCATCAGCACAATATTAGCGCTGTCCAACTATGGTTCTTGCAGTCAACCGCTAAGTTATGTGGGTAGAAATTTTATGGTTTAAACAATACCGTTTGAGAAATGGTGGCAGGAGTAGAGGTTAAGTACCTGAATTGGAGTGCCTGCGAACTGGTTTCTATCAGCACAATATTAGCGCTGTCCAACTATGGTTCTTGCAGTCAAACGCTAAGTTATGTGGGTAGAAATTTTATGGTTTAAACAATATCGTTTGAGAAATGGTGGCAGGAGTAGATAACTGTGCATGTTTGTCATAAAAAGGCAGCAGCAGTAGTAGATAACTGTGCATCATTCACTGGTATTAAGAAAAGGAAAATAAGTTTAGTGTCATAGCAGTAATGGTTAGAATGTTTAAGACATAAAAATGGTACAGATGCAACATATCTTGGATCAGCAGGTGCAGTTGAGCATGTGGCTATATGTTCTGGTCTTAGTAAGGCTCAGATATGTACATATATAATCAGCATTAACTGCACGTTGTGGCTGCAACTCAAAGTGCGGTTGCCCTGCCAACGAACATGCAGCTGGGAAAATGGAGATGTACAAAGTTATCATCATTGCCTAAAGAATGTGGCTGCAAACGATTGAGAAACAGGATTATAGTTAGAAGATGCAGTAGGAGCAGGGTCAGTTTTAATCGTGAAAAAAGCAACAAACATTACTTAACCTGTGCGTTGGCAGTTAACATCAGGTCTGTGTGCTCTGACTGGTTGCCTAGCACTCGTTACAGGATTTGTAACTGTTTGAGAAATGGCAGCAGGAGTAGATAACTGTGCATCATTAACTGGTATAAAAAAAAGGAAAATAAGTTAAGCGTGACAGCAGTAACGGTTAGAATGTTTAAGGAGATTATCCATGCAAACAGCAATTGTATTTTAAATTTACCATAGTGATCTAAGTAACACTTATCTTTTGGTCGTAGGCAATAAAATATACTGAGAATGTGAGTATGAATACTTTGACATGACAAAAATAGTAACAAAATATCAATGATGGATGCAGACACCATGCAAAACCGGCAGCAGTTATGTTCGGTGTCGGTACATCCATCACTGATATTCTGTATATTTTTGATCTTCAGCTTCTTTCTATGACCCTGTAACTTGAATAGAAGTGAAAAAGGAATGCAGGCAGCTGGTTTGAGACTCTGTACAGGTCGTTTTGTCGTTTCAAATCTCTTTGCACAATTGGGTGTACCATAGGATTTTAGAATAACTGTCTATGCTGAAATGAATAGACAGTTTTTACTATAGGAGCATATAATTACTAAATATACATTGGATCATGAAATGGCACAAATGCAATATACCTTGGATCAGCAGGCGTAGTTGAGCAAGGTGCTATATGTTCTGATCTCAGTAAGGCTCAGATATGTACATATATAATCAGCATTAAATGCATGTTGTGGCTGCAACTAAAAGTGTGGTTGCCCTGCCAACGAACATGTAGCTGGGAAAATGGAGGCGTACAAAGTTATCATCATCGCCTAAAGAATGTGGCTGCAAACCATTGAGAAAAAGGGATTTTAGAAAGTCAGGAAAAAGAAGAACCTAAAATAGAGCAATGCAATAATGAGAATGGTTATGCGAACCTGAAGAACAGGAATTGAATGCGGCTATCATGGGAATACGGGGATGGTTCAGAACTCATCAAGTCCATTGGGTGACAATATTCTCTTATATATAATGGAGCGTCGAGTTTTGCTACAGTTTTTGTAGCAGTGTTGGGCTCGCGTTTGGGTTGCGGGCTCTTGTTTTTTTGCCTTTTGTTTGTTCCATCTCTTCTTTTAGCCTTTCCCAGACCGCTAATGATGTGGCACCCAGCTCATTTATTCATTCAAAAATCTAGTTAAATTTTCTAAATCCCCTTACAGTTCCATTTGTTGTTTCACCTTCCTTTGTGCAACTGCTTGCACCAAGCGAGCTGCTAGGTTGTTGAAAGAACAAAAGGAACTGTATGGGAATTTAGAATGAGTAACTATGTTTAAGTTCCAGACATTGTTTTGTCTTATCAACTGACAGTTTAATTGCGAGGCATTTGATAAAAAAAAAGAATTTTATCATAAGAAACAAAGGGCATCTATTACTTCTTTTTTTTGGTGATAGTAAAAGCTGATGTCATGTGCATCCGAAAGTTAACCTGCTGTCGTGTATCGACAACTGGAGGTGGAGAATAGATGCTGATTAGCAGTATGGGTCAATTATCGAAGAAAGATGGGAAACAAAAGAGGATAGTGCATAGAAGTAAATTTTGCCAAAGTATATGGCACACTATCCTCTCAGGTTTCCCACCTTTATTCAAGAACTGTAAACATATGACATGTATTGTTAGTATCAGCCAAAAAAAAAAGTACCAAATAATCTTTGTTTCTTATGTTTAGTTTTTTTTTTTTTAATTGACATATAGGTGGAAAATCTGATCTCCACCTCAAACCCCTTTTGTTATTCAAATAGTCTTTAGACAATAGTCTGCACCAGACATATTGATAGACGATTAAAATACCAAAAGGAATTCGAGGTGAAGGTCAGATTAATGATCCTGGGTGTATTGATGTGTTGTGCGTAGCAGTGCTGTTGAATACATGACCTGTTACAGATACTGATAGATGAAAAAATATGGGTAAAATGTATATAAAGTTACGATTGATGGACAGCAAATGGTTACTTTTAGATAAATCAATCCAATATACCTCAGATCAGGAGTCGCAGTCGAGCGAAGCGCCACACATTTCGATGTTAGTAAGGCTCAGATATGTACGTTTGTAATCAGCTTGTAATGTACGCTGTGGCTGCAACTGATACCGTAGTTGCCCTGCCAACGAACGCACAGCTGGGAAAATGGGAATGCACAAAGTTATCATCATCGCCTAAACACCGTGGCTGCAAACCATTCAGAAAAAGGCATTTTAGAAAGGCACAAAAAGCAATAACCTGTAATGAGGAAAAATTAGTGGTGAAAGCAAGAGATAAGAGGAAACATTTTCTTTACCTGGCAAAGGGCGGATACAAAAGGTTTATGTTATGTGCCAGTAAAAACTAACATTTTTTTTTGCATAGGCGGACGTGTAGTGACACAATTTGTTCTGGCCAAGAATATGGTTCAAGTCTGAAAGAAAGATGGGAAACGGAAGAGGATGGTGCGAAGAAGAAATTTGGATCAAACTACTTATCGCAGCATTCTCTTCCGCTTCTCATCCTTCTTTTTGAACTGAAGTATATTTTTGACCAGAAGCATTTGTGCCACTACAATTATGAATATGCAAAAAAAAACATTGTATGGTTGCCGCGGAAGTTCAATTGTCAATATCTGGAAATAGACAAAGATGGCATATTAGTAGTTGTCACTATTCCTGGAGCGAAAAGCGATGGTAAAACATAATGAATATTAACTGTTGTTTTTTTTCTTAACTTAATAAAGGATATTAGCAATCGATTGATGGATAGTAAATGGTTACCGTTAGATAAATCAATCGAACATACCTCAGATCAGGGGCCACAGTTGAGTGAGGACCCAGACGTTTTGATGTCAGCAAGGCTCAGATATGCACGTTTGCAATCAGCATGAATTGTGCATTGTGGCTGCAATTGATAGCGTGGTTGCCTTGCCAACGAATGCACAGCTGGAAAAATGGGAATGTGCAAAGGTATCATCATCGCCTAAATACCGTAGCTGCAAACCATTGACAAAAGGCATTTTAGAAAGACAGAAAAAGGAATAACTTCTATCGAAGAAAAATTACTGTTCGAAGCAAGACATAGGAGGAACCGTACAGTGTTGGAGTCAGTGTTGGGCTGTAGGCTTGTTTTTTTCCCCTTACGTGTGTTTTGGGTTTTTTTTTACTCTGTGCGAGATATGCATTCCTCTGATAAAAATTCATGGCCAACAATAGGGCTGAATTTTAGAAGATCAGTGAGAAGCGAAATAGCATAGTGTAAAGAAGTAATCTGCACCAAATCATTTCTAAGACTATACTATATCGCTTCGCATTCATCTTCGAAAATTGTACTCAATTATCAGTGACCGTGTTTTGTTATATATAACATGTATTAAATAGATGCACACTTTTTTTTGGCACATATCTTTGTTATTAATTCTTCTAGTAAAAAGTAAGTATATATATATATATATATATATATATATATATATATATATATATATATATATATATATATATATATATACACATATATATAGTGTTAGTGTAAACCTTTTAATAGAATAATGAATAACAAAGATATGCACCCAAAAAAAAGTGTGTATGTATTTATGTATTCTACATGTTATATATATATATATATATATATATATATATATATATATATATATATATATATACATAGTGCATTTTATTACGAATTGAAACTGGGGCAAAGAAAAGTTTATATCAGCATGTAAACCACAGAGAACAGGCATGTGGATGGAGCAGGTAACCTGAAGAATAGAAAAAGGTAATCAAAGTATGTACATGAATACAGTAAATATAAAAACAGGTTGTGAAACTTAACCGGTCCTTAACTTCTGGACATCGCCATATGCAAGAAGATAAACCTGAAGAATAAAAAAATATAAATAAGTTATGTATATGAAGACAGTCACTAACAAAGATTTAAAAACTATGAATGGTGAGTGTAAATACCATGTAAATACAGTGGTAGTTGAAAGGAGCCAATTATATGCAGCGACACAGTTGAGTGTAAAAAAATTGCCCGGTACAAAAAACAACAACAAAGTATCAATGATGGATGTATACACCATACGAAATTGGGTATAGCTGCATATATGCAGTAAACGTGACTGGTTGCCATACATCCATCACTGATATTCTGTCTATTTTTTTTACAATGTTTAGCTTTACATTATCTGACTTCAACCTGTAGATAAATTCAGAATTTGATATCATTGCATTGATATTAAAAACTGATTGCAAGCAGTAAATATACTTGGGACAGGTGCAAATCTAAAAGATTGGCTTACCAAGAGCTGCATAGTAACTTCTTTAAGCAGAGTGACAGATTCATGACAGGCTATCACAACCAATAAGCAATAAAAACATTTTGGCTCAGATCTGTGAAGAAGCTATGAGTTTTATATCATTGGATTGATATTAATAAGCGGTTGCAAGAAATAAACACACCTGGCACGGTTGCAAATCTAAAAGTCTGCCCTGCCAAGTGCCAGGGATTCATTTCTTAAATCAGACTCACAGACTCATCACAGCCTATTGCACAAACATCTTTGCGTGTTCATCATTTGATATGAAAATCACAAAATTCCTACAGTAGTCGTAAAAAGTTTAAAACCTATAAGTGACAAGCTCAAACATTTTAGCTCAGATCTGTGAAGAAATTATGAGTTTTATATCATCGAATTGATATTAATAAGCGATCAGAAGAAATAAATACACCTGGCACGGTTGCAAATCTGAAAGTTTGCCCTGCCAAGTGCCAGGGATTCAGTTCTTAAATCAGACTCACAGACTCATCACAGCCTATTGCGCAAACATCCATGCGTGGTAATTATTTCGTATGAAAATCATAACATTTGTACAGCAGCTGGTAAAAGTTTACAAAGAACATCTGCACAACTACTAAGAGAACCACAGGGAAGAGACACATATAAATCTCCAGTGCATTCTATCATTTGTTAGTGATTGGAAAAAGGCTAAAAGAAGTGATGGAACAAACGAAAGGGAAAAATCGGGAGCTCATAACCCAAAAGCGAGGCCAACACTGGTACAACAACTGTAACAAAAGTCCACGCATACTAAACACACGGCATGGCTGCAACCACAATCTTAGTTACCTTGCCAAGCAACATGTGTTCAGAGAATGTAAGCTGAGAAAATTATCCCAGCCGTTGCACAGAGACAGCTGAAAAGAGGTGGTGGCTGCAAAATAAGACCGGTTGCTTAGCTATTGTTTACACTATGCCGTCCGGTAATTGCCTTGCCACCACCTGATTATATAATAGCCGAACTAAGCTGAACGTGTTTGTGAAACGGGTCCAGATACATAGTTAGCATTCATACTATGATATTCAAGAATTGTGCCGCGAATACCTCTGTAAGGCAACTGTGGAACCAACAGAGAAGAAAAAGGCAAATTAGTAAACTGAATCGCGAGGAAAAAATATGAAACGTTGGTTACACCACTTGATATGGCACTCATATCTGCCATTTCAACTAATAACAGCTATAGATGACATATCAAGTGAGCTAACAAATGCATCACAATATGAAAGAGTAACTGCATAAACATACATAAAGAAATTATAAACTAAAGTAAATAAAAGAGTGACACAAAATAACATCAAGATAATATTTTTTAGCCACACAAAACATCCAAAGGTCTAAACCATAAGCCACAAAAAACAGCTATAGATCTAAAATTCTAATATTAGACCTAAAAATGGATCAAGCAACCAGATAAGCAAAAGCCGAACAAATAAGGGCAAAAAAAAAAAAAAAAAAAACCAAGCACCACAAAAGGCAGCCACATAAGGGAAAGTTCAGCAAATAAGGTACGACAAAGCAAAAGACGGCTAAAAAAAGCGGCAATATCAGACCTTAAAAGGGATAGACAATATAGATCCAAATCATAAGCCATAAAGAAACAAAATACCGGCAGATCACGAAAAAAGAAGCAGCCACATAAGTAAGAGATGAATATAAGAAAAAGACATCTAAAAGAGTAGGTATCATAACCGATCCGTAAGCAAGGACCACAAAAAAAAACACCGTAACCGATCCGTAAGTACATAAACAAACGATGAACAAACAACCTACAACAAAAAAAAAAAGCAACTACCACAAAGAAGAGGGACATAAGCAAAAGAAATCTAACTGAGCATAACCGGTCGGTAAGTAAACAATACCGGTAAGCAAGCGCACATAAGCAAACGGTGAACAAATAACCTATCACAAAAAAAGAAAAGAAAGAGTAACTACCACAAAGAACAGGCACATAAGCAAAAGGAATCTAAAAGACCATAACCGATCCGCAAGTAAACAACACTTAAAAGGAATAGACAATACAGATCCAAATCATAAGCCATAAAGAAACAAAAAATACCGGCAGTTTACGGGGAAAAAAAACAGCTACATAAGTAAAAGATGAACATAAGCAAAAGACATCTAAAAGAGTAGGTATCATAACCGATCCGGACGCAAGGACCATTAAAAAAAAACCCTTAACCGATCCGTAAGCAACAGCAACTACCACAAAGAAGAAGGACATAAGCAAAAGAAATCTAAAAGAACATAGCCGATCCATAAGTAAACAACACGGGTAAGCAAGCACACATAAGGAAACGATGAACAAATAACCTATTACAAAAAAAAAATAGTAACTACCACAAAGAACAGGCCCATAAGCAAAAGAAATCTAAAAGACCATAACCGATCCGCAAGTAAACAACACCGGCAGCCAAGTAGGGTTCCGGTAGAACGGAGTAGAACGTGCAAGAACAAATGAGAGGGTAGGTACCCGGATTGTTATCTAAAGAAGCGAGGGAACAAACGCTAGGGCAAAAGCGGGAGCCCACAGCCCAAAACCGAGCCCAACACTGCTACAGCAACTGTAGCAAAAGTTGACGCTAAATTATATATAGGGTAATAAAGCCTTATTTTCAATGTTATTTATTTTTTTCTCGCAAGTATATATATATGTAAATATATACACACGCACAATCAATTAACCACCAAACGTTCTATGACCATACACATCGTCATCTTATAATCATTATCCTTCCGTACGTACCTTTCCGCTCATCGCTAAGTCAAAAATCGCTATTTCTATTCTTTTGTACGTTCGTACAACTCGACGAGCCAACAACTTTAAATATTAAAAACTAGGTTTTCACTTAAATGCTGCCACACCAGCAACATCAACATAAACTTTTGGAATAATTGAAATCTTTGAAACTTTAACTATGGACTAAAGCATATTTTACTAATCTAGGTCGCGTGTCGGTGCTGCACTCTATTTGAACTGCTTGTGAGTTAACTACTACTTGACGAGGTGAGTTCTCGTAGCCCCTTTTTCATTATGTTTTCCTTGGGGGAAAATGGTACTCAAATGATATTTTAACTGTTTTCATGCTGTGATTATACTGTTTTCATGTTTTTGGACAATATGTGTGTTTTGATTGCATTATGTGCCCTACTGTGTGTATTCAGACTGTGTGACTTAGCTTGAACGTGCGAACTATTTTGTGATGCATTGTGAGTATATCATTTTGGGAATATGGCACCCAGTATATCATTTTGGGAATATGGCACCCAGTATATCATTTTGGGAATATAGCACCCAGTATATCATTTTGGGAATATGGCACCCAGTATATCATTTTGGGAATATGGCACCCACTCTATGTGTGGATCAATTATGCGTGTTTGTAGTATGAGGTTCAGTGGTTGCTAGTTTGTGATCTTTTCTATGTGCTCATATTTGTTTATCATGCTCACTTTTGTCCTACACTATGCTATCACAGCTCAGCGGTTTCACTTTTAAACCTACGAGCTCACTAACATTATGTTGACGTTTTCGAGTACCATTTTTAGGTGTTATTGAAGCTGCTTAGAAGGCTTAGTATTGACTGGCTTAGCAAGACTTAAGACAAGACCCTCCCGGGTTATAACTCGTGGAGTTGCATTTGGATATTCCCTAGTGATGTTGTTTAACTTTGAGGCTTATGCATATCTTGGATGTTGTACTTATCCCGGTTGTGGGAGTTTGCAACTATTATATATTGTATGTTATGCATGTAGTGTTTCTCTGTTGTGACACCTTGTGTTCTTGTCTATGAGGTCATACCCCGTAAATGTCATTCCGCTGCGCCATTTTTGGTGTGTGACAAAGTTGGAATGGGATTAGGTTTCCCCAAGCCCATGCCGATCGGCCAAACTGCCCTAGGGGCTTCCGGAACTTTTCCGAATTCTATTTTTCACTCTAGTCCTTTACTTAATCATTTAACGGTCGTTATTCAATTGTCGTTAACTACTTAACGCCCGTTAGTCGTTATTTTGTGTTTTAATAATTAAATATATAACGTTTTATATATTAATTATTATTCATTAATTTTTCATACGTAAAGTGTGCAATCCCGTGGTTTCGAGTTTGATTCTAGACATACACATATTAATATTTGTCCACAAAACTAACAAGTCGAATATGGCAAATACTCTACATGAAATATATTTTGAATGCATCTTTTGGTTGTTTGAGTAAACTTATTTATACAGTTTATTATTTTTCAATATTAGCAAAACACAATTAGCTAAAAACTTACTGTTGCGAATTTTGATCAAATTTGTAAGTAAATGAATAAAGCGAAACAACAAGAGCATGATGACATTTTATCTTTTGCTTATAATAGCCATACATCAAAAGATATTAAGCAAAACATACATAATAAAGTTGATTAGAACATCTAAGTATGGACCACCAATTTCGATCCCGAAGTTTGGGGTTCAGGCTTTTACAATCCTACATGTCAAAACTTCAAATTATTTGGAACTTCTGAATCCTATTCTAAAAGATTGAGGTAACAAACACGCCAATGTAATCAAAACGATTAAGAATTTCAGTTTGTAACTCTTTAAAGGTGTTGGGAATCTTGGGAAATACTTAGTTTTCTCATTGCTGCTGGTAGTAAAGACTCATTGCTGCTGGTAGTTCACGATTCCTGCTGCAGTTCATTGCTGTTGTTAGTTTATCTTGTTTCTGCTATTAGTTTTATTACTGCGGGTTCTAGTAAATGTTATCCCGTATGTTTAGAGTTTGTTAGAGTTATTTTAGGAAGAGATAGTGTTTATCTCTTTACACGTTTTCTTAGTTATGCTGTGTTAGGGTTTCGGTTCTATATAAGAAACCTTTAGCTAGGGTTTATGTAACCAATCAATTAACAGTTTTACTTTCAATAACATATCATTTAGTTTATACGCTATCCATAGAGGATCATTGTCTTTAGTTCTTTTCTTTTCTTCTTTACATTCTTGTTTGTTTAGTTTCCGCATAAACAGCTAGTCTTAACCCTAGAGATTCTCTTAGTTGTTTGTGTTTACATAAACAGCTAAATCAAGCTCACAGATCAAGCAAGCACTCGATCCTAACAAGTGATTGTCGGGAATCTTGGGAAATACTTAGTTTTCTCATTGCTGCTGGTAGTAAAGACTCATTGCTGCTGGTAGTTCACGATTCCTGCTGCAGTTCATTGCTGCTGTTAGTTTATCTTGTTTCTGCTGTTAGTTTTATTACTGCGGGTTTTAGTAAATGTTATCCCGTATGTTTAGAGTTTGTTAGAGTTATTTTAGGAAGAGATAGTTTTTATCTCGTTACACGTTTTGTTAGCCAGGCTGTGTTAGGTATTAGGGTTTCTTGTCTATATAAGAAATATACAACCTTGATGATTGTAACACTTCAACACTTCAAGAAAAACATTATTAGTGATTAATAAAAGATCCATAGAGGATCAAGAGTTATTTGTTATTATTCTTCTTTCAATCCTTTTAAAGAAAACCTTGTTAAGTAACATTGATTGTGTTGTTCTTATTATTCTGCTGCATATTCAATCATTGTTGCTATAATCCTAGAAGAGCTAGATCTTGGTTTCGACAATTGGTATCAGAGCCTGGTGAGGATCTCTGATAAAGAAGAAAACATTTGTAAATCTTATCTCTTGAACCCTTTCATTATGGCTCTTTCTGGAAATGAATTTGAAATGTGGGGGATGAAGATCAAAAACCTGCTACCATTTGATTCTATCAAACAGTGGACTGAACAGAATAATTCTGATGTAGAGAGTACAGATCATACAACTCAGGTGACTGATAGAGCAAAGGAAGAATTTGCCTTAGTGGGATTTCCATCTCAGGTACAACACTGTCATAATGGATGTCATGAAATGTACTCTATGCTTAAGAAAGAATTTAATGAGATAGAATCTGACTATAAGGAATACTATATTAAGGTCCAAGCATACAGTAGTTCGGTTAAAACTTTGGAAAAACAAAAGGCTTGGTTCCAAAATAATTAGGTAGCATATGAGGAAAAGATAAGGGTTTTGGAAAGAGATTTACAAAACACCACTAATGAGTTAAAACATTCTGAGAGAGAAAAAGCTAAGGTGGTGTTAGAAAATCAAGAATTACAGGTAAAACTTGATAATGAAAAGTCTAGGATTAAGGCATGGAACAAAACTTCTAAAAACCTGCACAAGCTAATTGATAGTTCTATGTCTATAAAAACTAAAAGAGGTTTAGGGTATGGTGACCTCATAGGGCCAGATCAAGTCTATGACCCTAATGAGTATAGTGTATTTGACCCTGAACCTGTAGACTACCAAAAACCTGTAAAGTATGTAAAGGAAAGAGAAATGCATGTTGTTCCTCCACCCATCAGAGGAGTGTTTATGCCTACCCCTGTACATTCTCTTTCTGACATTGACTTAGATGAATCACAAATGGTTTATGGGAAAAAGTCAAAAGACTTACCTGAACCTGATGACTTTGTCTCTTGTTGCACAAGTGTCAAGTCCTCAGGATCAGAGTCCAATGATTTTGCTTCTTGTGATTCAAATGATAAGTCAGTCACATACAGGCCTGATGATGCACTCTCAAAAATGACTAATGAGGAATCCATATCTAAAACTGCTGCTCATGATAGTAGTTCAGTTAATTTGGTTAGGATTAGTGCACCTTCAAGTACTGGGAGTAAGACTTCTGTGTGTAATAAAACAAGACATGAAAAGAATAGAAAGATTAAAAAGAAATCATGTTTTGTTTGTGGTAGCTACTCTCATCTTATTAAAGATTGTGATTTTCATGAGAAAAGAAAGAGGGAAAATGGTAGGCAACAACAACAACAGACCAGACCAGTATGGAGAAATGTTAATAAAATACCACCATATGTTCCACAAGCAGCAGGAATGAACTATTACAGAGCTCCTGTTCCTGCTGATAGACAGGGTTTCATTCCTGCTGGTAAGTCTGTTCCAGCTGTTAGAACCATTCCTGCTGGCACCAACACTCACTATTATTGGCCTTCCTATTATGATCAAATGTTTCAGGATGAAGTGCCTTTCTCTCCATGGTTTACTTGGTAGACTCCTGTGTGTTGTAACTTGTATATTTTTTTATAATCATTGTTTCTCATATACTTGTTGTATCTTACTCTGCTGGTGTTGAGGGGAGGTATAAGCCTAAGGGGAGGCTTATGCCTGTACTCTGTGTTATTATTTGTTTGTTATTAGCATCTTAACTTCTGTTTTGCAGGATTATTGTTAGTTGTGTTAATTTGCAGGTCTCTGTCTTGTTGGTTGAACAATCTTGTTTTGGAGATGAAGCATAATATGTTTAACAATTGCAGTAATCAAAAGAAGACTTTATTTCATTAGCATCATCATTACAAAAGGAAAGGAGTTACTACATTTTCAAAGCTTAAACCTAACAAACTACTCTATCTTCTCTTTGCCCTTTCCCTTGTAACTGGGTATGAATCTTCCACCTATCTGGCGACAGATCTGCTCATACACATTGGGGGCTGCTAGTCCCACTACCACTGGTAGTGGCTTTCTTGATCTTCTTGGTGGCTGACGCTTCTTTGAATTTGAGAGTTCCCTCAAAGAGGCCTCAACCTCCTCCATTTCTCTTCTGAGTTTATCAGAGATGGGAAAATTCGGTGGAAAAGTCTCCCATTCACCTTGATAATAAACCAAGGACTTGGGTTGAGAAGATGTCTCATCAGATGTGTCTGACCAAGAGTCAAACACATAGGAGGGTGGAGTAGGAAGATCCTCAGAAGAGGTTAGCTCTGAATTTGGTTTTGGTTCTCGGATGTTTTGACGGGATTTGGTTAACGAAATCAGTTGGTTTTGACTCTCGGAGGAGGAGGAATCAGATGAAATGTCAATGACTGGTCCTTTTGATGAACTCATAGTCTGTTTTTGACGAGAAAAAGTTTGATTAGGGTTTGAATTTGGATTAACTTGATGTGGAAAAAGGGTTTTTATAGAGAGAAGATGATCAGTGTGAATAAAATGTTTGGTTGGTGATAGAAGTTAATTTGGGCGGTTTATTATTAATGACCGGATTTGTTATGTTGACCTTGGTCAAACCACTTCATTGCTGCTGAGTGACCAAGTGTTCCTGCTGATTGACCTGGATTCTGCTGGTAGCATTAATTTTGGGTAAATCAGTTAAGTCAAATTGGTCAAAGATACGTGCGTGAAATTTCTGCAATTCAAATCGCTATATTTGGTAACCATATCACATCATCACAACTAAACTAAAACTGTACTTCTCACACTTCAATTTATTAACATTCTCTCAAACCCTAGTTCGTCTTTTCTCAAACTCTGGTTCACACATCAGCTGCAATGACAACTCTCAGTTACAAGAAAGATCACAACAAGGTGGCTCACTTAGAATCTTCTAGTCGGAGCACAGGATATGATGAGGTGTTGGAATTTCTACGTGGGTCATCCATTCAATATGCCCTCACTTTTTGTCCAAATATTGTGTACGACTCGCTCATTAAGCAATTTTGGGCAACTGTTGAAGTGAGAGACATTGTGGGAAGACCCAGAGAGATAGTTGCAACAATTGATGAGCATGAATACTTCATCACTGAGGAGATGGTCCGTACTCGACTACAATGTTTGATCTTCCTAAACAGGAAATCTTTGATGGTATGACTGCTATTAGATATCCTGTCTCTGGTAACTTTACTTTTTATAAAAGTAAGCTCTTTCCACAATGGAGATTTCTTGTTCATACTTTATTGCAATGTATGAGTGTTAAAACAGGTGGTTGGGATCAATTTGGAAGTCCTATAGCATCAGGTCTCATTTGCTTGTCACAGGGTAGGGTGTACAATTGGGCCAAATATATTTTTAATGGAATGGCAGACAATGTTACAGCTGGGAAAAACAAATTTTTGATGTACCCAAGGTTTCTTCAAATTGTTTTGGGAATTCAGACCTCTGACACAACCCATAAGATAGTAACTAGGTTGACTGCAAAGTTATTTGCCCATATGAAGATGAACTTTGAGGGACCTCACCTGCCATTGTTACCTGCAATGTTGGCCAATGCCAATGCTACTGGTAATCCTGATCCTGCTGATAATATTAATGTTCATCCAGCACCCATTGCAGCTGGTGCCAGTGCATCTATTGCTGCTGGTGAAGGGACAACTGTTGCTGCTGATGCAAGTGCATCAGTTGCTGCTGAGGTGCCATTGACACCATCTCCTAGGCCTATTACCACACCAGTCCCTATCCCTGAGTATGTGACCACCAATACTAGTGTTGATCAATCAACATCAAGCAGACTACTCACTCCTAGTCCTACTAGAGAGCCAGATCTAGATGACACCATTATTGGTGTAGACTCGTATACTTCTCCACCTAGATCCTATGAAGCTCTTCACACCATAGGACAACCTACTGGTGGAGCTGAGGGTCCTTCTGACCACACATCTGTGTCTAGTGTTATTAACAGGTATGTGCAAAAAGTGGAACTCTTGGAATCTGCGCTTAAGGACATCAAGAAGAAGTTTGCTGAAAAGGAGGATAGCTTGGAAAAGGAGCTGGAATAGACAAAACAGTCACTTGGTGAGACTATCACCAAGCTCACTGACAGAATCACCACCTTGGAAGCTCAAACTCACCACAAGAAAAGGAGGGTAATTTTTTCTGATTCTGAACCAGAAATGACTGAGCACCAAGGGTCTCTTAACTTAGACAGACTGCATATGTTGGCTAGTCTCTCCTTGGCTAATGCCACCACATCAGGAGGTGATACTAAAGTCTCTAAGGATACTTCTCCAAAGGTGTTTCATAGAAGAAAGTATTTGTCCAAGTTTCAGAAGACAGCTAGTAAACCAACTAGGGAAAATATTCTCAAGAATGTCTCAGATGATGTAGATGTGACAGAGCACACATCTGATGCAGCAACTAAGACTTCAAGTGGTCCTCCTGTTTCTGCTGGTATTGAAGGTGTTGCTGCTGAACATGGTCTTGTTACCTCTGGTGGTTCCTCTGCTACTACAGATGAACTTGGGGATCTTGTGTCAGAACAAGAGAAAGCTGCACAAGCAAGATTATTCAAGAATCTAGAAGATGAGAAGGAAGGACATGAGTTAGCAAAACAAGTGCAAGAAGACATTGCAAGGGACCATATGCCCTTTTCAACTTCTTTACCTCCAGAAAGACAGAGAGAAGTAGATGCTGCATCTCTGAACTTTAATGCAGCAGATTGGGGAAATATTCAGTCTCAGGTGGCAGCCAATCCTGTTCTTTCAAGGGAGATATTAGGGGTTGATATCTCTGATGATGACTTTCCTACCAAGATGGTTGAACTCGTGAGAAAGAAGAAGCAGGCTATAGCAGAACAGAAAGCAAAGGCAAAGAGGGATAAACCTCTTACTCAGGCTGAACAGAGGGATCATATGATGCGTGTAGTAAAGAATCAAAGCTCTGCTATCTACTCTGTTGGTTGGACTATGGCACATGTAAAGAAGATGTCATTTGAGGAGCTTAAAGTTCATTATAACAGGATTATGCATGATAAGAAGCTAACACAGGAGAGAGATGCCTTAGAGAAATCTGATTCAAAGAGATTGAAACTTGATATTCCTGCTGATACATCTGCTTCTCAGTCTATTGCTGCTGATGATACATCTGATCCTGTTGGTGTCTCCAATATACAACCAGCTGCAACCTCTCAGGATGCTAGTCAATCTACTCCAGCTGATCCTGTCTTTTCTTTACAACCAGACACACACTCATCTCCTGCTGGTGTCACTGAATCTGTTCCTGCTGAGGATACACCTAAAGAAGACACTAATCCTTTAGAGCCTGAGGTTCTGACTGATGAACTGATAGAGCAAAGGATGGTTGTAGTTCCAGAAGATACACCCTTCCAACCATTGGTAGTTAAGTATCCTATTAGTGGATGGAAAGTCTTCTCAGATGAGAGTTTGCAAGGATGGGAGATCATGAGGGTTGGTGGTCATTCTGAGAGATATCAGTCATTTGAAGATCTACTTAAAGGATTAGAAAGACCAGACCTTAATCAGCTGTGGCTTTTGGTGATGGAAAAGTTCAAGTTAACAGATCCTACTGAGGACAAAGATAAGGAGTTGTGGGTTCAACTCAAGAGACTGTATTGTCCTGATGGGGGGGAACCTATGTGGAGATTTCAGGCACCTATTGGTCATGTAGTATGGAAACTTTTTGATTCTTGTGGGGTTCACAGAGTGTCAACTAAGGATGGTAGTGTTGAGATATATATGTTTGTGGAACAGGATTATCCACTTAGACCTGCTGTCTTGTTAGCTTTGGTGGAAACAAATATGCAAATAGACAGAAGATCAGAGATGGCATTTACTTTGTATAGAAAAATTTATGACTTGGCACAAACTGTGAAATCAAGAACCAAGAAAGTCACTTGATGCTATGGTGTCCTGGTATGGACTTTCTGTTGTATCTTTTTCTTTTTCTTTCTTTTATTTTAGTTTAAAAAAAAAGAAAAAAAAATCTTGTTGTATATTTTTGTTGTACTAACTTTTATAGTTTTGAGCAACAACCCTTGCAGGTACAGTGTTGGTCTTTGCACCATCACAACAAATGGTAATCAACTTACCATGTCTCACAGACAAGGAAAAGTTGACTCACCATGAGGGTACAACTCTTGGTGTGATTATCAAATCTGTTGATAGCTGTAATAGCTTGCTCAAAGCTATAGGGTGCTCAACTCACCCATGGTTCATTCCTGAGAGTTGAATGGTTTTCAATTCACCATGGATTTTACTCCTTTGGAGTTTCCAAAGAATTGGCTAGCCCACAAGTATATGGCTTGTGGTAAAGGCTGCTGAAATCCATATTTGATAATCAATTCACCAAGGTTATCTTCTGTAGGATATTCACTAACACATAAACACTAGTTTGAGGCTTGTTATGGATCGAATGAGAAGTTATAGAGAGAAAGAGGTTGGGAACTTAGAGAGAGAAAGTGTGTGTGTATTAGCTTGATAAAATGAGAAGTTCCACCCTTTCCCTTGTGTGGGAAAGGGTATTTATAGTTCTTACATAATATGCCCCTAGCGGGCTGTGGAGCGAGCTGACAGTGGGTAAAGACCCGACCCACTCCACAATACTAATAATAATAACTAAGCTACTACTAATATTACTAGTTATCCTACGAGCTATGATGTGCTAATAAGTACTCGGGGTGACCGAGTCTTCAACTGAATATTCATATTCCTAACAATCTCCCCCTAAGGGAGGTCACCCCTGAAGTAATGTTCTGAATTTTTGCACTTCATCCATGGCTCTTGACTTCATAGCTCGTTAAACAATGATTCTTCACAATCCTTGATCATTGTGCAGCAGCAAATCTTCAGATGACTTTTTCTTCTGTCTTGGATGATCTTTGTTGATTCTTTGGAGTTATCATCCACCATGTGTTTCCATGTCATCTTTCAGTGGTATGTTTCAATGTGATGTGGTACTCTTTGAACCGACATGCTCACTCTATTCTGGATCATGATCTTCAGCTTCAGAGTTGCGGAAGCAGTGTTGAAGGTCTTTTCGATTGATCATGACTTCTTTGTTAAAGATGATGTTGTAGTGTGAACATGTGGTGGTGGAATGGCATCTTGTTCATTAATCTGCTACAACTGCATCAGCTGCAACAGCAATCAGCTTCAACCGCCAGAAGTTCCTGCATACGACAGTTAGCAATAAATCGTCCGGTACTTACAGGTTTGGACTTTGAGATTGTTAACAGCATAGTGTGAAAACTCTCTCTAATCCTTACCAAGACCGTTCCTAATCGAAAACCCACAGAGGGCTTTTTAAGATCTTACCATAGTAAATCAACGATTAGGTGAGTCGCTGGAGATCACTCCACGACTGTAGACCTTATAAAACCACCACGACCACTAAGCATAATCCCTAAGGAATTACCGAAGTGACCTGCTTTCAGGGCTGCTTGATGTTGACCCTGGCAGGAATTTCCATTCAATCATTCAGAATTACATTTGTAAATTCTCTCATAAATGTTCTGGCAGATTGCTAAGATCTGCGTAGGACTCTTAATTTTACAACTGGTGTCTTTAATGTTGACCAACCAATGTAGAAGTAATTCGTGTCCCTAAGAGATCTTATTATGTATCTCGTGGCTCTAGACTCAATAGTGCGTTTTCATTTAGTGAGCGGAGGCTGGAGAGGACTGCCACCTTTTCAATATCATCTAACTCGGAGTGAGAGAGATGATAGAAATGCATTGAACTCCATGACAATTGAAACAAAAGTCCTTTGAGGGACCTTGATTGGCTAGGGAGGGTTGTGCAGCGTATCACTGGGTCCATGATACTTTGTCTTCAATGCCAGCAATCAACTAAGTGATTCTGACAGCATATGTATTGACCCGGTTTCTACCTAAGTTGTAAGGAGGGCTTCTTTCTTTTCACCCTTTATCTTTATAATTCTTTTTCATTCTTTAACCCCTTCAGTACTTACCGAGACTTCATAAATAGCACCTTGTTGGGTTTATTCCAGTACTAGCTCCATCTCAGTCGGCACTCTTCCCTTACTTACTTTTCACCTTTTTAATCATACTTAAGGACTTCTACACTAACTAGTGGATTGTCCCTGGGTAGATCCCTCCGGCTCTGGCGGGATCGTGGGAACTTGTACCTAACCTTACCATCCTTATAACTCCAATATATGAAATACAATGGTCGGTCTTTGGTGTTCTTCCACAATTGCCAAACCAAATCCTTGAAAAATCTCTCAAATTGTTCATAATTATGAAAACTCATTTTTCTAACACTTTGAGAGTTTTATATTTTTCAAATGCTCCCCCTCAACATGTGCTCGGATGATTGTTTTATAAATTTGCACATGTTGGGTGAAGCTTGCACTTTTGAATTGATTGATTTTCCAAGAACATGATCATCGCGAGACACGCTTACATTACTAGTGAACTAGCTAGAAATTATTACCCGTCTAGATCACATTCAAGAAAAATCGCTCGAAATCGGTACACTCTACTCAGACACGTCCTTTGCGAGACACGCTTACATCACTAGTTAGACTAGCTTGAAATTATTACCCGTCCAGGACATGTCCTTTCGACTACTGACTTTTAGCTATCGTCAATTCATTGGTTAAGTCTGAGTCACGATCACATGAGATGCCAAATCCTTTACTCCCCCTTAATCAATGCATGGGAGAGCATACTACCACATCCAAAACATTTTGCTCCCCCTCAATATGTGCATTGTTATACAAAATGGTTTAACACATATGGGAGAGCTTATGTATATATCCAAAACATCACATTTTATCAGATTTCATATTTAAATCACATTCTCTCCCCCGATCAAAATTTTCAAACCCTTTGAGATTTGTGATCCCAATTGATTTAAATTAGTTAGAAAATTCTGGGAGAAAATGTGTCCGATTAAATGTTTTCTGATAAATGAGCAAAGAAGACTTCTCTTCTTATATACGAAATGACGCACTGAAACATACATCAGATCAAAGAAACATGGATATAAAGTAATCCATGCCCAGGTGAACATCACCCAGTTGGAGGAACAACCGTCTTTTTGGCGACGTGCTTTCCCCAGTTTGAAGCGCGGGTTGCTATCTAAAGTAATAGCAAGCCATTAAGACATGTTTTAACTGATTAGTATAACTTCTGCTCGAGCTTCATTTAAAGATCCGTGTCATTGTTGAATGACATTTCTAGATCCGTAAATGTTATCGATAAATAGAAGACATGCCTAGGTAGGACTATTTTTGGTATTTTCTGATTTTTCGATTTTTATGGTTTTTTATAGGTTTTATATTTTTGTATTTTCTTTTTGTTTTAAGATATATACAACTATGTACAAGGATATAAGAAGACAATCCTTTACTCCTCCTTTTCTTCATGAAGACACTTGAGGGTTTCAGGTGTCATGCTCTTCATACCAAGGCGTGGGAGAATAAACTGAAACCTTTCTCTTGGGAGAGCCTTGGTAAAGATGTCAGCTAACTGAAACTCTGTCCTTACGAAATATAGTTCCACAATTCCCTTTTCCACCTGTTCCCTGATGAAGTGATGCCTGATGTCGATGTGTTTTGACCTGGAGTGCTGAACATTGTTACAACAAAGAGCAATGGCGCTTTTGTTGTCACAATATAGGGGAATTTTGTTGTATGAGAATCCATAGTCTGAAAGTTGTGATCGCATCCAAAGGATTTGTGCACAGCAAGCAGACATGGCAATGTACTCAGCTTCAGTGGATGATATGGAAGTACTCATCTGCTTCTTAGAAGACCAACTAACCAACTTTTCCCCTAAAAACTGAGCTCCTCCTGAAGTACTACGACGAGTGTCTTGACATCCCGCATGATCAGCATCAGCATAAGCAGTTAACTCCATTGCTGTGTCCTTAGGATACCAGAGACCCATATGAACTGTGCCTTGAAGATATCGGAAGATTCTTTTCACCGCTTCAACATGCTTTTTGGTTGGCTTGGATTGATACCGAGCACACATACACACAGCAAACAGAAGATCTGGTCTACTAGCAGTGATGTACATCAAAGATCCAATCATGCTTCGATACCTTGTTTTATCCACTGGAATCCCTGAAGGATCTTCATCCAGCTTTGTTCTATCAACCATGGGAGTGTCAACAGGCTCACTTGAATCGAATCCAAACTTTTTCAAGATCTCATTGGCGTATTTGGATTGATTAATGAATATGCCTCCGGGACTTTGAGAAACTTGTAATCCTAAGAAGAATGACATTTGTCCCATCATGGACATTTGGAACTTGGAATTCATCTCCTTTGAAAAACTATCACATTCACTAGGATCTGTTGAAGCAAAGATGATATCATCTACATAAATCTGAACAAGTAGTAGATGTTTTCTTGACTTCCTGGTGAATAGTGTGGGATCAACAACACCCTTGGAGAACCCGTTCACTAGAAGGAACTTGGACAATGTATCGTACCATGCCCTTGGCGCTTGCTTCAACCCATAAAGATCCTTCTTCAAGCGGTAAACATGAGTAGGATGTTCAGCATCCACGAATCCTTCGGGTTGGCTCACATAAACTTCTTCCTTTAAGTCACCATTCAAAAAGGCCATTTTGACATCCATCTGGTAGACTATCATATTCCGACTAGCAGCATTTGCAAGGAAGATTCTTATGGCTTCAATTCTAGCAACCGGAGCGAACGATTCTTCAAAATCAATGCCCTCTTCTTGTCTGAATCCTTTTGCAACTAGTCGTGCCTTGTTCTTTAACACATCACCATGCTCATCAAGTTTCACTTTGAAGATCCAATTTAAAGCAATGATCATTGCAAGCTCTGGAGGAGGCACTAATTCCCATACTTCAAGTCGATCAAATTCATGAATTTCATCCTGCACAGCCTGGAACCAGCAATCTTTTGTCATTGCTTCTTTGGCATCTTTAGGTTCGACTTTGGACAGCACAGAATTGAAGAAGCACCATAGTGCATCAGTGGCTAGTTGATTACGTGTGGATACTGGACGTGAGGGATTGCCTATGATGTTGTCGATTGGATGATCGCTGGTCCATTTTCTGAGATGGTCGTGAGGTTGAGGGTTTAGAACTGATGTAGCAGTGCTGTGTTCTTCAAGAGAGGATGTGTCTGATGAATGTTCAGGAGCAAATATGTTTTCAAAAGGAACCTCATCAACAGGAGCAAAAGGATTAACTTCCAAAGAATGGTTATCTGCAGATTCTTGTAGTACTGGAGAGGATTGAGTTTTTGATGATGAAGGCGATTGACTGGCAGCTGGAGCATTGAGACTGACTGATACTGAAGCTGTTGGGCCTTCTGTGCCTTGCGGAGCTTGAGCCTCAGCCATAGGAAGTACAGCTGGTGCACTTGGGATGGTTCCATTTGTTGGCTCAAAGTATTCATCAAACATAGGATCAAATAACTTCTTCAACTCCTCACATGTAGGTGGTACATAAGAATCCGCAGGCGTGGAATTCTGTACAAGTCCTGAACTAATGGGTCCAGGTGTCAAAAGTTTAAGATCGGGTCCAGAACTAATTTGTCCTGAAGCAGGTTGCTCACTCAGCTCATCGAACGTGACATGAATGGTTTCCATGATTTTACGGGTTCTCTTATTATAGACTCTATACCCTTTACTGTCTGGTGCGTATCCAACAAAAATACCTACGTCTGCTTTAGCTCTTAACTTTCCCAAGTCTTGACTATCATTAGTCGGATAGCAAAGTGCGCCAAACACACGGAGAAAGGAGAGATCTGGTTTCTTGTTATGAATTAACTCGAAGGGAGTCTTTTCATGAATAGGATGAATTAGAGATCGGTTTTGGGTGTAACATGCTGTTGCAATAGCCTCTGCCCAGAGAAACATCGGTGCCTTTGAAAATATAAGCATGGTTCTTGCAACTTCCACCAGAGTACGGTTCCTTCGTTCAACAACTCCGTTCTGTTGAGGAGTGCGAGGGATACTTTTCTGATGCGTGATGCCAATACTTTCATAGAAATTACTGAGTTGTTGGTTAACGAACTCAGTACCATTATCAGTGCGAATGATTCTGATAGTTTTATCGAGCCTTACTTGCAGCTGTTTTATTAGTTTAATGATAACCTCTGGAGTTTCGTCCTTGGTTCTCAAAAACTTTACCCATGTGAACCGAGAATAATCATCTACTATCACCAGAACATATTTCTTTCCATTTATGGTTTGTATTCTCATTGGACCGCACAAGTCCATGTGGAGGGTATGAAGAACTTCCACGTTGGTGTTAATGGTTTTAGGCTTGTGGGTTTGTTACTTGCTTTTGCCCAGTTGACATGCAGAGCAGAGATGATCTTTCTCATATTTTAGTCTGGGCATCCCTCTAACAAGATCTTTACGGGAAAGATTATTTATGGTACCGAAGTTCAAGTGGTTCAAACAACGATGCCACAACCATGATTTTGTTTTTGAGGCATTTGAAAGCAAGCATATGGGAGAGGACTTCAACATTTCTTCAATCGATATGGTGTATAGATTGGTGCCCCGACTGCCCTTGAGGAGATCTATACCATCCAATTCTCTGACGAAACATGTATGTTTTCTGAAAGTCACTTCCAGATCTGAATCACAAAATTGACCCACAGAAAATAGATTGTACCCTAATCCTTCCACATAATATACTCTTGAGATCACACTGTCACCGAACACATAATCTCCATAACCCATAATCGCACCAAAGTGGTCGTTCCCGAATCTAACTGTCCCGATAAACTTTTTCACGAAGTTCTTGAGCCGCGAGCGATCCCCAGTCATATGTTTTGAGCAGCTTGAGTCCAAATACCACAGGACGATTTGTACGACCTGCATTTGAAACCAGACAACAATGGATAACTGAAAAATGTGGATCCCCAAGTGCAATTGGGGTCCGTTTGGTCAGCACACACATATTCTGGAACCACAGAGTTCGCAGATGCTACCGTTTTTACAGTGGAGATTGTACTAGAGGCATGACAAGACCTAGGTGGAAGGCATTGTGACACTAAAGGCAAGATTCTACCAGTTGGTCTCCATTCATTAACCTTCACAATTTTATGCTTATTCATTTTAGGTAACGTGCACTGTTTTCCTAAATTGAATTTCCTTCCAGTGGGTCTCCATTGATAGCCTACGCTAGCAAATGTTTTTCCTGTTGCTTTCCAAACTTTATTGCATGCTTCAGTTATCCTAACATTCTTAACATGGGGTGAAGCAGAAAACATCAAGAAAGACACAACACAATCATCATGATTAGCAGAAATTAAACAATTGTCGCATGTTTTACAGACAGCATTAGAATTCGAATTAATTACAGTACTTTTGATACTAGAATCAACACGATTCATCCTACTCATTGCAAACTTATTGTTCCTAGGTTGGGCTTCTACTTTCTTCAAGTGATCATTCTTAGCTGGCGTAGTCCTATCCTTTCTTGCATTTCCTCTAGACCTTGACCCGCTAGCTTGGGTGTCACTTTTTACTCCTGTAGAAGCATCGAAGGGAACATTAGTTTGTTTTTATGTCACATGCCTTCCTGATAATGATGTGTTGGGTTCTGATGTTTTAGGTGGTAGATCAAAGGCTACATGCTTGTTCTTAACAGTGGATGATGATGCAACAAATCTATCTCTATGGCTGTAATACTTAGGAACTGAGCCTATGGCATATTCTAAGTTTTCCTGAATCCTTTTCGTGAGTTTACAGGCATAAACAACTGCCCTATCAAGTGGCTTTTCAGTTCTATCCTCTTTAACTACCTCACGAAGTGTGTCAAGGCCCTCTCTAAGATGATCGAGATATGTTTGATGGGCAAGTCTATTATTCCTAAGGGGAAACGGAATAACACGTGGTACATCAACATCATACTTTTTATTAGCAGAAACCTTTGGTGCATCACAGCAACAAGTGGTACTTAGCATTTTTCCTTTCACCTGCGCCTTAAGATTCTCAATTTCATTTGACAAAGAGGTTATCTGATCATTATGATTGTTTCTTGTGACCTTGATCGAGTCATATAACTCTTTGTAATGTTGTTTAATCTTAGAATTTTCTTCTCGATAACACTCATTTTCATGATGTAACTTATTTATGGTGTTTTGATATTGAAAATTCTGAGAATCTAAGGGCGAAGGTTTAATGGAGCCATACTCATCACACTTGTTAGATTTCAATTGGGCAATTTGAGCCCTCATCAGTCGAATCGTGTTAGTGTGAGCTTAAATTTTTTCATCACGTTTGCTTAATTCAAAATATGTATCAAATTCAGGAGCATCCAAGGATGTCTTGACATTTGATATTTTATATTTTTCTTCTAAATGTTGATATTTCATTTGCAATTTTAGATAATCAACTTCTAAATTTGAAAAACGTTTAACCAGATTATCATGGTCATCATTTTGAATTTTGTTAAGCAATTTCAAATTCTCCCCCTCAAGCTCAACAACACGATTCTGGGTAACATTTAACGCAATAGCATACTCATGAAATTGACAAGCAGATAATGTAGCATCAGTAGCAGTATAAAAAACATCTTGTGCAATGCATCTAGCAATCAAATCCTCATTGGCGATGATAATGTTCTTTTTCTCAATCTCACGACACTTAAGTTCTATTGCATTTTGAGCTACCTCATTTTCCATATCTTTAAACACTACTTTCATCTCTTTTACTTCAGTATCAAGGGCAGTTTGCAACCCTTCAAAATGTTCTTTAAGTAGTTTAAAGAATGGCATGACCTCAGTCAAGTAACACCTTTTTGCATGTTCAAAACACCTTTCCCCCTCAGTAATTCCGGTTGGTGTGATTCTCTTCTTACATGTTTTATCGAAATCAGCAAATAGTTGCCAAAGCACGTATAAGCTAATTAACGTTTTGCATTCAGTGGGAAGAGACAAAGGCACCAAATTCCTAGGTGTATTGGGAGGATACACCGTTATGGACGCAACTTTTCTAATGAGAGGGGTGTTGGCTTTAAGTTTTTCTTTATCTTGTTTCCAAAATATCTGTTCAGGTGTTAACTTCTTTTGAGGGGCAAACACAGTCAAACGATTTTCCTCACTATAGTCATACTGACATGTTATTCGTCTGGCTATGCACTTGGGATCCCTCATTTTCTCACTCATTTTTTCCATTGTCCTATCACTTATCTCATCCTCTTCTTTTGTGTAGATATGCTCAGGCGGGTCATGATTAGGCATAAGTATCACATTACCATCATATAGGGTAGGTTGAGCTCCTTTCATGTCCCTAAGGATGGTTGACTTGGGTTCCCCTATCATGATTTTACTATGCTTATCACTCAACTTTCTGTGCTTATGAATCATTTGAGCAGTTTGTATGGTTTGATCTTGTGTGTACAACTTATCTTCAAGCTTATTTTTTAACGTCTTGAGTCTAGAGAAATCATTTAAAAGTGTTGTTTCTTTTTCTTTGAATTCTAGCTTAAGTGTAGTCATACAATTTTGTACTTCCTGTTTCTGTTTGACAGACTGTTCTAGCTGATTTTTCAAAGAATTCAACTCTTGTTTTAATGTTTCTTCTCTTACTCTAGACTCTTTAATAAGTGTACTCATTTGACCTTCTAATTTCTGCTCGCGTTCATTAAGCTCAAACTTAGCACGCTGTTCATACATAGCCACTTGTTCTTTATAAATGTTTAGTCTAGTGATCAAGGTATCATCAGGGACAGGCAAGTTGTTCTCATGGCTCTCACATGCATTATCTAAGGCACACACATTACGTATAACACAAGCATCATTATTGACAGAAGATTCACCATTTGGTACATCAGGCGAGTTGTTGTGATTCAAATACTGTTCATATGAAATAATATTGCTATTTTCCATGTCAACATTATTTGAGTCAGAAACATCTGCCTGTTGTACTTCTTTGGGATTCTTTTGTCCATCAACTATATCATATGTGTCATAAATTTTTAGTACCTCAGATATCACAGATGCACTAGAGGAACCAGCTTGTCGAGGTGATGAAGCCAAGGAAGACAAGTTGGCCATGAAGATTGTTTGAGCCGTAGGTTCATCATCCACATCTGAGTCAAATGCATCACAATCATCTGCCTTGAAGATGTTAGGATCGTTAAGTGCTAGATCCAGAACTGGTTGCTCATCCACATCTTCATCAAACGTATTTCCCCCATCACCAGCCAAGAACAATAACTCTTCCTCATCCAATACAGCTCCATTCTCTTGAGCTTGCATTAACAGCATCTTGCCTTTGAAGTAATCTGAGTTTTGAGGACGTTTAGGTTGATTGCAGTTTCTGGCAATATGTCCTAGTCCCCCACAATTATAACACTTGATCTGTTTCCCTTGCCCCTGATTGGCATTCCCTGCTCTATTCTGCACATATAACCTCGACCCATGTTTCTTCCAGCTCTCCCTTGCACATTCTGAACCACAATTTTCCCATCCTCCACCATTGCTAGATTACGTGGGTTGGATGAATTCCTTAACTGATTGTTGGTCTGAGGGAGTGATGCTTTAAACTGTTGAACCAGTAATGATACTTGATTGGTGAGGTTGTCAATCATTTTGTCGGTCTAAGAGTAGCCTGAGTCAAGTTGAGAACTCATAGCAGGTACTTGTGAGTGAAGTTGATGATAGCTTGGGTTGGATGATGATTGGGTTGTTGGTAGAACATTTGTCATAAAAGCCGGTGGATCATTTGGAGTTGAAGGATTTAACTTTTCTCTCAGCACCCGATCGTAGGCAGCATGTTTCTCATGTTGTTGCAGGTAAGCATACAGCTATTCATAGTTGGTGTCCCTTAGACCTTTGTTGAGTTTGACTGCAGTAACAAATCTATCCCATTCAGGAGTCATGTTGTTCACAAACTTTGAGTTAAGTTGGATGTTGGGCATAGTCATTCTTATCATCCTCATATCATTCACCAACTTATAAAATCTCACATAGTAGTCTGTGATATTCTCTCCTGAGTTCATTTTGAAGTGCTCGAACTCATCATACAATTGTGATTCACAGTCTTCCTTTGTGAGTTCTGACCCAGCTAACAATATCTTAACATTGTCCCATACAGCTTTAGCTTCAGTGTTGAAGTTGATGAGTTTGTATACATCCTTTGGCAGACCTTGAATGACAATGTTTGAAGCTCTAATTTCAGCATCATACCTCTTCTTTTCTTCATCATTGAGATCATTGTACTCACGAGGTCTGTCCATTCCAAGTGTGACTGTGCCATCTTCACCAGTAGTAACAACATCTCTGGTGGTACCCATCTGAAATGGTCCTTCATCAATAGACTTAAGGATGTTTGCTCCATTTTCTTTTCCCAAGAAGTAAAGTCTTATTCGTTGTGCCCAAGACTCATAGTCCGTCCTATCTAGCATAGGTGGACGAGTGTCAGATCCTGCTGCTTGAATATCATCTGATGAGGTGCTTGATATGGTAGCCATAGTAACTACGGGATTTTACAGATCTTGTGATTTAACCGAGAAATCGAATCTTTCGTGGGACTTTCAAAAATCACCAAGACACAAACCGCAACGGGCAAATAGTAACCTTGAGGATACAAACCGCAAGAGACAAGCCGCAACCCCCAAGGACACAAACCGCAATGGACAAACCGCACCGACAAACCGCACAGACAAACCGCACAACACAAACCGCACAGACAAACCGCACAACACAATCCGCACAGACAAGCCGCACAGACAAACCGCACAGACAAGCCGCACAGACAAACCGCACAACACAAACCGCACAGACAAACCGCACAGACAAACCTTACAGACAAGCCGCACAGACAAACCGCACAACACAAACCGCACAGTCAAACCGCACAGACAAACCGCACAACACAAACCGCACAACACAAACCGCCAAACACGTCGCTTTCAAGCTTTTTGTCGTTTTATGCCAAATCCGGTAATAGGACAAACCGCTTCTTCAATTTAACACAAACCGCAACTACAAATATATCACCGAGAGACAAACCGCACCGAAGAACACTTTTTCACAAACCCTCGATTCAGCCAAAAATCACCACACGAAGCTTGAAACAACGATTCCAACCACCAAACACTACTTCACTACTATCCCTAAGCTAGAAAGTACAAGATTTAACAACTTCTAACTACTAAACAAAGCACAAAATGGATTTTTAGGAACAAACCAATTCGAACCAAAAACTACCCCAACCTACACGAATCTGTGAATATCAACACACATGGACCTAACCATGGCTCTTGATACCAATTGTAGGATATTCACTAACACATAAACACTAGTTTGAGGCTTGTTATGGATCGAATGAGAAGTTAGAGAGAGAAAGAGGTTGGGAACTTAGAGAGAGAAAGTGTGTGTGTATTAGCTTGATAAAATGAGAAGTTCCACCCTTTCCCTTGTGTGGGAAAGGGTATTTATAGTTCTTACATAATATGCCCCTAGGGGCTGTGGAGCGAGCTGACAGTGGGTAAAGACCCGACCCACTCCACAATACTAATAATAATAACTAAGCTACTACTAATATTACTAGTTATCCTACAAGCTATGATGTGATAATAAGTACTCGGGGTGACCGAGTCTTCAACTGAATATTCATATTCCTAACATCTTCAACCTAAGAATTGGCTAGTCCTGAGCAAACGGCTACATGTAAAGACAAGTTAAATCCGTTTATAGTTGCTGATTTACTAAAAAATCAGATGGTTATCAATGTAGCATGGTCTTACACACCTAAACATTGGCTACTCCAGTAGTAATGGCTATTGGTAAAGAGACATCAAATCCATTAATTTTCAATGATTCACCTCTCAAAGGAGTTAACACACCTGGATGTGATCAGAATAGTATGAAACTTAACAGATTTGATGTACAATATGTCATGGTTGCTGGAAAGATTAAGTCAGGGGTAACCAGATTATGTTTTGAAGATGTTCCTGTTGCTGCTGGTTCTTATCTGTTGCTGCTAGAATCATGTCCTTACAACAGATTGCTGCTGGTTACTTCCTGATGGCATGGTTTTGCTTAATCCTCTGGACAATTCATGGACTTAATGGAATCTTGCAGGTTAACCTAGTCAACCTCAAGATTAGGGGAGGATTATTGGGAATCTTGGGAAATACTTAGTTTTCTCATTGCTGCTGGTAGTAAAGACTCATTGCTGCTGGTAGTTCACGATTCCTGCTGCAGTTCATTGCTGCTGTTAGTTTATCTTGTTTCTGCTGTTAGTTTTATTACTGCGGGTTTTAGTAAATGTTATCCCGTATGTTTAGAGTTTGTTAGAGTTATTTTAGGAAGAGATAGTGTTTATCTCTTTACACGTTTTGTTAGCCACGCTGTATTAGGTATTAGGGTTTCTTGTCTATATAAGAAATATACTTCAAGAAAAACATTATTAGTGATTAATAAAAGATCCATAGAGGATCAAGAGTTATTTGTTATTATTCTTCTTTCAATTCTCTTAAAGAAAACCTTGTTAAGTAACATTGATTGTGTTGTTCTTATTATTCCGCTGCATATTCAATCATTGTTGCTATAATCCTAGAAGTGCTAGATCTTGGTTTCGACAAAAGGTGATATAAATACTTGAAAATAACTTTTTTTTGCTACTCTATACTAGTGAAGCTACTATATATACTAGACAAAATTCATGGCAGTTGCATATTTTCATGGCTGTTGTGTATTTCATAGCCGTTAAGTATTTTATAGCCGTTATGTATTTTGTAGCCGATGTGTAAGTTATAGCCGTTGCGTATAGAGAAGTATTTGTCATAAAATTCCTATTAAGAATTATACAAAATGAGTAAATTGTTTAAATACTTTCATACTACAATAAAAGAAAACATTTAATAATTTAGATTTTTTGTAACAAAAAACCATACACATATACGGAACCACTAATTTACGTATGATCTTAGTCATAAATAACCTAAGTTGTAAATGTCAACTTGGTTTTGTAGTGTGAAAAACTAGTTGTCATTATAAACCCTTGATAGCATTAACACTTTAGCTAGAATTATGTAATAAATATATAGTAAATTTTAACACCATATGTTTTAGAGTATCTTTATAATGTTAAACTTTTTGAAAAAAAGACTAGCTTTGAAACTCGTGCACGCATATAATTTGAGCAGATAGTATAACATGTTATAATATTTAAATAACTTTGTTTAAAGTTTAACATTGTAACAATTCATGACTTCAAGACTTTATAATGTTTAGATTTTTTAAAACATTATATTAATTTTGTAACACTTATATAGTCATAATACCCATGCACGCACAGTTTTAACTAAATTTTGTTCATTATGTGTTAATATCGATTAATATTTTGTATAGATTTTTATTGCGGATTTGACTTTGTTTAAATTGCATGCTTTTTAGGTTGATCTTGTTTAAATTTAAATATTTATATCATGTTTTACATTCTATAAAGGATACAGAATTTTTAATAGTTTGACCACGTGTCAAAACAAAGTAATCTGATTTGTCCGAAAAAGTTTTCAGTAAGATTGCTTTAGCAAAATTGCTCAGAAATAATGTAATTATTTTATTATATAAAAGATTATGAAATTGTTATGTCATATTATTATATTGATTCATAAATATCTCATTCTTATTTATATTTAATACACTACTATCCAAATTTTGTTTATAAGGCTTTAAAAGACACGTGTTCAAAATTTGGTCTTTATTGTATAAATGATTTAGGTTTGTGGTTTTAATGAATCATTAAGCATTGTTTATTATTAAATGACACATGGTTAAGCCCATTTAAAGCCTTATGAGCAGTAAAATTTGGTCTGTATTGTATATATTAAGAATAAGAATGAGACATATATGAATCAATATAATAATACGACATAACAATTTCATAATCTTTTATATAATAAAAGAATTACATCATTTTTGAGCAATTTGCCAAAACAACCTTATTGAAATTTCTTTTGGACAAATCAGGTTACTCTATTTTGACGCGTGGTCAAAATATTAAATTTTCGTATCATTTATAAAATGTGCTAAAACATGATAAAAATATTTAAATTTAAATAATATCAACCTAAACGACATGCCAGTTAAACAAAGTCAAATTCTTCGTGCAACAAAAATCTATACAAATTATTAATTGATATTAACACATAATAAAAAAAATTGTTAAAACATATTAAATTTCAAAACAAAGTTATTAAAATATTATCACCTGTGCTTAAACTCTGTACGTGCTCGGGTTCCAAAACTAGTTTTTTTTTTCAAAAGGTTTAACATTACACAGATGCTCTAAAACACATGGTGTTAAAATTGAGTATATAATTATGACATAATTCTAATTTTGCGTCTTTCTTATCTTCCTAATCAATAAGAAGAATTGTATTTTTATGTTCAATTCTTAGTTTTAAAAAAATCAAAGTTAAGGGATGATTATCTTATTTTAACTGTGTATTATTCATCACGTTGTTCTTTTTGCAAGAGTATTAAGCAACTATTTAGCTAATATTTTAATGCTATCACGGGTTTATAGTGACAACTAGTTTTTCACACTACAAAATCAAGTTAACATTTACGACTTAGACTATTTATGATTAGCATTATACATAAACTAGTGGTTCCATAAACAATATGTATGATTTTTGGTTACAAAAAATCTAAATCATTAAATGTTTTCTTTTATTGTAGTATGAAAGTAATTAAACAATTTACTCGTTTTGTAAAATTCTTAATAGGAATTTTATAACGAATACTTTTCTATACGCAATGGCTATAACATACGCAACGGCTATAAAATACGCAAATGCTATAAAATACACAACGGCTATGAAATACGCAACGGCTATGAAATATGCAATGGCCATGAAAATATGCAACGACCATGAATTGTGTCTAGTATATATATAGTAGCTTCACTAGTATAGACTAGCAAAAAAAACGTTATTTTCAAGTATTTATATCACCTTTTAGAGAGTTGCAAAATGAAGTTCTTAATTTTTGATCATATTGGCATGTCTGTTACCTCAATATTTTAGAATGGAATTCAGAAACTCCAGATTGTTTGAAGATTCTACATGTAAGATTGTAAAAGCTCAAACCACAAACTTCAAGATCGAAATTGGTGGTCCAAACTTAGACGTTCTAATCAACTTTGTAATGCATGTTTTGCTGAATATCTTTTGATGTATGGCTATTGTAAGCAAAACATAAATGTCATCATTCTCTTGTTGTTTCACATTATTAATTTTATAACAACCCGTAATTTTTCAGGCTATTATTTTAATCGTTCATCTATTTATTTTTGACAAATAATACAAATTAAATATTTACTGACGTTTATTGACGTTTAAATTTAAAAATGAGTGGTTATCCCGTTTTCCAGGAAAATGACAACACACGCGTACCGACACCATGCTAATAACAGTTAAACCTCATGAATCATTTATGGAGTCAATAAAATTTTATGTTATGCCAGTTTTATAAAAACGTCTCACAAATTACAATTTTCGCGTTATATCAATCTGGATGACCACATTTAACCCGGTGCTCAGCAGAACACGGGGTACTCACGATACACACTTTGATAATAAAACAAATCATATAATAAAAACAACACACAAATATAATGTAACAACCATGATTTTAGCAGGTTAGTTTGACTAATAAGTCTCAACTTATTTAACTTTTATGTGGTGTGCATTATGTGCTTTATGTGGTATATGTGGTATATGGGTAATATGTATGGGTGTTAGCACTAAATCCCTTGGTGTGATGTTTTTATCATGTTGAGTAGTGTTAAATTTTGGGAAAAGTTCATTTTGATTCGCCTTGGTGGTGTAGAAATTACTTGTGTAGTTTTGGTGTTTTGCGGTTTTGCGTAACAAGTCTTCGTTCAATTATTTGGGCGTTAGTAAGTTACGTGGAAGTCATTTTTATGGAGTATATTAATGTTAAGTATAAAATTTATATTTTTGGAAACTTTATTTTGAAAATGATATTTTTCTGGATTGTCGTAAAAACGAAGGTTTATCGCGTAAGGTATTAATTTAAGTATAGGGTTTTTATAAAATATAAAGAGTACAAGGTTTTTAGTGTAATAATTAAATTTAATATATATATATATATATATATATATATATATATATATATATATATATATATATATTTTTTCGGCCGAATAAGGGTTAGGGAAAAAAAAAGGAAACCAAATTGTAATCTAATTGCAAAACTTGAAGGAAAAGTTATCTAGAATTTTCCATAGCACATTATAAATACAAAACCAAAACCCTCATTCTCTCCTATTCATAAATTTCGACCAAAGCAAGAGAAAAAGAGGAGAAGAATATTTTTTAGGGTTTTCATTCTTCAAGAATTAAGGTAAAATTTTAATACTTATGTTTAATTAATTTTTATAATTCATGTTGCAATAATATGATGGATTAGGGTTTATATTAAGATCTGTAAATTAATGATATTGAACATGTTGGGATCATTAATTAGTGATATTATGATGATTGGTGAAGTAATTAGGGTTTAAAACATGTTAATTAATGAGTTATGAATCTGGCAGAATTATAGGGCTGTAAAGATACGATTGTATTTAATAGATGGAGATGAGTTAGATCACGAATTTTATGTCTAAATTGTAGTACAGAGAAAGAGCTTTCCAAAAAGTCCGGCCACGAGTGTTTTCGAGGTGGGGAAGTCAGTCAAACGAATTTTATGAGTTAAGGTGTCAAAGCTGTTAAACCGGGACATAATTAGGGTAAAAGTATTGAGGTCAATTGTGGCTTTAAAAGTGTTATTAGGGTTAGGCCTTCGGTGGGAATTAAGTTCTATATTATATTAGACTTCCACGCAAAAATTAGGCGATAATAAGTTGTGCGAGTAGGTCTACAAGGTCATTACTTTTTGGTGTCCGATCAGATCCGAATCTGGATAGTTGTCATACTTGAATTTTCATTGGGTACTTGTGTGTGTTTTTAATGCATGGACTTCTGGGAAAAGCTTGTATGCTTATGAAGGATCATGGTGGATTTTTGGTGTGAGTTGTGAATAGTTTTTTGTCATGATTTTATGTGGGTAAAAGTACGTTAAAAATTTGCGTTTTCTGAAAAAGTTTACTAAAGGGATTTAGTGAGTGTAGGTGTTTGGTGATGATTAGTATAGAGTCTAGGTAATTCATAGTGGGTTATATGAACCTTAGACATCCATCATATATGTGTTACATGGACTATAGCTTTTAGCTTGGTCGCGTGTAATGTGGTATTGTTTTGTTTGGATAGATTTGTGTGTGGATAATTTGGAAGCTGCAAGGTTGAGGTGAGTTTCATAGTCCCAATTTTTACTTTGTTTTAAACTTGGGATGGAGATGATGCTTGTTTAAATGTTTTGAGTTACTGTGATTATGTGTTTAATAAAAAGCATGGACTTGTAATGGTTATTATATGTATACTGCATGTTATTGTGGTGTTTAATTGTGGTGATTATTTGAGTGGGAAAGTCCTAGTGGCTCTACTCATTATTATTCTGTGTGGTCCGGCCGGAGGGTATTAATTTACCCATTATATTGGATCGGTGGGCGCGTTCCGTCCCAATTGTGGTGGTATTTGGATCGGTGGGCACGTTCCGTCCCAATTTTGGATCGGTGGGCACGTTCCGTCCCGTAAGCTATGATTGCATGTTAGTTGTATAATAACTATATTGTTGCTGTCCTGCTATGTTTTATAATTACAGTGAACTGATGATCAAGGTGTTTTGTGTGTCTTAAACCTATGAATCTCACCAACATTATGTTGACGTTTTTAAGCATCATTTCCAGGTGAGCATTCTAAGGCTAAGATAGAAGGGCGCGATTAGAAGAGACCTAGTTTGCATTTGAGGATGGTTATCTTTAAGTTTTTAATTTGATTTAGTTGGATTTTGTTTATGATACATTGAATGTCTTTCATTATTACTTTATGTTTTAATGAAGATACCTTGGAGATTGTTTTTGGTTATTTTATTTTGGGGTATCGTTACGACACTTTGTGTCTGTTCTTTACTCTATTTATTTGCATATAGTAATTCTCTATATAGACGCCATGTGTTGTGATGATATCCATGATGTTGCACTCGCGTTTCCGCCATTTTATGTGTTTATCCTTCTTGAGTTTATGAGTAGTTTCGTTAAGTTTTAGACGTCTATTGGATCCTCATACTTACTATCATATGTGTCATTTTTAGCATGGCACCTCTCGCGCGTAGCAAATATTGTTGGGCAATTGTTGTCGCTACTGGTTGCAAGAGGATTGGTAGTTTGAGACGGGCTAACAAGAGGATTTTGATTCCTGCTATCATGTGGCCATGTCTGATTGAGGAAAATATGACATTAGTAAACGTGGGTGGAACGGAGGTACAAATGTACGAGACGGAGGTAAACAATGGAGACGGCTTCACGACTAAGTACCCTGGAAAGTGTCCCAAATTCATAGAAGAGGGAGGAGCAGTTCGGGCTGAGCCTCGTGATTTGTATGGGTTTGTGGACCATATAGAGGAGGAGGAAAGGAATCCCGAGAGTGGCTTTGCTAGTCGTCCACTACCACAACCCGAGGGAAACTGAAATGGATGGCTTAGTGAGGAAGATGAAGTGGATTCAGACCTAGAGTCCACCGCGAGTAACACGATTTAGGCATAGGGATAGAGCTCTAGTCACGTGCGACATTATTGTTTAGAATTATGTTTTAGGTTTCTTTGTGGTCTTTTGACGTTGGTATTGTATTGGAATATGGATTCCGTTGGATTTTGGGATTTTTCCCGAGTATTTAATAATAAGGCTTGAGCGGTTTTGGAATATTTTATATGTGATATGTGATTTATTTGAGCTATATATGAGTTATTGTGAGATGTTATTATTGTTAGGTGTGATATTCGAAGCGAGTACACATGTGAAAGGATACATCTATAATTATGGGTGGCCAACATAATTATACATGTATCACGACACATGAGGACTTATGGCCAATGCTACGTTGACCAATGATGACATGCTTACGTGTAGTAGGATTATGTTTAACGGTGATATTTGTGTTAATTGCCCCATTTGATGGGGAGTACTTGTATTAAGTATGGATGTATATTCTCGAATGTCGTGAACGGCGCATAATGGTATAAATGAGTTGTGTGTCCAGGATATGGCACCAAAAAGACCAAGACGCCTATTTAAGTCACCAATGAGTGGAGCTTACCGGACGCCGAAGAAGCGGACGCCAAAGGTGCGAAAGCCGGCGCCCACTATTGGAGAGAGTAACCCCATCTTTCAGGAAATGATCAATCGACAACTGGAAGCTCTGCTGCCAGAAATGGTTAACTAAGTGAGCACTCAAGTGGGGGATGGTGCTCAACCAAGTGGTGCTGGAGGTGGTGGGAGTGGCAATAATGGATGCTCCTACTTTATCAAATTAATCATTAAACACCTAAAATTTATAATTCATATACTTCGTAGCAAGGTTTTTAAGATCGGGATCCTACCTATGATCGTTTTTGTCTTTGCAAGATCGTGATCGTAAGATCTGATCAGGATCCTAAGATCCTACTACAATGTCATTTTTAAATAGTCTTTGTAATATTGTTCAAATCTACAAATTAGTATATATCATAAACAAAAAATTATATGAATGTTTCATGAAAATGTTGTGCTAAATTAAGAATACGGAATGCTTAAGAAGAATCATATCTTGTTTTTTAAATTCTATTAAAAGATAATGCATAACTTTGTAGTTTTTTAGTTTGCGGTTCGAGAAACGTAAGATCGGATCGGATTAGATCTTAAGATCCTATGGTCAAGATCGGGATCCTATAAGATCTTAAGCTTGCTAAGATCCTACGTCGGATCTGGATAGTTTTTGCTTTGTAGAATCGTAAAATTGTAATATCCTAAGATCAGGATCGGGATCTTAACAACTATGCCCCGTAGTGTTTATAGTTAATTGCAACTTTAACTATTAATAATGCTAATCATTTTAACTAGCATTGACCCGCCAATCATGTAGCTCATACAAACTCATGTTATGGGAAATAATACTGTAATATAAACTACACTAACTTTGTTAACAATATATACAATGTTTTGTTCAAAAGTCAATATAGTCTTTACAATAATGGCTCCATCAATTACAAAGTAAAAATCATTAAAAAAATAATACAAAACCAAACATATTTGTATATGGGTGAGCATCAGGCCAGAACCGACCCGTCCCGACCCGATACCGAATAGTCCCGAAATCGATTACCTCTAAAACCTATACCGACTCCCGAACCGAATAGTCCTGAAATCACCTCGGTTTTGTCGGTTCCTTTGTAATTTCTCGGTCGGGCTTGGGCAAAACCGAATCCCGACCCGAACCGAGTCCCGAATAGCCGAAAACTTAAGCCCGAATCCCGACCCGAGTTGAGTTCGGTTTGTGTCGGTCGGGGTCAGTCAAGATCGGTTGGGATACGTTGTCGCTCGGTGTAAACCTATATGTAAATCGAACCTTATACAAAACAAACTAATCTATATTAATACTACTCTACTACTCAATACGTGACACTCTTTAAATATAAAGAAAGAATTATAAAGATGAAGAGAGAACGGATCGTGTATGAATATTACTAGCCGAATGTTATATCATAAGCCTTAAGAGAACAAGATAAACAAAACATACACACACACTCTCTCACACCTTTACAATACTAAGAGGCACACCAAAATAGGTGGAGAGTGTGTGTATATATAATGAGTGGGAGGCCTTGGTTGCCCTAAAAGGCCTTGGTTGGGCTTTATGTCGGACTTGGGCTTTTGTTGCATTTCATTAACATTACTTAACTAAGTCCAACACAAGCCCTTACAATACTTAAATATACCACACGACACACTTAGTAAAATGACTAAAAATGACCATCACTTTCTACAAAATATAAATGCTAACAATCTCCCCTTAATGCATGGTCATTTCAATGATGCTTTGGTGAGTGGTCTTTTGTCTTCAATGTCTTGATCTTTGTGTGTCGTTGTAGAATAATCTTCATTCAATGTTCCTTCATGCACTGTGATCTTTAAAGTTATCGTCTTTTGGTCTTTCTTGCCTTGATTAACAATCTTCTCGTGATGATACGTCGTGTCCTTCAACATACTCATACCTCTTCTACTTATGCTAACAATCCCCCCATAATCTTTCATCATTTGACATATGAACTTGTTCTTGACATCTTCATTAGCTTCTTGACTTTGTCGTTACACTTTGTCTTTAACTTGATCTCCTTGTCTTGAACTTTAACAATTGAGCTTTGATGAGGGATGTTCTTCATAAGTATGAGTATGCTGAGGTGAAGATGTTTGATGTATGTGGTGATGGTTAATGGATGTTTTTTGGTAGCTGCATAAAACTGTTAGTAATAAACATCCAGCGCTTACAGGTAGGGACTTTGAGATCGTCAACAGCATAGTGTGAAGACTTTCTCTAATCCTTCCCCAGGCCGTTCTGAACCGGATACCCCCGAGAGGGCTTACACGGACACACCGAAGTGCACCCACGATTTAGTGAGTCACTGGAGATCACCCCATGACTGTAGACCGTTTAAAGCATAGTAACCATCATGATATTATGGCAAGATCCGAAGATCTCATAAAGACTCTTGTACACCTAGTGTCCATTATGGTGAACACAAGGGTATTCCACTGGAAGTGTTCCTAAGAGATCTTTTAATGAATCTCATGGCTCTAGACTTTATAAAGTGCGTTTTGATTTTAGTCAACGGAGGCATGGAGCAGAGTTCCACCTTTTCAATATCAACACATCTCGGAATGAGAGGCCGATAGATTATGTAGTGTTCTCCGTGAGAAATGAAACAAATATCTTTTAAGAGATATCTGAGTGGCTAGGAGGGGTGGTGCAGTGTGTCACTGGGTCCATGGCATCTTGTCTTCAATATCAGTATCAACTTGTGATAACCGATAGCAGATGTATTGACCCGTTTTCTGCCCTAAGTTCTCATGGAGGGCTATTTCTTTTCACCCTTACCTTAAACTTTTCTTTTTCATTCTTCAACCCCGTCTTTCTCCTTTCTCATTTACTCCTTTTTTCAATCTTACCTAAGGACTTCTAATTCTAATCTATTGGAATTGTCCTTGGGTAGATCCCTCCGGCTCTGGCGGATCATAGGACGGTTTTCCTAACCTTAGTCACCTTATAACACCATGACTATCCTAGATTTGCCATAAAACCTTTTGAAAATCTCTCAAAGTGTTTATGAGTAAACACATTTTTGGCACTTTGAGAGTTTTGCATTTGAAATACTCCCCCTTCACATGTGCTCATGCATTTTTAACTAAAATTTGCACATGTTGGGTGGATGAATTGATCGACTTTCAAAGAACATGACCTTCGCGAGACACGCTTACATCACTAGTTAGACTAGCTTGAAATTATTACCCGTCCCGGTCATATTCAATGATCATCTCTCGAATTGGTACATTCTACTCAGACAAGTCCTTTGCGAGACACGCTTACATCACTGGAAAACCAGCTTGAAATTATTACCCGTCCCGGACAAGTCTTTTCGATAACGGACATTAAGTTTTGTCAATTCGAGGGTTCATACTGAGTCTGTCTGGTGAGCATACTTTGAGATTCCACGAACTTTGATCACATTTTAATCACGTCCTCTCCTCTTATACTTTTTCTCCCCCTCAAAAATAGCTTGTAGAGGTATTTTTGATTTTTAGCTTGATTAAAATGAAAGCGTTTTGGAGAGAGACGGATTTTAGCATGATGATGGAACATTTTTCATTTTAAATTTTTATACTCCCCCTCAAATAAAGCATATTGTCAAACATTTGAGTTTAAGAGGGAGTTTTCTTGAGCACAGATTTTGAGAAGGATTTTAAAAAATATTTTTGAAAAATCTTGATCATGTGCTCAAGGTTTGTTTTGTTTTTCCATTAACAATACGAGTCCTGATCGGAAATAATCAGAAGTCATCATTGTAGCACGGGTTCCGTACTGAAATGCACGAAAGCCGTCTGATTAGAAATTTGAGAGACGACATGTTTTAGAAAATATTTAAATGAACTCTCGCTCAAGAATCTGTACATGCCCGTATCATTGTTGAATGACATTTCTAGGTACGTACAGAATATTGATTTATACAAGAGACATGTCGTGAGAAGAATATTTTTGGTTTTTATGTTTTATATTTTTTATGTCTTTTTGAAATTTTCTATTTTTATATTTTGTTTTTATTGGTTTTTCAAATTTTGTATTTTGTTTTTTTCAAGAATATTTACATGCGAAGCTTTTTGAGATAAATCAAGAAGATTCGGAAACACTGGCTAACTCTTCGGGAGTTAGGCTTCGCATTCCAATTCGACGAACTAAGTTTTCAAACCGCTCTGTTGGGAGGGCTTTAGTAAATAGATCGGCGAGCTGGTATTCAGTCCCTACGAAAAATAATTCAACAGTACCCTCTTCGACGTGTTTCTTTATGAAGTGGTAGCGGACTCTAATATGCTTGGTCTTGGAATGTTGCATTGGATTGCACGTGATGGCTATGGCACTTTTTGAATCGCAATACATAGGAATGCGGTTGAAAAAATAGCCATAATCTGTGAGTTGTGTCCTCATCCATAGAACTTGGGCACAACACGCAGATAGAGACACATACTCGGCTTCTGCGGTTGATAACGCCTTACAGTCTTGTTTCCTTGATGACCAGCCTACTAGCTTCTCTCCCAAAAATTGTGCTCCTCCGGATGTACTTTTTGCAGTGACTTGACAACCAGCATGATCGGCATCTGAAAAGGCTGTTAGTTTAAACTCCGAGTCCTTCAGATACCAAAGTCCCATGTTAATGGTTCTTCGAAGGTATCGAAAGATTCGTTTAATCTCTTTGAGGTGAAGTTCGGTGGGCCTTGCCTGAATCCGTGCTAATAAACAGATAGCAAAATGTATATCGGGTCGGCTAGTAGTTAAGTACATGAGAGGACCAATCATGCTCCGATATTTCTTAGGATCCATGGGTTTCCCATATAAGTGAGAACCAATTTTGGGTGAAGTGACCATTGGAGTACCAACAGAGTCACAATTTTCCATTCCATGTTTCTTTAAAATCTCAATTGTATATTTCACCTGATTAATGAAAATACCATGATGGGATTGATGGACTTGAAGTCCAAGGAAGAATTTTAATTCGCCATTATAGACATTTCAAATTTACTTTTCATGAGATTTTCAAAATGTTTTGAATGTTTCGGATTAGTGGACCCAAAGATTATGTCGTCCACGTAAATCTGAACAATCAAAATGTCATCTTTGAACTTTTTGGTAAACAAGGTCGGGTCAATTGTTCCTTTGGTGAAATGATTCAAAATTAGGAAAGATGAGAGTGCATCATACCACGCCCTTGGGGCTTGTTTCAAACCATAGATAGCTTTCTTTAGCTTGTAGACGTAGTCCGGATAATCTTTTTCAACGAATCCATCTGGCTGACTCACGTACACCTCTTCCTTCAGAGCTCCATTCAAGAACACAGTCTTAATATCCATCTGATAGACCGCAATATTCTTGTGAGCCGCGTAAGCTAAGAAAATCCTGACTGCCTCAAGTCAAGCTACTGGCGCGAACAATTCATTAAAATCTATACCCTCTTCCTGTCTATATCCCTTAGCCATGAGACGAGCTTTGTTGCGAATTACAGTCATCTCTTCATCCTTTTTGTTTTTCCATAACCACTTAAGATCAATGACGAGTTTGTCGATTGGTCTCGGCACTAAATCCCAAGTGTCATGTAATTGATATTGGAGAAGTTCTTCCTGCATCGCTTCTATCCAAGCATTTTCTGCCATTGCTTCCCGAATGTTCTTAGGCTCTTTTAGACTGACTGAGCAAGCGAAGATGCACAAATCACAATTGGTGGCAAGTTGTCTTCTCATCTAGACTGGCCTTGAAGGTTCACCAATGACATGTTCTATTGGATGGTCTTTAGTCCACTGTAATGTCGAAGGGTACCTTGGATTTAACGAATGCGTGTTTGTTGGTTCTTGAAACCAAGAAGAAGATTCAGCAGATTCCGTTGCAAATGAGTTTTCAAATGGTTCTTCTTCTAACACAGCATTGTCTTGTTGTTGTTGTTCTTGATTTGGTGTTTTTTGGTTTTGCTCATCAACTCTTGGTAAAACAATCTCAATCACTGGAGTTGGTGGAGTAGATGTAGATGATGTTGACGGAGTTGGTGCGTCGGCTTCGGATGTTGTTGATGCATCTTGCGGTGGTGGTGGTTGATGTTGTTGAGCGGGTGCAGTGGAACGTTGTTGTGATGCATTTGTCGAAGCTCCACCATAGTATTCATCGTACATAAACTCGAAGAAATTATCCAGTTCTTGATTTGTTGGTTTATCAGTGTTAGTTGATTGAGCTCCTTGATGTGTGAGTCCTGAACTGATATGTCCAGAAGTTTGACTTTGTGGTGCGGGTCCTAATCTGGTATGATTAGAAGCCATCGGGTTAAGTGCGGGTTCTAGAGCGAGTCTCTCAGAAGCCATTTGTGAAATTTCATCAAACTTTACATTCATCGTCTCCATAATTCTTTTGGTACTTTTATTATACACCCTGAATGCCCTCGAGTTTTCTGAATACCCAATGAAGATACCAATATCACCCTTAGCTTTCAGTTTATCCAAATCTTCTCTATCATTTGTAGGATAGCACAAAGCGCCAAATACATGAAGGTAAGAGATATCGGGTTTTCTGTTGTTCACTAATTCATATGGGGTTTTATTGAATCTTGGATGGATTAGGGATCGGTTTTGAGTAAAACAAGCAGTGTGAACAGCATCAGCCCATAAGAATAACGGTGCACTGGAATAAATCAGCATTGTGCGAGCAGCTTCCATAAGAGTTCTATTTCTTCTTTCAACTACCCCATTCTGCTGTGGAGTTCTAACAACTGATGTCTGGTGAGTAATTCCAGATTCTTCAAAATATGTTCTTAACTCCTGATTGGTGAATTCCGTGCCATTGTCAGTTCTTACTATCCTAACTGGAGCTTGAAGTAGAACTTGAATACGCTTCAGAAAGGTGATGATGAATCCTGGTGCTTCATCTTTTGATCTCAAGAACTTTACCCATGTATACCTTGAATAATCATCGACAATCACAAGGATATACTTTTTCCCATTGATACTTTCAACTCTCATTGGGCCACATAAGTCCATATGCAACAAATGCAACTTATCTACCGAACTGGGTACAGTTTTAGGTTTATACGTTGCCCGTTTGCTTTTGCCTTGCTCACAGGATGGACATAGGTGTTCTTTGGTGTATTTGAATTTAGGGAGACCGGAGACAATGTTGTCTTTGGCAAGCTTTGTAATTGTGTCGAAGTTGAGGTGGGATAATCGTCTATGCCACAACCAGGACTTAGTTTCGTCAGCTCTTGTCATAAGACAAATTGGTGATCAAGAGGCCATTTGGTTAATGTCGATAGCATAGAGATTGGTTTCACGATTCCCGGTTAAGAGATCATCACCAACCAAATTCCTAAAGAAACATGTATTCCTTCTAAATGCAACCTCTAAATCTGCATCACAAAACTGCCCAACTGAGAACAGATTGTGTCCCAATCCTTCGACATAGTAAACCCGAATGATTAAGAAATTCCCAAACTGTAGATCTCCTTAACCCAGAATAGCTGCTACATGATCATTTCCAAACTGAACTGTTCCCATGAACTTCCATACAAAGTTGATTAGCAGCTTTAGATTCCCGGTCATGTGCTTGGAGCAACCCAAGTCGACGATCCAAAGATAAATTTCAATGACCTGCGAAGAACAGATGGTTTTGTATATGGAAACCGTTTAACATTTGGTTCCAGGGGGTTAGAAGTAACAGGTGTATCACACTTAGAGATGGTTTCTATTTGATTAGATGAAACAATATCTAATGTGCTATCCTTAGGTGTAAACTTTCTACCTGTTGGTTTCCATGTGCAAAACTTAAGATAGTTCCTAGGCAGCAGACTACTAGTGGTTTTCCTAGATTTTGCAATGATTCTTTGAATATATCTAGTTTTAGCACTAGTTCCTGAAGGAATATCTTTCTTGGCAGGCTTATCATTCTCATGCACAACATTAGAAACAATATCATCACACACATTTTTAGACAAAGATTTCTCATTCATTAAACAAACTGATTCATTACATGTAGTAGAAATATTGTCCTTAACATTACATCCTGATGACATATGTTTCTTCTTGGAAAGCGATAAAATCCTAGGGTGTTCTTCTACTTCTTCCGTATTATTCTTGTTTTCACTCTTAGAAATAGGCAAGACTCTATTGTTCCTTGTATTGCTCCTAGGTTTTAGTCTGCTGCTCTTAGAGGTGCTTTCTACTCCTGTAGAAGGTAAGGCACACTCATTAGGATTTATCTTGTTGTCCTTTGAATTAGTGTTAGCTTTCCTAGTCTCTTTTGGATTTTCCTTAACACTCTGGTCTATCGCCCTATATGTTTTAGATGTAGAGGTAGATGCAATAGTGGTACTAATCCTATAAAGTCCAGGTGCTATCACATTTGTTGTTTCGACTTCTTTTGTTCTTTCTCTTTGGGCAAGGGTGGAGGAACACTTTGAGAAATAGACATTTTTGGCTTAGCTTTAATTTCCTCAGCCTTCCCTTTTTGACATTCAAGCTGAGAATTCAAAAGATCAATTTGTTTTTGCATTTCATTGTAAGAATGTTCATACGACATTTTGTCATACTTGCATTCTTCCTTTTTCTTATCCAATTGTTTAAAATATGAGACATTTTGTTTTTCAAGCTTTGCAAGAGCATTTTCACATTTTGAAACAATTTGGGAAGTCTCAGCTCGAAATCTTTCATCATCTTCAACAGAATATATTTGATAAATAATGGACATAATATCAGTCGAAAGAGCTTCTTCAGAGAGTGCGTCATTTTGTTTTTCCAAAACTTTGATTCGGTCAATGTTTTCATTTGCTTCCTCCACCAAGGATTTGTGGTCCTTGACAAAAATTCGGCTGCTTCATTCACAATAGCGTTCTCAACATGGATTACTCTTGCATGTATTCCAGTTAAAATGGGAGTAATTTCTGTTTCGAACATCTTTTTCTGTTCAGTTTGAAAACTTGAAAACCAATCGTTGATTTTAACATTTGTTTTGGTTGCCACAACAGTTTGAAGCATTTCAACTCTCCTTTTAGGATCAGCCAAAAGTATTCTAGCTTCACTTGTGTAACAAGTGTTGTTAGAGTACATTTGTTCGATGTTAGAAAGATGTTTTGAAACAACTTTTCTTTTTGCAACAGCCACTGGTTTTTTGAAAAACAAAGGTGATACTTTTTGAACAAGAGGAACTTCTGAAAGTTTGTTAAGCTTATTGTAATCGATTGGTTGAATTTCTCTGTTCAATTGTCGCATTTTGTTTCGACTCTCTTTAGTAAGCTCAATCGTTTCATACGAGTCATAACAAACAGGTGGATCATGTACATCATTTATAAGATTACCATTATACAACACATTCTGTTCTTTCTGAGGTTTCTTGAGATGACAAGGGTTTTCACAACCGAGAGCCATTTTCTTTTTTGTATGTAAAATCGGGTTTGGATCGTTAATTAACATATTGACTGTTTTTGTAGAATGACCCATTTTTACAAGCAATTCTTCCAACTTTTTAATTGTTTCTTGTTTGTCCAGAATTTCATCAAGAAGTTCATCTTCTCTTTTTGAAAACTTTGCTTACAACTCTTTCTTTTCTTTTTCAAGATTAGAACAAGCTGCTTTTTGTTTAGAAAGTTGGTTGGTTAATTCAGAAATTTCTTTGTTTAAAGATTTAATTTTCATGTTCAATTTGACATCGAGAGTGTCAAACTTGATTTGCAATTGTTTTTCTCTTAAAACAGAATCTCTGTAACCAATTTCAAGTTCTGACTAACGTTTGTGGTTAAATTCAAAAGCTTTTTCATTCACCTTGTATCTATCAAGCTCAGAGGTAAATTTTTATTAGTGGCCTTAACATCGCTATTGATCTTTTTGACCTTCTCAATTTCAATACTACAATTTTGCAATAATGATTCAAATAAAGCACGTGTTTCCTCTTCACTCTCAGTATGCTGTGACTCGAAGTTTCCATTAGGATCCATGTCTGGAGTAGCCAAATTTGTATTACTACAACTTGGGGAGTCCATATATGTATCATAAGTGAGATTAGGAGTCGCAGGATGTTGTTCATGTTGAGGTGACATTTCATTATTGTGGCATCTAGCATATGGTGGTACCTCAGATATCACATTGATATCATAAGCAGGAGGTGCTTCAGAATCCGTGTCATATTTAACCTCCTAAAGATTTGCCATGAAGATGCAGTTGGCATCAATCTGTTCCATATCCTCCATGTCATCCATCAGTGCCATGAAATCATTTTCCTCGGCATTCAACTGAAACCCTGCCTTTTCCTTCTGAGCTAAGAGTACTGCTTTCTGAAGATACTCTAGATCTTTCTTCTTTGGCTTTGTGGGACAGTTCCTTGCTATGTGACCAGTTCCTTGACATTTAAAACACTTTGTCACATTTCCCTGATTCATAATCCCAGTATTTCCAGAAACTGGAGTGATTCATCGTTTTATAGTGTATTTATTTTCCAAAGAAAATAAAACAAATGTATTTCCCCGGGTTGTAGTCCCAACGAAGGTTGAAGTTGAGTTGTCGTTTACAGTGTCGAAATGTGAAGTGAATTGTGAATAAGAGTGATATTTTGGTGTTTTACACTAAAGGTTATGAAATAATAAACAAAAACAAGTACCCAAACTAAGACTACAAGCAATCTAAGCACACGATTCTTAAAACGCAAATTAAACTTTAAAAACGTACGTTTCTAAATCCAAAAACGTACCTAAAAAGTGAAATCCTAAACTATAAACCCTAGAATTATAAAAATAATTTTCCTAAATGCTAAATATTAAAAGAAAATTTTGGGAAAAAGAATTATATTTTTTTGATTTTTATTTTATTTTTTATGAATTTAAAACTAAAAGAAACTAATTAAATGATTTAAAAATAGTAAATGATTTTGGAAGAATATGAAACTTTGCAGAAAAATCTAAAATTATATTAAGAAGCTATGAAAAAAGAAATTAGAACTATGCTAAACGCTAATAAGCAGTTTGGTGGAATAAGCAGTTTCTAAAAAGCTCTAAAATAAGCTAAGTAGCACCAAAAATTACCAAATGCTCAAAAGCAGATTAACACACTTATTGAAGCTTGAATCAACTTATAAAGTCCAAAGAAGCACTCAGAATAAGCACATAAGCAGTTGTGCAGATGCAAAAATAGGGCAGAAGCAAATGGTTTAACAGCCTACTTTAATCCACTCTATAAGCTAGACAACAGCCAATTAGGGGAAACCAAAAGCATATTCTAAAAGCTTACACTAAAAGCTACTTGTAAACTGAAAAGCCCCAATTTATTCAATAAATTGCTTAATCAAATTTGACCAATAGCAGATGCTCATAGAAACTTAAAACTGATGCAGGCAACAATAGGTCTAATTGGGGATCTTGCAGACAACTTTTAAGCTAACTGATAAGCTAATGAATGAGGTACAAGCTCAGAACTACAAAGCCACCACTACTAGCTACTGAGAAAACCAAAAATCATGCAAATAGCTCAGAGGGATAAGCAGATGCAAAGCAATCAAGAAACTGAGATAAGCAACTGTGTGCAGATCTGCACATACTATACAGATGCAACAGTCTTAGTTTTTTGCACTTAAGTCTTTCAATCCTTCATGAAACTAAAACAACCTTTGAATTCTTACTTAATACAATAGATGGAACATAAAAATGCCAAAGGGATAGGTCAAATAATCCTAAGCTTATTAGAAGCTTAAATGGGCAGTTTGACTTCCAATATTGCACTAACCAACTCAAAACTTAAATATGCATCAAATCCACTTAAGTCCTAATAGAAACAGCTTAACTAGCCTACAACAAGCTCAATCAAACTTCACTTATGTGTCAATGAACAGTACAAAAGCTCAATCATACAGCAACCACTTATACCAAACACTCCTTAATTGAATCTGATTTGAACTTTTCACCACTAACCACTAATTTAAGTTATGATAACACTTAACTACTGATTATCCAACTTCTAAATCACCTAATTAGCAATTTGCAAAACCTCAATAAGCACTTAATAAGCAGATGAGCTACTTAACTGTTTTTGGCTAATTTATGATTTTAAAAGCCAAATGGAGATCAGTACTCTAAAAACTAATCTATAAGAACAAATAAGATCAAAAATGCTAATAATACTCAAAATAAGCACTGATAAACTAATAATAAGCAGTAGATCAATAATAAGCTATTAATTAAGATTAACAATGGAACTCACAAGTCACTACTGCTGAAACATGAATGAACCAAGTATCAACTATCCTAGGCTTGATAAGTACAAGCCAATAAAACCCCAATAAGCTTATAAGAACAGCTTATTTCTTCCACAGCTTAATGGAACAGTGAAGTTGACTTTTGTTGACTTTTGGGAACTTTTGAGTAATAATCTGATTCAGTATCTAATAAGCTTCACAAAAGCTGATAGAAGCTAGTATGAGCTTAATCTAATGAAAACTAGCTTATTGAAGCTGTTTTTAAGAATTGAAAACATATTTTTGTATTTTTGAGTTATTTTCTAAAAAATAGAGATAATGAGATTAAATGAAAGAAGAGCTTAATCTAACTAATCTAGTAGCTTATGTAACAGTAAAAGAGCTTTAACAAACAACTTAAAAAGAACAAGTTTAAGTGAATAAGCAAAAAGGTGAGACTAATATTTCATTAATAAAAATTCATTACACTATTTGAAATTTGAAAATACAATTCAGAAGCAAATTTAGCAGCATAACTTTAATCTAAAAACTACATAAGAACTACTTAAAAATTAAATGAAAATGAAGAAGAGAGGGTCTATATTTATAGTCGATTTGTGAAGCTTCTAGGGTTTGCCATGTCATCGATCCACACCTCCTTGTGCTTCTTTGAGTCGTTTTCATCCATTTGATCATCTCTTGGTCATCACTCAATCAACCTCAGCCATTGGATCATCACTCCACGTATCACCAGCCAATCAGAAGCCTTGATTTTCCCTGGGATTGCTGACATGTCAGTCCTGACATGTCAGAATCTTTCTAGAAGTACGTGAGAAGTACGATATTGCCCTTAATTGTGGTTAATTTCGGGGATGGGTAAATTGTGGTTCATCCTGGGTAATTGGGGGTGAGAGGAAATGGCGGGTATATTTTTTTTATTTTTTTTTTATGAGTTTGACCGAGTGTGGGTATATTCGGTTTGTGACCGGATCTTCGGGTTTAAAGAAGGATTTGTGCTCGGGTTATTTTAATTTTGGGGCTGGGCTTGGAATTATAAAAATCCGGATTATAATTTTGTTATTTGTTTTTGGTTTAGAAATAAATAACGAGGACCAATGTTGTAATTTCTGAAACTTCAGGGACCTTTTTGATATTTGAGCATAAACTTTGACCATTTTCTTCCCGGCTCCGGCTATAAATATCTTTTCCAAATCTCGTGCTCGTGTTTTTCGGGTTTTTCCTGATTTTTGTCCTTTTTCATTTATCCGTTGCCTGCACAAACATAAACACAAAAACACAATATCTTTTGGCATTTTGGTTAGTTTTTGGTTATTTGGGTCTGGTTTTGGTCAAGAAAAGGTATGTGTTTAAGCACATAACAAAATCCCCCAGACTAAGTTATTGCAGTGTCCTCACGCAATGTTATAAAAATACGTTTTTCAAAACCGAAAATTTCCAATCTCTTTTTACTAACTTTGAGAAGTAGCAAAATTTTCAAAATAGATTAAGAAATCTTGAGTTCTAAAACTCCCCGATTTTCCTTATTATTCTATTTTTGTATTTTTCTCATTATTCATGTGATGGCTTTTGTTGACAATCATTATCTATCAATAACTCTTAGGGTCAACGAGTAGGAAACACGACTCATAAAGAAGTGACCATACAGATAAAATTCGTCGTCCCTGATTTTTCACGATTCTCCAAACTAAGCTTAAAAATGAAATCATTGTCTGTTTACAAGTTAGATGCCAACACTACCCATGGAAGTTACCTCTTGCTCCCATTTTCCTAATTTGCCTCTATTTATTTTATTTTTGGTGAGAAATGAATTGCTTCATATTTTCTCGTTTCGATAGGTTTTTAGTCTGATAAAGATACTATATTAAGACGCTAAGTAGTTTTCAATCTTCTCTCGAGAACCGTTGCTTTAAAAATGAGGTCCACATCAAGGCTTTTTTAATTTATATTTTTGACTTTTGTATTTATTATCATTTTTCATTTTTCATTTTTTTTTTTGTTTTTTTTTTTTTTTTTTTTTTTTTTTTGTTTTTTTTATAAACAACTTTTACTTGCGTACCCTAAACGACAGAGCTTCACGGTTTAGTTCCAAGACTTTAAACCTTCCAGAATAAATGATCCAAGGGCCGTAACAACGGAGTGTTCCAAGACTCTAGACATTCCTGAAATGAGGACCCAAGGTGGTTAGACCAAGACTTCACACATTCCTGAATAGATATCCAAGGGCCGGTGCAAGAGGGTAGCCAAGACCTTACGCCTTCCGGAAATAAGGATCCAAGGCCCGATCTCGATTCCGTAGCTTAGAGCACTAAACTTATTATTATTAAACGTATTTATTAAGTAACCTTGATGTGTACCCAAATTTTAAAGCAATTATTCTTTTAAGAAGACCAAGAACTAATCATCGGCAAAACCTAACATCTTTAATTATTCTTACAATTATATATGGTGAAACAATTTTATGGGAGCGAAAGGCCACAAGTAGCTTCGATGAGCTCTAAATAGAACCAACTACTCCATGTTTAGTAATCTAACTTATAAACAACTCTATCATTTCTCGTTCTTCGCAAATTTAAAATCTTAAATAATAAGATCCGCGAATGCTTAGCCAAATAATCAAGCCATGCATATTGAAAGTCAATTATGGGAACTTGAAAACTCTTAAAAAGAATTCGCATTTTATAGCTCCTTGTGTAAAAGACTAGCACGGGCTTATAGATTATAAAGGTTAAGGGAACAAGCTAGGGCTCAACACGCCCGATCAAGTCAGAATTTTATTCCTACTCTCACCAGCGGAAAGTCAACAAAATGTCAAAATTTATTGTATTTTTGCACAAAAATTTTTAAAATTTTCATTTTTTGGACTCTTTCATTTTTTTGGGAGGAAAAACGGGGTTGCATGAGAAAACGGCAAAAATGCAAGGCAAAAATCAGATCGAAAGATCACCCCCCCAGACTAAAACGAGACATTGTCCTCAATGTCTTAAAGGTAAGGGTTCTCCTACAAAAATCTAAGGCCGTTTATTAATTATGCCAAAAGATAGATGTGAAACGATAAGATTTAAGGATATTGGATAAGAAACGAATAATGAAACTCGAGTGGAGAGAAGCGAACCACGAGCACGAGAGTCTTCATTATTCGGGAAATCCTGGACATATCACAGAAAACCACGAAACACAAGAAATGGAAGAGGTAGCCCTCCTCACGTCACTTATTAGAAAAAAGAAAAGAAGGATAAGCATGGGGTGCCTCCCACGAAGCGCTTGTTTATTATCGAGTCGTATAGCTTAGACTCGCCCCGAATTCAATTGTTCTTGGGGGAGCATGTGGAAAAGAAAATCTCCATCGGACTTTCATTCAAGATGTTTGGATAAACATTGAAGTGCGTGAAAGTTCCACTCCGATGAGATACCCACGGCATTAAGAAAAAGAAACCATAAATGGTAATACCGGGGTCAAAGATGGTATCCTCACTCCCAACGGAGTGAAGAAGAGGAGAAATCACATCATATGTGATGAAGAGAAGAAAGATTTTTATGATTATTGTGTAATACTCTTCATCATCAAAAGAAGATTTTTCATTTAAGCTCTTAATTGTAACAAAAGTCTCGGGAGGGAGGGTCAGGATGAAATCTTCAATAAGCAATTTCTTCTGATCAAGAACACCTCCCCCCAGACTAGAATCGTCCTCAAGTTCAAAATAGAAATGATCGTATTCTGGAGGAGATATAAAGAGAGAGAGTTCACCGGAGAACTCCTCGTGATAAGGATCATTCAGAAAAAGAAATGAATCATACTCGGGAGGAGAGATATAAGCATGAGAAGTGGTACTGCCACCACTCGTCTCCTCCGAATGATCAATATCAAAGCAAAAGGCTTCAAAAGCTGGTAAAGAAAAATCGGGATGAGAAGTAGGATTTCCACTACTCTCCTCAGCCGTATCAAAGATAAAACTCTCATATTCGGGAAAAGAATCCTTGAGCTCGAGCTCCGAAGGATCTGACGGCTTTTCTTCAACAATTATTTCTTAAACTTCTTCCGGGGGAAGGGAAAGTGACGGTTCATCAAATATCTTCTTTTCTGATAACGGAGCATCTCCCCCCGGATCACAATCATCATCAACAATTTCTGGTGAAATTGGATCATCGAGCTCTTCCATAGAGATATCACTTCCCTCAAGTGGAGGAGAAGGATGGGAAGAGTCGGAAATGACGGATTCTAGAGATGAAATAGAATTGTTATTTGAAAAGAATTTAGTTCCATTCACAAAATCAACAATCTCAATACGATAAACCGACTCCGGAGGTGGGACAAATGGTGTGCTCTTAGAGCTAGCAATTTTCACCACTTCCGTTGTGGTCTCCTATTCTTGTTTATCATAATCAAGAACACTCTTAACTTTCGTAGCACAACTCTCAAACCATTTGCTCGAACCAGGGATAATTTTCATGGTTTTGAGCACAACACGTTTATTTGAAATACTCTTAACCGTGAATCTTGAAAGTGTCGAATCAATTCTTTTGGAAGTAATTACGGGATCAGATTTTTGATCAACCGTAGCAACGTTGCATTTGGTGGTTAAAGATTTCGAGCTCTGATTAATGTTAAATGTGACTTTTTCATTATCAACCCGCAGTGTTATTTCTTCACCATAAACATCAATCAAGGCACGCCCGGTCCTCAAGAACGATCGTCCGAGAATTAGAGGAACTCGGGGGTCAGCGTCAAACTTTACAACCACAAAATCATCGGGGAAATGGAACTTTCCCACCTTAACGAAGACATCCTCGGCTATTCCAAGTGGACGGGTTATAGAACGGTCCGCTAGCTCGAGGGTCATGCAAGTAGGGGTGAGTTCGGGAAGAGAAAGCTTTTCCCAGACGGAAAGCGGCATTAGGTTGATGCTTGCACCAAGATCGGCCAAGGCGTAGCATTCACCCATCCCTGAAAAATCACATGGAATGAGAAATCTTCCGGGATCTTCAAGCTTTTCCGGAAGCTTCTTAAGGAGAACCGCTGAGCAATTCTCATTTAACGGAGTTTTTGCTAATTCAAATAATTTTTCTTTGTTGCTCAATAAAGTTTTGATGGTGGAAGTAAACTTAGGCATCAGAAGTAAAGCATCCACGAAGCTTATGTCGAAATGCAAATCTTGGAAGATTTGAAAGAATTTTTCCATTTCATTCGAAGCTTTTTCGCGGAGCTTTTGATCTTTCAATCTCGATGGATAAGGAAGTTTTGCTTTGACGGGAGTTTCTTCGGGCTCAAGAACATCCTTTGGTTTTGACGGTTGGACAACCGGAGGTTGGACGTCTTCGGTTCTTCCGTTATTAGTAGGAAGTTCTGTGTCCTTTGTCGCCTCGGTCTCACGGGCAACTACCTTGGGAGGAAGAAAAGAAGCGGTAGTCGGAGCCGTGGGTCTATCATATGATACACCACTCCTTGTAGTGATCGCTTTCACATCGCCCCTTGGGTTAGCGATCTTATTGCTTGGAAGGGTTCCAGAGCCCGAGGGTCGATCATTTAAAGACTTTTTAATTTCCGCGATTTGATTCATCAACAACCGATTTGTTTCTTCCTGGGCTTTTTGTTGATTTTGATTTTGAAGAATTAATTGTTTTAATAACTCATTCGAGGGCGATTAATTTTGCACAAATCCTTGATTTTGATTATTGTTAAGATTTGGCCCTCGGTTGTTTTGATTAAAACCCTGGTTGTTGTTTTGAAAATTTCCTTGATTAAAATTTCCTTGGTTTTGAAAATTTCCATGATTCTGATTTTGAAAATTCCCTTGATTTGGGCCTCGATTATAATTCCCCTGATTTTGATAATTTTGCCCTTGATTGTAATTCCCCTGGTTTTGATTACCATGATTCACCCGATTTTTATTTTGGTTATATTGAACATTACGGTTTTGCACATTCTGATTTTGATTTTGGGTGAAACCGGGTGGTCCTAGAAAATTGTTGGAACGGTAGCTGAGAAGATTACGGTCTCCTTGCGGTTGGTAACCGTTACCTCCCATTATGAAATTTCCCGTAGCAGCATAAACATTCTCTTGAGTGTAGCCACCGGAGGCTGGGCACTTGAAATACGGATGAGGACCACCGCATGTTTCACAGATTTGATTGACCACATTAACTTGATGATTATTCATATTTTGATGCATTCTTAAGAATGTCGTGGACAAATCATCATACTTTTTTGTGAGTGCAGCTATCTCGGCGGTAGAAGAATCAGTGGTAGATCTTGTTGCCAAGAACTTCGAAACCATTTCATCGAAATTATGAATGGAGTTCTTGGGAAGACGATCAAACCATGCCGTGGCATGATGCGTCAAAGAATAAGGAAAGAGATATAGACGGAGGGCGTCATCGGTGACCCCGTTTTGTTTCATACTTTGGGTGACGGTCATGAATTTGTCAAGATGCTTGTTCGCATCATCACCCGGCAAGCCATGGAATTGGCAGGAGTTTTGGACTTGTTGTATCATGTGATGTTTAAGTACAAAATCTGCGGCTTGAATATTGAAGGGTGTAATCGAGCCACCACCTCCGTGCATTGTGGGTTGGCACAACTCCTCCATCGTGTGGAGATTGGGAGCTGGCATTGAATTAAGATTATCATCACCCATCGGCGGGTGTTGATCGTTGTTGTTCATTTCCTTGGTGGAAAATTCAACACGGTGATTGTGACGGATAATTCTCTTGGGATTTGAGAGAGGTGAAAGAAGAGGTTGAGAAGAAGAAGATCGGGTGTGCATACACCAAAAAGAAACAAAAATTTAAAAAGAAAAACCAAATTTGAAAGTAAAATATTTTTGGATTTTTATTTTTAAGGAAAAATTAATTACAATATTTTTGGTATTGATCCCTTAATCGATATCATTTCTCTTTAGACTACGCGCAGAGTGGCGGAGAAGCAAAGGTCCACTAGAAAGCTGATAAAAACCCGCCTCTTTCTGTCTGCAATTTAATGTCAAGACCATCCTTAAACCACTTATATAGGTTGTAATTGAAAGATAATCCGAAAATCAAATGATTTCACGATTGTTTTGTTGTTTATTGGAATGGTTTACAACACTTTCAACAAAGTGATGATATATTATTATTGTATTTTTTAAAACACTTTAGGAAAAGTGTTTTATTTATTTTCTTTTTGTATTTTCTTTTTATAAAAAATAAGTAACTTCCGAGGAAGGGTATTCAAAACACGAATCAACGAACGAAATTAACAAACTCTTCTCAAGCCTTCCCCAGCAGCGGCGCCATTTAATTGATTTGGTTTTTTACACCAATTAATATTTATTATTTTTCCAAAGGAATTACAACGAATGTATTTCCCCGGGTCGTAGTCCCAACGAAGGTTGAAGTCGAGTTGTCGTTTACGGTGTCGAAATGTGAAGTGAATTGTGAATAAGAGTGATATTTTGGTGTTTTACACTAAAGGTTATGAAATAATAAACAAAAACAAGTACCCAAGCTAAGAGTACAAGCAATCTAAGCACACGATTCTTAAAACGCAAATTAAACTTTAAAAACGTACTTTCTAAATCTAAAAACGTACCTAAAAAGTGAAATCCTAAACTATAAGCCCTAGAATTATAAAAATAATTTTCCTAAATGCTAAATATTAAAAGAAAATTTTGGGAAAAAGAATTATATTTTTTTGATTTTTATTTTATTTTTTATGAATTTAAAACTAAAAGAAACTAATTAAATGATTTAAAAATAGTAAATGATTTTGGAAGAATATGAAACTTTGCAGAAAAATCTAAAATTATATTAAGAAGCTATGAAAAATGAAATTAGAACTATGCTAAACCCTAATAAGCAGTTTGGTGGAATAAGCAGTTTCTAAAAAGCTCTAAAATAAGCTAAGCAACACCAAAAATTACCAAATGCTCAAAAGCAGATTAACACACTTATTGAAGCTTGAATCAACTTATAAAGTCCAAAGAAGCACTCAGAATAAGCACATAAGCAGTTGTGCAGATGCAAAAATAGAGCAGAAGCAAATGGTTTAACATCTTACTTTAATCCACTCTATAAGCTAGACAAAAACCAATTAGGGGAAACCAAAAGCATATTCTAAAAGCTTACACTAAAAGCTACTTGTAAACTGAAAAGCCCCAATTTATTCAATCAATTGCTTAATCAAATTTGACCAATAGCAGATGCTCATAGAAACTTAAAACTGATGCAGGCAACAATAGGTCTAATTGGGGATCTTGCAGACAACTTTTAAGCTAACTGATAAGCTAATGAATGAGGTACAAGCTCAGAACTACAAAGCCACCACTACTAGCTACTGAGAAAACCAAAAATCATGCAAATAGCTTAGAGGGATAAGCAGATGCAAAGCAATCAAGAAACTGAGATAAGCAACTGTGTGCAGATCTGCACATACTATACTGATGCAGCAGTCTTAGTTTTTTGCACTTAAGTCTTTCAATCCTTCATGAAACTAAAACAACCTTTGAATTCTTACTTAATACAATAGATGGAACATAAAAATGCCAAAGGGATAGGTCAAATAATCCTAAGCTTATTAGAAGCTTAAATGGGCAGTTTGACTTCCAATATTCCACTAACCAACTCAAAACTTAAATATGCATCAAATCCACTTAAGTCCTAATAGAAACAGCTTAACTAGCCTACAACAAGCTCAATAAACTTCACCTATGTGTCAATGAACAGTACAAAAGCTCAATCATACAGCAACCACTTATACTAAACACTCCTTAATTGAATCTGATTTGAACTTTTCACCACTAACCACTAATTTAAGTTATGATAACACTTAACTACTGATTATCCAACTTCTAAATCACCTAATTAGCAATTTGCAAAACCTCAATAATCACTTAATAAGCAGATGAGCTACTTAACTATTTTTGGCTTATTTGTGATTTTAAAAGCCAAATGGAGATCAGTACTCTAAAAACTAATCTAAAAGAACAAATAAGATCAAAAATGCTACTAATACTCAAAATAAGCACCGATAAACTAATAATAAGCAGTAGATCAATAATAAGCTATTAATTAGGATTAACAATGGAACTCACAAGTCACTACTGCTGAAACATGAATGAACCAAGTATCAACTATCCCAGGCTTGATAAGTACAAGCCAATAAAACCCCAATAAGCTTATAAGAACAACTTATTTCTTCCACAGCTTAATGGAACAGTGAAGTTGACTTTTGTTGACTTTTGGGAACTTTTGAGTAATAATCTGATTCAGTATCTAATAAGCTTCACAAAAGCTGATAGAAGCTAGTATGAGCTTAATCTAATGAAAACTAGCTTACTGAAGCTGTTTTTAAGAATTGAAAACATATTTTTTTTTATTTTTGAGTTATTTTCTAAAAAATAGAGATAATGAGATTAAATGAGAGAAGAGCTTAATCTAACTAATCTAGTAGCTTATGTAACAGTAAAAGAGCTTTAACAAACAACTTAAAAAGAACAAGTTTAAGTGAATAAGCAAAAAGGTGACACTAATATTTCATTAATAAAAATTCATTACACTATTTGATATTTGAAAATACAATTCAGAAGCAAATTTAGCAGCATAACTTTAATCTAAAAACTACATAAGAACTACTTAAAAATTAAATGAAAATGAAGAAGAGAGGGTCTCTATTTATAGCCGATTTGTGAAGCTTCTAAGATTTGCTATGTCGTCGATCCACACCTCCTTGTGCTTCTTTGAGTTGTTTTCATCCATTTGATCATCTCTTGGGCATCACTCAATCATCCTCAGCCCTTGGATCATCACTCCACATATCACCAGCCAATCAGAAGCCTTGATTTGCCCTGGGATTGCTGACATGTCAGTCCTGACATGTCAGAATCTTTCTAGAAGTACATGAGAAGTACGATATTGCCCTTAATTGTGGTTAATTTCGGGGATGGGTAAATTAGGGTTCATCCTGGGTAATTGGGGGTGAAAGGAAATGGCGGGTATATTTTTTTTTTTTGTTTGATGAGTTTGACCGAGTGTGGGTATATTCAGGTTGTGACCGGATCTTCTGGTTTAAAGAAGTATGTGGGCTCGGGTTATTGTAATTTTTGGGCTGGGCTTGGAATTATAAAAATCCGGATTATAATTTTGTTATTTGTTTTTGGTTTAGAAATAAATAACAAGGACCAATGTTGTAATTTCTGAAACTTCAGGGACCTTTTTGACATTTGAGCATAAACTTTGACCATTTGCTTCCCGGCTCCGGCTATAAATATCTTTTCCAAATCTCGTGCTCGTGTTTTCTGGGTTTTTCTTGATTTTTGTCCTTTTTCGTTTATCCGTTGCCTGCACAAACATAAACACAAAAACACAATATCTTTTGGCATTTTGGTTAGTTTTTGGTTATTTGGGTCCGGTTTTGGTCAAGAAAAGGTATGTGTTTAAGCACATACCATGGAGCAGCAACATTTCCATATTGATTCCCCATATTCTGACCCCTTCTATTTCCAACAACTTGTCCCAACTGATTCTGATTACCCATATACTGACCCATCTGATTGCCTGCATACTGCCCTTGATTACCCATCTGAAACCCGGTTGCATATCCTTGCGGATTCCCATAAACTCCAACCATTTGTCCTTGATTACCCATGTTGAAACTCGGTTGAGCAATCTGCCTGTTTCGAGTGTTCGATGAAATCCTAAGGTTGTTGTTAGTGGGTGTGGAATAGCGTCCTTGGTATGCTTTTGACATTAGAGCAAATGCATGTGTCATAGCTGCCATGACTTCATCTTGGTCAGTGACTTCAGGCTGTGGGATGAATTCTTGTTGTGGAATGACTTGTTGTTCTTGTGGGTAGAATGGTTGTTGTGGAATGATAGCAGTCTGTGGAGTGAATTGTTGTTGCATGTAGTTCTGAGTGGGATTTGATGTTGATGGTTGTGTGTTCACTGTTGAAGGTGTTGGTGCTTGAGCAATCAATGCTAAAGGATCATGTTGTTTGGCAATTTTTTCTTTCCTGACCTCATCTGCCTCTTTCTGGTTTTGTTTGAGAAAATCATACAATTGATCATAGTTCACTTCATGAAGATTCTTTGTCTGATTAACAATTGTAACATATCGTCCCCATTCCTCTGGAAGGTTGTTAAGAAACTTGATGTTCTGAACAATCTGTTTTGGTTTTAAGTTGTTCCTGATGAGCTCATTCATGATAGTGCAAAACCTTGTGTAGTATGATTCAATTTGTTCAGCTGGAGTGGATGTGAATTTCTCCCATTCAGTTAGAAGCTTGTTTTCAATGTCTTGTTGACCAATTTCCGTTCCATGACATAGCCTTCTAACTCGATCCCACATAGCATAAGCAGTTTCATAGCTGTCAACAGCACAAAAGATCTCTTGTGGTAAACCAAGTTGAGTTAGGTGCATGGCTAAGTCATCTGCTTCAATCTGTTTCCAATCCTCTGCTGTGTACTCTTCTTCTTTCTGAACACGAAAGGATGGTGGAACGGGAGGTGTTTGAGTTGGATCACCAGCTTCTTCAATCTGACGAGGCTTGAATGGACCATTCTTGATGGAGTTAATCAAGAGTTTGCCTTGTCCCTGAGGTTTAGTTTTCAAGTAACGAAGCATACGTGATGAAGCGAAAAGTGTACCTCTTTTAGGGGGTCATTTAAGCCCTAAATCGTATTTATTTGATCAAATATTTCCCTAAATCGTTCCTTTTGTCATTTTAGGTACTTTGGAGAAGAAATCTGGAAAAGGAAGCATTTTGGACGTTTTTGGAGCATAAAAGTGAAAGAAACGACAAAGTCTCAAAAATCGGCTGGAAAAGTACCTGTGACGGCGTCAAGCACCATTGTGACGCCGTCAACCCTTGACGCGCCAGAGAGGATTTTGGATGATTAAAAGGGGACGGCGTCAAGAAGGCCATCAAGAAACCCTAACCGCGGCGAGGTGAAGGCGTCAGCTCTATAACGTAACGCCGTCAGATCTGATTTTCTATATATATTCTCATAATTTTTAGTCATTAGTGTGCAACTTTGTGAGGAGAAACCCTAAGACGATTTTTCTGCTACTTTTAAGGGTTTTATACCCTTGGATCTCCCATGTTCAATTGAAGATAAGTAATCAATTAATCATTCAATATGTCTATGTGTTGTTTGATTATATCTTGTTCTTTTCTTTTATTTAACATGCTAGGCTAGATTTATCTTGTGTTTGCTTAGATCTAATGAAACCTAACTATTGATTATTGGTTGTTGGTGTGTTATTAATTGTATTGGATGATTGTTTATCGATGTTAGGCTTAAGAAAACTGGCTAACCTCCTATACGGTAACTTGCTTGAACGTCTTAAGAAACATGAACCAATGTGTACTAAGGTTTTTATGGTTGTATTTAATGCATGAGCGAATTCTAGTAATCCCATGTTAGGAGCTTCTTAGCCGGCTCGACATAGGAGTGAAGTAGGAGCTTATAGAGTTGGGGAAGTACGTACGCCACCCCACGATTGGTATTAAGGAATACACCCGTCATCCACGCAATTAATACACACTAATCAACCGGTAAAAGATAGTTAGGGAGTAAGGAAATCTAAGTAAACACATTTCTCTCCATATAAGTTCCACAACTTTTTTATTTTCACTTATTTTATTTTATTTGCAATTGTAGTTATTTGGGTTAGTTCACTAGCAACTAATTCCGCCCACTCCTTCAAACCCGAGATTTTACTTACTTTTATAAAAATATAAAAAATACAAAAAGAATCTTCCCTCACCCTTAGACCTATTAGAGTAGTTTTTTCAATCCTAACGACACTATTCCCCTAGAGAACGATCAATCCCCCGGTACTTGCCACTACACTATACAACATCGGTCAGGTACACTGCCTGGTGAGGATTGTAAGCCTCTTGAGATCCCTCGAGAGGTAAAACCTGTTGTAAGGTCGCAAAACCACGCATCCAGTTTTTGGCGCCGCTGCCGGGGAATAGTTATTGTTTAGGTTGAATTTTTATTTTATTAGGTCTACTCACTAGATTCCTTTCTAGTGAGATTTTTATTTTATTTTTCTAGGTTTTCTGTAGTCTATCTTTTTTCTTCGTTTCTTTGTTCGTAACCATTACCATCCAACATCATGGAAGGTGGTAATATCCTTGATCCCAACAACCCACCACCACAACAACACCCACCTCCTAGAGCCCGTACCTTAGGAGACTACTCCCGTCCTAGCCACCATGGCTATCGAAACACCATTGAGCTCACTCAAGGAGCCAATGTCACTCCCTTGCGATCCGACACCATCCGGTTGGTGCAAAGCGGATGCGCATTCCATGGACTTCGTTCCGAAGATCCTAATCAACATCTCAAGGACTTTCACAAAATCATTGATTCCATAGACCTTGATGTTGCCACTCGAGAGACGACCCGACTTCGTCTCTTTCAATTCTCTCTGCGGGACCAAGCTAGTCAATGGCTAGAGCGTCTACCCGCAGGATCCATCACCTCTTGGGATGATCTCACCACTCGTTTCCTTGCTCAGTTTTTCCCACCAGGAAGAACTACCAAGCTAAGGAATGATATCTTGATGTTCCAACAACGTCAAGGCGAAACCCTCTACGAGGCATGGACTCGATTCAAGGACTTACTCCAAAAAGTCCCTCACCATGGCATGGATCCTTGGCTACAAATCCAACGATTTTATGATGGCGTAAACCATCAAACAAGAAGAACCATAGATTACGCTGCCAATGGAAGGCTGAGCAGGCTCAGTGTCGATAAGTGCTGGGAAGTCATTGAGGACTTAGCACAGTACGATGATGAAGAATGGAAGGACTCTACGTTCTCGGAAGAAGGGATTTTAAATTGCATGAGTGCAACCCAAGAACAGTTGTTTGAAAACATAAAAAGGCAGATTGAGAAACTTATGAAAGCCGAGATACCTCGAGTTGAGGAAGATACCAATGAGTGTGTAAACACGATTGGTAAACATACGTTTCCTCACCTCTCGCGACAAGATGAGTTCGAGGGGATAATGCTAACTTTCGTGAAAAACCAAGATAGGCAAATCCAACAATTAGAGACTCACTTGAAAAACACCCAAAATGTTTTCATGGAACTGGCAGAAAAGTTTATCTCGAGAATAAAGGAGAAAATTAGGGAAGAAGCTTTATACAAAAAGATCGAGAAGATCTTTGAACTCCCGGTCCCTAATGAACCATACAACGAATGGGATGATGAAACCCCTCTCCCCGAGCCTTCACCTTTAAAATTCTCTTATCCCTTTGGATCCCCTCGCGAGAAAAAGAATTCTCAAGATCATAGCATTTTCGTGGGAAGCATGGTTGTCACGCTCCCTAACTTTCATGAAGCTAGGAAACGATCTTTTGGCTTTAAGCCAGGTGTGAGAAGAACTCAGTTAAAGCACACCCTCATGTCGACAATCCCTTGGGAAAGTTCCCCTCGCTCACTCAATACCTACCCTGATGGAGATTGGAACTTTAATGGGACATTAACCGACCCTATCCAAAAGTATACCACATTCCGTGACAGTAACAAAACATTTGACCCAGGAGGAACTTATTAAACGAGACTAACTATCGTGTTGATCCTTATAAGCTACTCTCAATAGTACAGGGGCTCAATTGTAAACTGGCACAAAGTTGTAAAACACACGGGTCTGACGGCGTCAGACTTTGAACGTGACGCCGTCACCCCGTCGGCACAGCAATAAAAACCTCATTTCCATCACTTTCATCACAAACCCCACAAACCATACCCACTCCAACCCCACCTACGAATCTCCAAGGTCCAATTCACCAACTTCCGTCACCAATCTCCACGTGGTAAGTAATTTTTATTCATCCTTTTCGCTTCAATTACTCATAGGATTCTTCAATTTCGAAAACCCCCGACTCATGAAACCCTAGGATTGATTCATGCCTAGAACTCATAATGCCCTTTAAATTAGTGTTATTTAGCATTGATTAAAGCATTAAATGATTGGCAATCAAATGGGTCTATTCACTAATTGGGTGGCAACGAATTTGAACCACAACCTATGGACCAATCATCCATTTTTGCTGTAAAAAAGGGCGTTTGGTTTATGAACCTGAAGTTTGAATATTGATTTTTCCCTCGTAATCTTGAATTCGAATGAGGTCGAACCTGACGGCGTCACCTCTAAAGGATGACGGCGTCAGATGTGTCTGATGTTCAACTAACTCTTTGGTTCACATTTTGATCTTCTTCGTTCCTTCTTGTTTTCTTTTCAGGAAATGCATAAGCGTCAACGACCTAGCAGAGGGAGTTCCTCTAGGTCCCAACAAGAAAATTATGGCGATACGATTCTTAGTTGGGGGATCTTCGATAACGATGCTGCCACATCCAAATATGCCCAATTGCTACTACACAAAGTTGAAAGTGGGGCTGTGGTAGATTGGGACTTTTTGAGAAACGAAGGTCTTGAGCCAACCTTTCTCCAAAGCTTTCAAACTGATGAATTCACCGGCCCTCAGTGGGAAAACCTTTTTAGGATTCAAGAACCAGTGTATGATGAATTAGTACGTGAATTCTTTGCTACTCTTCGCTTTGACATGGCCGAAGCCAGGACCGATGTGGCCAGAACCACAATCTATTTTAGACTGGGGGGCGAGCTTAGGACATGCTCAGTTACAGAGTTTGGTTGGAGACTAGGGTTGTACAGTCAGCATGAAACCACTCAAGCAGGATTTTTGACTAGGTTGCTGCAGGGTGAGACAATGAGGAATGATTTTAGATGTTCTATGTTCTGGCCGACTATTGGAAATGGTGTGTACACCTCGACTGCTGTAGCATCCCAAATCAGGGAACCTAGGGTTAGGTTGACCCACAGATGTCTCACCTACAGCCTATCAGGACGCCACAGCTCTCATCACCGCGTCACTGCCGCAGACCTCTTCTATTTATACACCATCTACTCAGATGAGGCTTACTGCAACATCCCATTTTGGGTAGCTAGCTTTCTGAATAGTGGAGTTGGGGAAAAAGAAGGGGATAGAATTTATGGTGGGATGTTTGTCACTCGGCTGGCCTGATCCTATGGGGTCCTCAGGCCCGAGATCATGAGGTACTTGAGCGGTGGTAATGCATGCAGGAAAGTAAAGGTTAGATCCTTGAGGCAGATGGAGGTTGTTATGGAGATGGATGATGGGACCTTTGTTTGGTTTGATCGTGACGGAGCTGTGAATGTTGGTGGTGGGGATGATGAGGAAGAAGAGCAGCATGGAGGTTATGAGGCCGGCACGGCAGATTACTACCGGCACATGGACAGGGGGGATTGGCAGGCCTATCAGGGGGCCTGGATGGGTCAGGTTGACACCTGGAGAACCCGGGTTGACGAGAGGTTCGACTGGATGTATGATCACACTATTCGACAGATGCAACATTTATCTACGCGTGATCAGTTGGACCCACACATGCAGATTGACCCTTTCCCTGGACGTGAGCAGGACTACCCACCGTATGGGTACTATGGGCACCTCCATCCAAACTACGACTACCGCCACGGTCCCCCACCCCAATAATCATTTGATTTGATGTTACGATGTTTAAACAATTCAATTTATGGTTGTATGTTTCGAAACAATTTGGTCTGTGGTAGTTTTGGATTAGGCCTCTGTTGGCCTTTGTACACTTGTGACACTTGGTTTTCTTCTGTGCATGTAGGATTTATCTTGTCATGATTTTTTTTACTTTATAAGCTTTATTTGCTTTGTGTGTTTATTTATTTGTTTGTTTGATTTTATTTGCTTCCGTATGTATGTTTAATTTTTATTATTATTGATTCATGTTCGAAACTAAATTGTGAAAATGTTTTATCTTGTTTTTAACTTCGTCTTAACTACATATAAAGGTATTTTGCAAAAGATAAGTGTAAGGGAAATCCAAATCGGTTTATTAGAACAAATGAACATGAATCATAACAATATTAAATTAACATACATATTAGTAATTGTTTGAGTCAAATGCTTGTATCGAGTCATAATGATATTTTGCAGGATTTCCAGGAAATAAGGATTGAGTTTTTCTAGAAATTTTCCGGAAACTTAACATGAAAAATCTGTCAGATCACTTCTGACGGCGTCAGGAACAGTTTTCTGAAATTTTTTTTTTTTTTTTGAAAGTTTGTTTTTCTTCCGGAATCATAAAATGCTTTATTAAATCTCTAACTTATAAACTCCAGGAATCTGCAAAATAATCATTCCACAAGCATTATATCCTTATATAGATTTATCCCGCCGATGTTATGCTGGTTTTCGTGTTTGTTTTCTCAGGTTTAACAGGTTATTTTGGACAAGGAGATGTATGTGGAATCTAGCTTTTGGCGCTGCTTTAGTCTTGAAGCTTCAACATTACCTTGGAAGAAGATCTAACCATGTTACCTCTTTATCCACCGAGCGAATCAGGGGAGTATTTGATTTCATTCTTTTACCTTATTTACTTTTACATCTTGTTATTTGAACATTGGGGACAATGTTCATCTTAAGTGTAAGGGGGGTAAAGTACGATACCTTAGAGAATGCTATTACGCTTGATTTTTCGTTTGTTTAATGGTAGATGTGTAATAAAACTGAGAGAAATACCTGTTAAGGCAATTTTAGTGCCAAATTTAAAATTTTTTACAACATATAGGAGTGAAACTTTGGTCTTAATGAGCGTCTCACGGATAGGAGTTATATGACTAGCACAAAACCGTACCACTAAAAAAATTTTCCACCCCCAAATATGTGAGGTTCGCCCCTAGAATTGGTAGGAAAAGCATTTATGCTATGATGTGTGTACCGGTAGCACTTAGATTCTAGAACTTGCGTTAGGACCATTCCGAGGCCACAAGTGAGACTACATTCGTGTAGTTAGATTTACTACATGATAAGAGGCATTAGGATTAACCCATTGTTTTACACCTGTGTTTTTGTTATAATTACATTGGCTACATTGGTCAAGTAATTCTCCCACACCCTTCGCGTTGTACTCATTTTTAGTACACGATACCCCTAGTACACCCCTCAGAGCCTATCTTTTCGTTTCTAACTTTAAGCATTTTACTTAAAGTAAGAATTTGTTTACACCCCACTTAAATGTACACCCAAATCGCCTTAGCCTACTTTGTATGCACTCAATTTTAGTGCATTATTGTGACAACATTTGTTTAAACCCCAAGTTAATTATCTAATTGATTACATGGTTGCTAAGTCGAGTCATATCCTTGTACATATTGTTTTGGGACGATTGGGACTCATGGGTAAAGTACTAGTGTAATGGAGTAATGGGGAAGAACAACATTATTACCCCCATATGTGCTAAATATTTTAAAAGTACTCCAAGTGTTTCGATTATCTTAATTCGAGTCATTAGAATAGTTAATTGTAAAGTTATGTAAAAGTTCAAGTGTAAGGGGGATACAATCCCCCTACGATGTATTATTTTGGATGGTAGGGCAAGAGTGTATGCAAAAAAAAAAAAAAAAAAAAAAAAAAAAAAAAAAAAAAAAAAAAAAAAGTAGAAAAAACATACGGACTACCATCCCGTTTCATTTTATGTTTATTTTATCTTTTTGTTATTTTTTTTTTCATTAGCTTAAGTCGAGTCTAGTCTTGGCTTAGCAACGCCATATTGTACATGTAATTAATCAAGATCTTTAACTCGCCACCAGTAAAATATCCTTTATCCAACAAAACCGTATTTATCATATCCCTACACCTAACGTTATAACCCGTTTAAAATCCCTCTTTGATAGTTTATCTTAGGTGCTTACGCCTAGTAGAGGAGGTTTTTGATCCTTTCCCAAGCCTATGGTAATCTATTTGCTATGACAGGTAGTGAGAGATATTATTCATTTTCATTTATGAGATATACTTTTATGACACCTGAGAGATGTGAGTATCTAAACACTACTTGTGAGGTGCTAGTCTATAATCTCCGTGCTTATTATGATTAAAGTGGAACGACTATTTGTTGTAATTACTTTTATATTAGCGTTAAATGACCCCTAACTTGTATTTTGATTAGAATAAAAGCGCATTTGCTTGAGGACAAGCAAATCTCAAGTGTAAGGGTATTTGATGAAGCGAAAAGTGTACCGCTTTTAGGGGGTCATTTAAGCCCTAAATCGTATTTATTTGATCAAATATTGCCCTAAATCGTTCCTTTTGTCATTTTAAGTACTTTGGAGAAGAAATCTGGAAAAGGAAGCATTTTGGACGTTTTTGGAGCATAAAAGTGAAGAAATCGACAAAGTCTCAAAAATCGGCTGGAAAAGTACCTGTGACGGCGTCAAGCACCATTGTGACGCCGTCAACCCTTGACGCGCCAGAGAGGATTTTGGATGATTAAAAGGGGACGGCGTCAAGAAGGCCATCAAGAAACCCTAACCGCGGCGAGGTGACGGCGTCAGCTCTATAACGTAACGCCGTCAGATCTGATTTTCTATATATATTCTCATAATTTTTAGTCATTAGTGTGCAACTTTGTGAGGAGAAACCCTAAGACGATTTTTCTGCTACTTTTAAGGGTTTTATACCCTTGGATCTCCCATGTTCAATTGAAGATAAGTAATCAATTAATCATTCAATATGTCTATGTGTTGTTTGATTATATCTTGTTCTTGTCTTTTATTTAACATGCTAGGCTAGATTTATCTTGTGTTTGCTTAGATCTAATGAAACCTAACTATTGATTATTGGTTGTTGGTGTGTTATTAATTGTATTGGATGATTGTTTATCGATGTTAGGCTTAAGAAAACTGGCTAACCTCCTATACGGTAACTTGCTTGAACGTCTTAAGAAACATGAACCAATGCGTACTAAGGTTTTTATGGTTGTATTTAATGCATGAGCGAATTCTAGTGATCCCATGTTAGGAGCTTCTTAGCCGGCTCGACATAGGAGTGAAGTAGGAGCTTATAGAGTTGGGGAAGTACGTACGCCACCCCACGATTGGTATTAAGGAATACACCCGTCATCCACGCAATTAATACACACTAATCAACCGATAAAAGATAGTTAGGGAGTAAGGAAATCTAAGTAAACACATTTCTCTCCATATAAGTTCCACAACCTTTTTATTTTCAGTTATTTTATTTTATTTGCAATTGTAGTTATTTGGGTTAGTTGACTAGCAACTAATTCCGCCCACTCCTTCAAACCCGAGATTTTACTTACTTTTATAAAAATATAAAAAATACAAAAAGAATCTTCCCTTACCCTTAGACCTATTAGAGTAGTTTTTTTCAATCCTAACGACACTATTCCCCTAGAGAACGATCAATCCCCCGGTACTTGCCACTACACTATACAACATCGGTCAGGTACACTGCCTGGCGGGATTGCAAGCCTTTTGAGATCCCTCGAGAGGTAAAACCTGTTGTAAGGTCGCAAAACCACGCATCAATACGGCTTGTCCATGGAAGATAACTGCCTTTCTCTAGCATGGGAGGACGGTTTTCTGCACCGGCTGCATGTATGTCTTGTTGAGTAGTCATTGTTGATGTTGTTGTATGATAAGGTTGATTGATTCAGGATCGTTGCAAAGAAATAGGTGTTGTGATTGTTGAAGGTTAAACTTTGATGATTGTTGAAGAGACAATTTAGATAAACAAAAACAAATTAAATAAAGTTACTAAATTTGACTAGACTATAATTTAGACAAAATCAAAAGTTTACAAATTCGACAAAAGTTATGTAAATTAGAATTTAGATAAAATGTCAATTTCTATAGAAATTTTAATTTGACCAGAATTTATACAAATTATGGTAAAATTTCAATTTAGATAGAAATATCTAATTTATATAAATTGATAATTTATATATAACGATCTAGCACTCTAATACAAGAGGGTAGATATCCGATTGTCGAAGTATTTTCTACACTTATACAAGCGCAAAAATACCGAGTTCACTTTTGATGTTGAAGAAATCACGATCGAAGCAAATTTATAAAAGTTATTTAAGTTGAAAAGTGTTTATGTAAAGTGCAAGGGTTAATTCTGCCAAAATCCGAAAGTTCACACAATATACAGATTTGCGATAAAGGCCAATAGCGATAATTTTATCGGAAATAGATTGCGATAACCTTCTTAAGCTGATTTGCGATAATATTGGTTTTTCTGATTTGCGATAAGAGCTTAATGCCAATTGCGATAAAAATTCCACAGCTCAAATGCGATAGAATCCTCAGAATTGATTTGCGATAATAAGACCAAGTCCCAATTGCGACAAACCCTAAGTTGTCGCTATTTGAAATGCGATAAACCCTAAGTTATCGCGAATGGAACTTTCGAATCAACTTTTTTGTACAAGAAAGTGGATTATCCAATGACGATATGGAACCCTTTTTATCAGATTTCTTGTACAAGAAATGATAAAAAATCGATGTGTAGCAACCAGATTCGAACCGAGGACCTTTTGAGCACCCTTTTTTTTTCACGAACAAGGACCACAAAGACCACGATTAGCCCAAAAAGATCACACCTTTTTCGTTTAACCTCACGATCAACACAAAAAGCTAGCACCTTTTTCACTTTAACGGTTAAAAGCTTCAACTTTTTTACTCTAAATCTCTTAAAAATCACAAAAGCTTCAACCTTTTTTGCGTAAAACTCATTAAAATGATGAAAGCTTGTAGCTTTTTTCTTTAATCCACACGTAAAGCACAAAAACAAACACAACAAGTACCTAAATCTATGTTTGGCGATTGATACCACTTGTAAACCTATATGTAAATCGAACCTTATACAAAACAAACTAATCTATATTAATACTACTCTACTACTCAATACGTGACACTCTTTAAATATAAAGAAAGAATTATAAAGATGAAGAGAGAATGGATCGTGTATGAATATTACTAGCCGAATGTTATATCATAAGCCTTAAGAGAACAAGATAAACAAAACACACACACACACTCTCACACCTTTACAATACTAAGAGGCACACCAAAATAGGTGGAGAGTGTGTGTATATATAGTGAGTGGGAGGTCTTGGTTGCCCTAAAAGGCCTTGGTTGGGCTTTGTGTTGGACTTGGGCTTTTGTTGCATTTCATTAACATTACTTAACTAAGTCCAACACAAGCCCTTACAATACTTAAATATACCACACGACACACTTAGTAAAACGACTAAAAATGACCATCACTTTCTGTTAAGATCGATTTGCTCTAGGCTTGTTAGACCTCATATCTAGGATTACATAATAACAATGATTAACAACGATTGTATGCAGCGGAATAAACACAAAAGTATCATTATTATTGCTAAGGTTTTCCTCGTCATCATCTCTACTCTAACCAATACAAACACCAAAAGCCCCAATGCTACATGATCAAGTGTAGCACGGTTACCTACTCTAATAGGAATCATAAGATCCTTGAGGCTTATACAAACTACCCTAGGCATTTTCCCATAAAACACCCGTACACACACATACGTTTAATGGTGTTACACATTGACACACCTAAAACGAATTCCTTGTATCTCTTTATATACTAGAGATACCAGGGTTACAAAGGGATAAACATAAAATAATAAAAGATTTGTTGTAATCTTTTCTTCTTTGTGAAGTTCCATCCTTTGTCTCCATAAGTCACTCAACTTTCATATTTTGTCCATATCAACTCTAAATTATAATTCCCAACTGTTAGCATTTATATTTTATAGAAGTGATGGTCATTTGAATTAAAGTTATTTAAGTGTGTCGTGTAGATTGATATACATTGTTAGGGCAAGTGTTGGACTTAATTATACAAATGCTATGTTAAAAGATCAAAAGCCCAAGTCCAACACCAAGCCCATCCAAGGCCTTGTAGGGCAACCAAGGCTACCCCTCAACTATAAATACACACACTCTCCACCTATTTGTGTGTGCCTCATAGTCTTGTAAAGGTGAGAGTGTGTGTGTGTGTTTGTTTAGTATTTGTTCACTTAAGGTTTAATATACATTCGACTAGTGCTTTACTTCACACGATCCATCCTCTCTTATTTACTTTATTGTTTGAGTGTCACGGGTTAGTATAGTGTAGTTTGTTAGTATAAGGTTTGATTATTTAGTGTTTTACAAGTGGTATCAATCGCCAAACATAGATTTAGATACTTAGTTGTGTTTGCTTAAGACTTAACGTGGGTTTTCATTGAAAAAGGTTTGAGCTTTTTGTCTTTTACGATCGTTTCAAATAAAAAGCGTTAAGCTTTTGAGTTTTTGTGATGTTTTGATAGAAAAGTGTGAACTTTTTCTTGTTTAAGTGAGATTTATTGCATAAGTTCATAGTTTTCTGTTTTGATCGTGAGTTTACGGGAAAAAGTGACTTTTTGTGGCTTAACGTGGGAAACACTCTTCAAAGATCTAAGGTTTGACTCGTCATTTGAAGTTTTTTTTATCATTTCTTGTATAAGAATTTGATAAAAAAAGTGCTACTCATCATCCGAACATATCAATATCTTGTAAAGATTTTTGATAAAAAGAGGGTTTTTCGCATTTTGAATTGCGAGAGAAAAAGGGTTTCTTGAAATTCAATTGCAAGTAACAAGGGTTTCTCGGATTTGCAATCTATCAAAATTGGCATCTATCTCACAATTCAAAGGATCCTTCGCATTTGGTCACTCTTTCGCAATTGGTACTACTTTCGCAATTGAGCTTTCCTTCGCAATCCAAGACCAATCTCGCAATTCGCCATCCTTCGGAATTAGCAAAGATCTTCGCAATTGGAACAGCCTTTTGCAAATCATCTGACTTTCGCAATTGCTAACCATCCTTCGAAATTGGACCCTCGCAATTGAACTAAAATTTTGCAAATTAAATAACGTTTATAAATTAGATTAATCGTGTAATTTCTACAACGTCAAGGATTACGGACTCAGTAGTTTCTAACTTGTATAAGTGTGAAACTACTTCGACACTTGGATATCTACCCTCTTGCATAAGAGTGTTAGATCGTTTTATATAAATTAACAATTTATATAAACTAGATATTTCTATCTAAATTAAAATTTTACCGTAATTTGTATAAATTTTGGTCAAATCGAAATTTGTTTAGAAATTGACATTTTATCTAAATCCTAATTTACATAAACTTTTGTCGAATTTGCAATCTTTTGATCTTGTCTAAATTATAGTCTAGTTTAATTTAGTAACTTTATTTAACTTGTTTAATTTATCTAAATTGTAACTCACAACAGATCAACAACTACTAAGACACCACGACAACTTCAAAGGTTAACCTTCAACAATCACAACACCTATTTCTTTGCAACGATCCTGAATCAATCAACCTTATCATAACAACATCAACAATGCCTACTCAATAAGAAATCCATGCAGCTGGTGCTGAAAACCGTCCTCCTATGCTTGAGAAAGGTAGTTATCTTCCATGGACAAGCCGTATGCTTCGTTACATGAAAACAAAACCTGATGGACAAGGCAAACTTATGATCAATTCAATAAAGAATGGTCCATTCAAACCTCGTCAAATTGAGGAAGCTAGTGATCCGAATCAAAACCCTCCCCTTCCACCATCCTTTCATACTCAGAAAGAAGAAGAGTACACACCAGAGGATTGGAAACAGATTGAAGCAGATGACTTAGCCATGCACCTAATTCAACTTGGTTTACCACAAGAGATCTTTTGTGTTGTTGACAGTTGTGAAACTGCTCATGATATGTAGGAACGAGTTAGGAGGCTATGTCATGGAACTGAAATTGGTCAACAAGACATTGAAAATAAGCTTCTTACTGAATGGGAAAAGTTTTCATCGACTCCAGCTGAACCAATTGAAATATAATACACAAGGTTTTGCACAATCATGAATGAACTCATAAGGAACAACTTAACACCAAGACAGATTGTCCAGAACATCAAGTTTCTTAACAACCTTCCAGAGGAATGGGGACGATATGTTACGATTGTTAATCAAACAAAGAATCTTCATGAAGTGAACTATGATCAACTCTATGATTTCTTGAAACAAAACCAAAAAGAAACAGATGAGGTTAGGAAAGAAATGCTTGCCAAACAACATGATCCTTTATCATTGATTGCTCAGTCACCATCACTTTCAACAGTGAACATGCCATCATCATCCACTCCCACTCAGAACTACATGCCACATGAATACTCTACACCAACTGATATCAACTCACAACAATTCTACCCTTATGAACAACAAGTCATTCCACAACAACCATACAATCCTAATGATGACATGTCTGCTTTGTCTCAAGCATTTACCCTCTTATCAAGAGTTATCCAAGGATGTTATTCCACACCTACCAACAACAATCAAAGGATTTCATCAAACACTCGTAACAGGCAGTTTGCTCAACCGGATTTCAACATGAATCAACAAGGTCAAATGATTGGAGGTTATGGAAATCAACAAGGATACACTCCTCATATGGGTAATCAGAACACAGGGCAGTATATGGGAAATCAGATGGGTCAGTACATGGGTAATCAGAATCAGTTTGGTCAAGTTGCTGGAAACAGAAGGGGTCAGAATATGGGAAATCAGTTTGGGAATGTGGCTGCTCCAGTTACTGGGAATATTAGGAATGTGAACCAAGGGAATATAACATGTTTTAACTGTCAAGGTACTGGTCATATGGCAAGAAACTGTCCCTCCAAACCAAAGAAGAAAGATCCTGAGTATCTTCAGAAAGCTTTGCTCTTAGCTCAGAAGGATAAAGCAAGGTTCAGTTGAGTGCTGAGGAACATGACTTCATGGCATTGATGGATGACTCAGAGGATATGGAAGATATCGATGCCAACTGCATCTTCATGGCTAATCTTCAGGAGGTTAAATATGACACGAATACAAATGCACCTCCTGTTTAAACGAGAGGATGAACTTCTCAATGAAATACTTGACAAACAAGACACAATTAAAAAGTTGGAAATGTTACTTGTAAAAACGGGTCAGTCTGCTCAAACAGTCAATTGGATAATTAACCATCCAAACCCGGTTTTACATACTAGAAAGAAAATGGCTCTCGGTTATGAAAACCCTTGTTACCTCAAGAAAGCTCAGAAAGAACAGAATGTGCTATATAATGGTAATATTATAAATGATGTGCATGATCCACTTGTTTGTTCTGATTCATATGAAACGATTGAACTTTCAAAAGAGAGTAGAGACAAAATGAGACAAAAGAACCCAGAAATAAAACCGATTGATTACAATGAACTTAACAAACTTTCTGGTGTTCGTCTTGTTAAAAAGGAGTCACCATTGTTTTTCAAAAAATCAGTGGCTGTCGCAAAAAGAAAAATTGTTTTAAAACATCTCTCTAACATCAAACAAATGTACTCTAACGACAATTCCTCAAGTGAAGCTAGAATACTTTTGGCTGATCTTAAAAGGCGAGTTGAAACACTTCAAACGGTTGTGGCAACCAAATCAAAGGCTAAAGTTAACGATTGGTTTTCAAATATTCAAACTGAACAACAGAAGATGTTCGAAACAGAAATTACTCCCATTATATCTGCAATACATGCAAGAGTAATCCATGTTGAGAATGCAATTGTAAAAGAAGTAACTGAATTTGTCAAGGACCACAAATCCTTGGTAATGGAAGCCAATGAAAACATTGAAAGAATCAAGGTTTTGGAAAAACAAAATGACTCACTCTCTGAGGAAGCTCTCTCAACTGATATCATGTCCATTATTTATCAAATATATTCTGTTGAAGATGATGAAAGACTTCTAGTTGAGACTTCCCAAATTGTTTCAAAATATGAAAATGCTCTTGCTAAGCTTGAAAAAGAAAATGTCTCATATTTTAAACAACTGGATCAGAAAAAGGAAGAAAACAAGTATGACAAACTGTCGTATGAACATTCTTATAATGAAATGCAAAAACAAATTGATCTTTTGAAATCTCAGCTCGAATGTCATAAAGGGAAGGGTGAGGAAATTAAAGCTAAGCCAAAAATATCAATTTCACAATGTGCTCCTTCACCCTTGCCCAATGAGAAAGGAAAAGAGAAAGTAGTTGTCAAACCTTAAAATGTAATAGCACCTGGACTTTATAGGATTAGTACCACTATTGCATCTACGTCTACATCCAAAACATATAGGGCGATAGACAAGAGTGTTAAGGAAGATCCAAAAGAGACTAGGAAAGCTAATACTGAATCAAAGGACAACAAGATAAATCCTAATGAGTGTGCCTTATCTTCTACAGGAGTAGAAAACATATCTAAGAGCAGCAGACCAAAGCCTAGGAGCAATACAAGGAATAGAGTCTCGCCTGCATCTAAGAGTGACATCAAGAATAAAAAGAAAGAAGTAGAAGAACACCCTAGGATTTTATTACTTTCCAAGAAGAAATATTTATCATCTGAATGTAACGTTAAGACTAATGATTCAAGTGCATGTAATGACTCCATTTGGTTAATGAACAAGAAATCATTGTCTAAAAATATGAGTGATGATATTGTTTCTAATGTTGTGCATGTGAATGATAAGCCTGCTAAGAAAGATGTTCCTTCAGGAACTAGTGCTAAGACCAGATACATTCAAAGACTTATTGCAAAATCTAGGAAAACCACTAGTAGTCTGTTGCCTACGAACTATCTTAAGATGTGCGTATGGATTCCAACAGGTAGAGAATTCAGTCTAGAAAATGGTAGAATAAAAATGAAAATGACTAAGGAAGAACCAGTAAAAACCGTCTATGATGGTATTTCGCCTGTTATCCCTAACCCCATGGAACCAAATGATAAACGGTTTCCAAATGCACAACATCTGTTATTGGCAGGTTATCGAAATATGTCTTTGGATCGTCGACTCGGGTTGCTCCAAGCACATGACCGGGAATCTAAAGCTGCTGATCAACTTTGTATGGAAGTTCATGGGAACAGTTCGGTTTGGAAATGATCATGTAGCAGCTTGTAAGGAATTAAATATTCCATAGATTTGATGATCAAAAACAAGAAGAATGAAACATATAGAATACTGAATGATAAGCAAAATTCAAGGTACTGCTGGTTCAGAGAAAGGTACTGCTAGTACAAATGAAGGTACTGCTATTACAAGAAGGTACTGCCAGAAGGTACGGGTAGAGCAAAGGTACTGCTAGTTGATTCAAAGGTACTGCTAGTACAAACAAGGTACTGCTAGTGTAATCAAGCTGCTGCTGCTCAATGAGTCATCCTGCTGCTAGATGGATAAGAATGAAGAAGATATTATTTGTATGAGTCACACTTATACAAAAGATAATATCTAGATATTTGTTCAGTCAACAAAGGTGTGCAAACAAAGATACAAGTTGTATCTTCTTGACTGACACACGATATAGCAAGTGGTAGACTAAAGCTTATCAATTTGTAAATGATCTTCCTTAGACTATAAAAGGAAGATCATACCCTTAGATAAAAGTGTGTCACTATGTGATTAGTGATCACCAAAGTGCTTTGTACTCTCAAATTACAACAACACAAAGTTGTGTTAAAATGTAAGAGCACTTAAAGAGTGTGTGTGGGAACATCAGACATGGGGTCTGATGTTGTTTAGTTTGTTTAGCCTCAAGGATCTTTGATCCCTGATTAGATAGTAATCGTGTTATATTGATCATGTAACATTGGGGCTTAGTTGGAATAAACAAACGGTGAAGTTTGACAAAACCTTGTTGTGATAGTATTGTATTCGTTCATTGAATATTCTGCCAATATTATCATTATTCTTTAAACGTAGAAATCCTAGATCAAAGGATTAAAACCCTAGAGCCCATAAACGATCACGTAAACTCATTGTTAGTTTAGTAACCTCTAAAACGAGTTTCCACAATAAAAAGGGATTACAAAGTAATCTTGAATCTTAGATTGTAATCCCGGTGATATTTAGATCATCCGTATTATTTCATCAATAATAAACAAACGGTGAAGTACTTGACAACTTGTAATTAGGGTACCTTATCTTATAAAAGGTTCCCTAAGTCACCACTTCATGCATGCATCTTTTCCAACTATTAACCAAAACCAAACCATCTCTCAAGTAACTTAGTTACTCAACTCACAAATCCTTTTACAATCTAAGATTCAAGATTACTTTGTAATCCCGGTGATATTTAGATCATCCGTATTATTTCATCAATATTATTTCACCGGGATTACAAAGTAATCTTGAATCTTAGATTGTAATCCCGGTGATATTTAGATCATCCGTATTATTTCATCAATAATATTGAATCGTTTTGTGTTAACCAAAGTTGTGTTCCTTGTTCATTGCATTCTCACGTTTACATAACTCACCACCTTGTGTTCTTTTAAGTGTGTTGTAGTAGATTCCGCATGCTAAACACATTCATACATAAATATCTCTCAAACACGTTACTAAGATTCACATCCCAAGTGTTGGAATCCCTATCCACAAGTGGTATCAAAGCTTGCTAAACACTTGTAAAACAGGTGTTAATCTAAGGGTATGATCTTCCTTTTATAACATAAGGAGATCATTACAAACTTGATAAGCTTTAGTCATCCACTTGCTTTATAATGTGTCAAGTCAATAAGATACAACTTGTATCTTGAGTGTTCAACTTGATGACTTGATAAATGATGAAGCGAAAAGTGTACCGCTTTTAAGGGGTCATTTAAGCCCTAAATCGTATTTATTTGATCAAATATTGCCCTAAATCGTTCCTTTTGTCATTTTAGGTACTTTTGAGAAGAAATCTGGAAAAGGAGGCATTTTGGACGTTTTTGGAGCATAAAAGTGAAGAAAACGACAAAGTCTCAAAATCTTGCTGAAAGTTACCTTTGACGGCGTCAGGATTATCTCCAGACGGCGTCATGGCTTGGCAAAAGTGGTGGATGTGAAATTTACTCATGATAAGCCAGTGAAAATTGCATGAGAATTCTGACGGCGTTACGCTTTAATATGATCAAGGTCGTCACGGCTTAATTTAGAGAGGGACGGCGTCACGCATAATCCTGACGGCGTCAAGCCTTGATAGGCCAGAACAGATTTTGGAGAGCTAAAGAGGGACGGCGTCAAGAAGGTCATCCGGGAACCCTAAAAGCGGCGAGGTGACGGCGTCACACTCCATAACGTGACGCCGTCAGATCTAAAAGTCTATATATAGTTTTGCAATTTTTTGTCATTAGTGTGGAACTTATTGGGGAACTTTGTGTGTGAAAACCCTAGGACGAATTTGGCAGCTCTTTCAAGGCTTTTTGCCTTGAGATCTTCCATGTTACATTGAAGATAAGTTATCAATTAATCATTCAATATGTCTATGTGTTGTTTGATTCTATCTTGTTCTTGTCTTTTGTTTAACATGCTAGGCTAGATTTATCTTGTGTTTGCTTAGATCTAATGAAACCTAGCTATTGATTATTGGTTATTAGTGTGTTATTAGTTGTATTGGATGATTGTTTATCTATGTTAGGCTTAAGAAAACTGGCTAACTTCCTAATCGGTAACTTGCTTGAACGTCTTAAGAAACATGAACCAATGCGTACTAAAGGTTTTTATGGTTGTATTTAATGCACAAGCGAATTCTAGTGATCCCATGTTAGGAGCTTCCTAGCCGGCTCGACATAGGAGTGAAGTAGGAGCTTGTAGAGTTGGGGAAGTACGTACGCCACCCCACGAATGGTATTAAGGAATACACCCGTCATCCACGCGACTAATACACACTAATACAACCGGTAAAAGATAGTTAGGGAGTAAGGAAATCTAAGTAAACACATTTCCCTCCACATAAGTTTTCACCAACCTTTTCATTTTCTGTTATTTTATTTTATTTGCATTCGTAGTAACTTGGGTTAGTTGACTAGCAACTAATTCCGCCCACTCTTTCAAACCCGAGATTTTACTTGCTTTCATAAAAATATAAAAACATAAAAAGAATCTTCTCTCACCCTTAGACCTATTAGAGTAGTTTTTCATACCTAACGAACACTATTCCCTGTGGAGAACGATCAATCCCCCGTACTTACCACTACACTATACTACATCGGTCAGGTACACTGCCTGGTGGGGTTGTAAGCCTCTTGAGATCCCTCGAGAGGTAAAACCTGTTGTAAGGTTGCAAAACCACGCATCAAGTTTTTGGCGCCGTTACCGGGGAATAGTTATTGTTTAGGTTGAATTTTTATTTTATAGGTCTACTCGCTAGATTCCTTTCTAGTGAGATTTTTATTTTATTTTTCTAGGTTTTCTTTAGTCTATCTATTTTCTTCGTGCTTTTGTTCGTAAAAGATTTTCATTGACTATTCAGTTTGCCATTATGGAAAACGCGAATCCACCCCTTACACCTGGCGAAGTAGCTTTGTTGCGTAGCCAACTTGAGAATGAGATTAGTGAACTCAGAGAGCTCAGTAGAATGATTGATATAGAGCTTGATTATGCCTTGAACAACTTAGAGACCGCCATATACTCAGATGATTACTTAGAACGTAATAATCTTACGGTTGAGGAGTTGATTGAGAAAATTGATGAAGTGAAGGTAGATCCTAGGTTGGATGATTATTTCAATGAATACCCCACTAAGGAGGAGATTGCTTACTATAACAACCTAGTTGATAACCCTCGACCACCTTTTGTTAGAATTGACCCAAAGATTAAGAGGGGTGATCCCGGGAATGTGAAGATACCATGTATGATTGGGTACCAATACGTTGAGCATGCTTACATTGACTGTGATTCCCCAATCAACGTGATGTCCTCAGGCCTTTATAGCCAGATCATAAACACACCACTTGAGCCTAGGATAGACCCCAAGTGCCCAGGCGGAGTTTGCAACTTCGTTGGAAGGATCAAGGATATGCATATCCTTGTTGGGAATTTTACCTTTGTCACCAACTTCATGATCTTAGAAGATTTGGCAAGTGCTGTTGATTGCCGCCTATCTCGCGTGGTGTTAGGTAAGCCCTTTATTGAAGCATCCAATTTAAAGTATGATCGTTTGAGAGGCACGGTTCAGTTTTCTAATCACATAGATAGGATCACATATAGGATGCCTTATCGGGTAAATGAATTTCGTTTTGTGCCTCGATTTGACAAGGACAACATTGGTGCGATGGAGGACATCAATGATGAGGATAAAGAAAAAGGCATGGACTATGTTTGGAATAAGAGAAGCCTTTATTATAAGGATTGCTTGAGCCTAGGACCTAAATACAAAGTTAATATGGAGTTTGTTAGGATGATTAGAGGGGCAATTGAGAAGCAAAACGGAAAAACGTAGAGCCCCGGACTTTGAGTCTAGCTACAAGACTCGTTAATAAAGAAAAGCGCTTCTTGGGAGGCAACCCAAGCTTTATTTGCTTTGTGTGTTTATTTGTTTGTTTGTTTGTTTTTATTTATTTCTGTATGTGTGTTTAAGTTTTATTATTATTGATTCATGTTCAAAAGTAATTTGTGAAAATGCTTTATCTTGTTTTTAATTTCGTCTTAACTACATATAAAGGTATTTTGCAAAAGTTAAGTGTAAGGGAAATCTAAATCGGTTTATTAGAACACAAATGAACATGAATCATAATAATAATAAATTAACATACATATTAGTATTTGTTTGAGTCAAATGCTTGTATCGAGTCATAATGATGTTTTGCAGGATTTCCAGGAAGTAAGGTATAGTTTTTCCAAAATTTTTCCGGAAACGTAACATGAGAATTATGTCAGATCATATCTGACGGCGTCAGGCTTTACAACCTGACGGCGTCAGGTTTAATTTTCTGAAAATTTTTGAAGGTTTTGTTTTCATAAAAAGTTTTATTAAATTTCTAACTTATAATCTCCAGGAATCTGCAAAGTTATCATTCCACAAGCATTATATCCTTATATATAGAGTTTATCCCGCCGATGTTATGCAGGTTCTCGTGTTTGTTTTCTCTGGTTTAACAGGTTATTTTGGACAAGGAAATGTTTTTGGATCAAGCTTATGGCGATGCATTAGTCATGGAGCTTCAACATTATTTTGGAAGAAGATCTAACCGTGTTACTTCATTATCCACCGAGCGAATCAGGGGAGTATTTGATTTCATTCTTTTACTTTATACTTTTACATCTTGTTATTTGAACATTGGGGACAATGTTCATCTTAAGTGTAAGGGGGGGGGGGGTAAAAGTACGATTAGAGAATGCTATTAACCTTGATTTTTGTTTGTTTAATAGTAGATGTGTAATAAAACTGAGATAAATACCTGTTAGGGTAATTTTAGTGCCAAATTTAAAATTTTTTACAACATTTAGGAGTGAAACTTTGATCTTAATGAGCGTCTCACGGATAGGAGTTATATGACTAGCACAAAAACCGTACCACTAAAAAATTTTCCACCCCCAAATATGTGAGGTTCGCCCCTAGAATTGGTAGGAAAAGCATTTATGCTATGATGTGTGTACCGGTAGCACTTAGATTCTAGAACTTGCGTTAAGACCATTCCGAGGCCACAAGTGAGACTACATTCGTGTAGTTAGATTTACTACATGATAAGAGGCATTAGGATTAACCCATTGTTTTACACCTGTGTTTTTGTTATAATTACGTTGGCTACATTGGTCAAGTAATTCTCCCACACCCTTTGCGTTGTACTCATTTTTAGTACACGATACCCCTAGTACACCACTCAGAGCCTATCTTTTCGTTTCGACCTTTAAGCATTTTACTTAAAGGAAGAATTTGTTACACCCCACTTAAATGTACACCCAAATCGCCTTAGCCTACCTTGTATGCACTCATTTTTAGTGCATTATTGTTACAACATTTGTTTAAACCCAAGTTAATTATCTAGTTGATTACATGGTTGCTAAGTCGAGTCATATCCTTGTACATATTGTTTTGGGACGATTGGGACTCATGGGTAAAGTACTAGTGTAATGGAGTAATGGGGAAGAACATCATTTATTACCCCTATATGTGCTAAATATTTTAAAAGTACTCCAAGTTTTTCAATTATCTCAATTCGAGTCATTAGAATAGTTTTTTTTGTAAAGTTATGTAAAAGTTCAAGTGTAAGGGGAATGCAATGCCCCTATGATGTATCATTTTGGATGGTAGGGCAAAAGTGTATGCAAAAAAAAAAAAAAAAAAAAAAAAAAAAAAAAAAAAAAAATAAAGAAAAATACAAAAAAAAACGAGAAAAAGAAAAATAGAAAAAACATACGGACTACCATCCCGTTTCATTTTATGTTTATTTTATGTTTTTGTTATTTTCTTTCATTAGGTTAAGATTGACTCGAGTCTTGGCTTAGCAACATTGTAGAGTACATGTAATTAATCAAGATCTTTTACTCGCCACCAGTAAAATATCCCTTATCCAACAAAACCGTGTTTTCCTTTTCCCTACACCTAACGTTATAACCCATTTAAAAGCCCTCTTTGATAGTTTATCTTAGGTGCTTACGCCTAGTGGAGGAGGTTTTCGATCCTTTCCCAAGCCTATGGTAATCTATTTGCTATGACAGGTAGTGAGAGATATTATCCGTTTTCATTTATGAGATTTATTTTGATGACACTTGAGAGATGTGAGTATCTAAACACTACTTGTGAGGTGCTAGTTTGTAATCTCTGTGCTTATTATGATTAAAGTGGAACGAATATTTGTTGTAATTACTTTTATGTTAGCATTAAATGACCCCTAACTTGTATTTTGATTAGAATAAAAGCGCATTTGCTTGAGGACAAGCAAATCTCAAGTGTAAGGGTATTTGATGAAGCGAAAAGTGTACCGCTTTTAAGGGGTCATTTAAGCCCTAAATCGTATTTATTTGATCAAATATTGCCCTAAATCGTTCCTTTTGTCATTTTAGGTACTTTTGAGAAGAAATCTGGAAAAGGAGGCATTTTGGACGTTTTTGGAGCATAAAAGTGAAGAAAACGACAAAGTCTCAAAATCTTGCTGAAAGTTACCTTTGACGGCGTCAGGATTATCTCCAGACGGCGTCATGGCTTGGCAAAAGTGGTGGATGTGAAATTTACTCATGATAAGCCAGTGAAAATTGCATGAGAATTCTGACGGCGTCACGCTTTAATATGATCAAGGTCGTCACGGCTTAATTTAGAGAGGGACGGCGTCACGCATAATCCTGACGGCGTCAAGCCTTGATAGGCCAGAACGGATTTTGGAGAGCTAAAGAGGGACGGCGTCAAGAAGGTCATCCGGGAACCCTAAAAGCGGCGAGGTGACGGCGTCACACTCCATAACGTGACGCCGTCAGATCTAAAAGTCTATATATAGTTTTGCAATTTTTTGTCATTAGTGTGGAACTTATTGGGGAACTTTGTGTGTGAAAACCCTAGGACGAATTTGGCAGCTCTTTCAAGGCTTTTTGCCTTGAGATCTTCCATGTTACATTGAAGATAAGTTATCAATTAATCATTCAATATGTCTATGTGTTGTTTGATTCTATCTTGTTCTTGTCTTTTGTTTAACATGCTAGGCTAGATTTATCTTGTGTTTGCTTAGATCTAATGAAACCTAGCTATTGATTATTGGTTATTAATGTGTTATTAGTTGTATTGGATGATTGTTTATCTATGTTAGGCTTAAGAAAACTGGCTAACTTCCTAATCGGTAACTTGCTTGAACGTCTTAAGAAACATGAACCAATGCGTACTAAAGGTTTTTATGGTTGTATTTAATGCACAAGCGAATTCTAGTGATCCCATGTTAGGAGCTTCCTAGCCGGCTCGACATAGGAGTGAAGTAGGAGCTTGTAGAGTTGGGGAAGTACGTACGCCACCCCACGAATGGTATTAAGGAATACACCCGTCATCCACGCGACTAATACACACTAATCAACCGGTAAAAGATAGTTAGGGAGTAAGGAAATCTAAGTAAACACATTTCCCTCCACATAAGTTTTCACCAACCTTTTCATTTTCTGTTATTTTATTTTATTTGCATTCGTAGTAACTTGGGTTAGTTGACTAGCAACTAATTCCGCCCACTCTTTCAAACCCGAGATTTTACTTGCTTTCATAAAAATATAAAAACATAAAAAGAATCTTCTCTCACCCTTAGACCTATTAGAGTAGTTTTTCATACCTAACGAACACTATTCCCTGTGGAGAACGATCAATCCCCCGTACTTACCACTACACTATACTACATCGGTCAGGTACACTGCCTGGTGGGGTTGTAAGCCTCTTGAGATCCCTCGAGAGGTAAAACCTGTTGTAAGGTTGCAAAACCACGCATCAATAAAATATCTAGATATTATATTTTGTATAGTCATGACTCATACAAAATAAATATTTTCTTCGATATTATCCTTGTAGCAGCAGTGTGACTCATTGATCCAGCAGCAGACTCTTTGAGCAGCAGCAGCTTGATTACACTAGCAGTACCTTGTTTGTACTAGCAGTACCTTTGAATCAACTAGCAGTACCTTTGCTCTACCCGTACCTTCTGGCAGTACCTTCTTGTACTAGCAGTACCTTCATTTGTACTAGCAGTACCTTTCTCTGAACCAGCAGTACCTTGAATTTTGCTTATCATTCAGTATTCTATATGTTTCATTCTTCTTGTTTTTGATCATCAAATCTATGGAATATTTAATTCCTTACAATCTTCCCCTATTTGATGATTACAAAACAAAAACATTCTTGTATGAATTTCCCTAGACGAAGTAGAGAAATTGAGATAACTAAATCTCACCATGAATGAAAACATACTGTCTTCCCCTTAATCTATGCTATCCACCACGTCTCTTCCCCTTTTTGTTATCAACAAATAGAAAAAGTATACAAATATGATTTTTACAACTACAAACTAATACTAATCAATAGTAGTAAGAATCAATAACTTTCCCTTGTGGTGTTGCACAAATACAATAAATGGTTATACATTTTTAACATTGAAGCTTCCCCTGAAACTAATATGTTAACCATTCGAATCTCCATTCTGTAGGCTTTTATGACTGATGAAGAAAAACCAACCATTACCAACTTGTTGATGAAGCTGAATAAACCAATCTTGTGTCCTATATCTTGTACTAAAACTGACTTTGAATCTTGACTAAATCCTCATTTCCTATGAGACACTGAGCGCGACAAAGCAACTCCTTTAAGTGATAGTTAACTAGGTCTTCGTCCATCCTCCCCTTGACCTATGAAAACTAGATTTAACAAGTCGTAATCATATGAAATTGTAGCACAAACAAGTTATTTTTTCTTCCAAAGATATGACAAAACACAATCTTGAAAAATACAACCTCAACTTCAAATAAGCAACAAATAACCTTTTTCACCAATAATAAATTGATAAACAAGCCTTTTTATCTTTTAAGAACCAACTCTCTTCTGTGTGTGATTCTTCCCCTATGTGTGTGTATCAGCAGAAACTTCCATATGAACGCCATCAAACCTTAATGAGCAAATAAATTGATAAACAAGTGTTTGGACGACGCTTTTTAGGCTTTAGTGACACTTTTTAGAGTCACTAACCTTTCTTATGCTCCATGATCAACAAACCATCAATATTGATCAATATAAAGGTTATCAAATAAACCATTTTTGACTTTCATATAGAAACATGAAAAATTCGAACTTTAGAAACACCTCTGCAGCAGTTTTCAAAAATTTATACCTGACAATCTAGAGCTCAGATTGAAGATCCCTTCGGTGAGAATATACCTTGGTATATGTAGAATCTCCATATAAAATTTCAGCCCAATCCAACGGTTAACGAAGGAGTTATCGCCCTTTGAAAACAGCCCTCCAGTGAGTTACGAAAATACGAACCAGTTTCGAATTTTTCTTGTTTTTCTGCATTCTTTGACAAATCAAACCTTATTACATCCTGTACATTGGTAGTTGTATTTAATTGTAGGCTAGAATAGTCAAAGTAAAGTATTATATTCAACCACTTGACATATAGCTTGACAGGCTCTTCATCAACTAGCAGTACCTTCTACCCTGAAGGTATTGTTAGTACATCTTCATACTTCTTCAAAATCAACTAGCAGGCTCTTTATCATCTTTGGCAGGCTCTTTGACTTGAACATTTTATTCCCAACAGATCATGTAGCAGCTATTCTGGGTTATGGAGATCTACAGTTTGGAAACTTCTTAATCACTCGAGTTTATTATGTCGAAGGATTGGGACATAATATGTTTTCAGTTGGGCAGTTTTGTGATGCGGATTTAGAGGTTGCATTTAGAAGGAATACATGTTTCATTAGGAATTTGGTTGGTGATGATCTCTTAACCGGAAATCGTGGAACCAATCTTTATGCCATCGACATAAACCAAATGGCCTCTTCATCACCCATCTGTCTTATGACAAGAGCAGACAAAACTAAGTCCTGGTTGTGGCACAGACGATTATCCCATCTCAACTTTGACAAAATAACAAAGCTTGCCAAAGACAACATCGTCTCAGGTCTCCCTAGATTCATAAACACCAAAGAACACTTATGTCCATCATGTGAGCAAGGCAAAAGCAAACGAGCAATGTATAAACCAAAAACAGTACCCAGTTCGGTAGATAAATTGCATTTATTGCACATGGAATTATGTGGCCCAATGAGAGTAGAGAGTATCAATGGGAAAAAGTATATTCTTGTGATTGTCGATGATTACTCAAGATATACATCGGTAAGGTTTTTGAGATCAAAAGATGTAGCACCAGGAATCATTGTCACCTTTCTGAAGCGCATACAAGTTCTACTTCGAGCTCCAGTTAGGATCGTAAGAATGGACAATGGCACGGAATTTACCAATCAGGAGTTACAAACATATTTTGCAGGATCTAGAATTACACACCAGAAATCAGCAGTTCGAACTCCACAGCAAAATGGGGTAGTTGAAAGAAGAAACAAAACTCTTGTCGAGGCTGCTTGCACAATGCTAATTTATTCCAGTGCACCGTTATTCTTATGGGCTGATGCTATATCCACTGCTGGTTTTACTCAGAACCGATCCCCTATCCATCCTAGATTCAATAAAATCCATATGAACTAGTGAACAACAGAAAACCTGATATCTCTTACCTTCATGTATTTGGTGCTTTGTGCTATCCTACGAACGACAGAGAAGATTTGGGAAAACTGAAAGCTAAAGGTGATATTGGTATCTTCATTGGTTATTCTGAAAACTCGAGGGCATTTAGGGTGTATAATAGAAGGACAAAGAAGATCATGGAGACGATGTATGTGAAGTTTGATGAAATTTCACAAATGGCTTCTAAGAGACTCGCTCTAGAACCCGTGCTTAACCCATTGGCTTCTAATCATATCAGATCAGGACCCGCACCTAACGTAAAGACTTCTGGACACATCAGTTCAGGACTCGTACCCCAAGGAGCTCACTTCTGGACACATCAGTTCATCACTTCTGGACACTCGAGGGCATTTAGGGTGTATAATAGAAGGACAAAGAAGATCATGGAGACGATGTATGTGAAGTTTGATGAAATTTCACAAATGGCTTATAAGAGACTCGCTCTAGAACCTGTGCTTAACCCATTGGCTTCTAATCATATCAGATCAGGACCCGCACCTAACGTAAAGACTTCTGGACACATCAGTTCAGGACTCGTACCCCAAGGAGCTCAGTCAACTACCACTGACAAACCAACAAATCAAAAATTGGAAAATTTCTTCTAGTTTATGTATGATGAATACTATGGTGGAGCTTCGACAAATACATCACAACAACATTCTGCTGCACCCGCTCAACAACATCCACCACCACCACCACAAGATGCATCAACAACATTCGAAGCTGAAGCACCAACTCCCTCAACGTCATCAACATCTACTCCAACAACTCCAGTGATTGAGATTGTTTTACCAAGAGTTGATGAGTAAAACAAAACAATACCAATTCAAGAAGAACAACAACAAGACAATGCTGTGTTAGAAGAAGAACCATTTGAAAATCCATTTGCAACTGACTCTGCTGAATCTTCTTCTAGGTTACAAGAACCATCCAACACACATTCGTCAAATCCACGGTACCCTTCAACACTACAATGGACTAAAGACCATCCAATAGAACATGTCATTGGTGAACCTTCAAGGCCAGTTCAGACGAGAAGACAACTTGCCACCGATTGTGATTTGTGCATCTTTGCTTGCTCAGTCAGTCTTAAAGAGCCTAAAAACATTCGGGAAGCAATGGCAGAAAATGCTTGGATAGAGAAGTTCTCCAATATCAATTACATAACACTTGGGATTTAGTGCCCAGACCAATTGACAAACGAGTCATTGATCTAAAGTGGTTATGGAAAAACAAAAAGGATGAAGAGATGACTGTCATTCGCAACAAAGCTCGTCTTGTGGCCAAATGATATAGTCAGGAAGAGGGAATAGATTTTGATGAATCGTTCGCACCAGTAGCTAGACTTGAGGCAGACAGGATCTTCTTAGCATATGCGGCTCACAAGAACATCACGGTCTATCAGATGGATATCAAGACTGCTTTCTTGAATGGAACTCTGAAAGAAGAAGTGTACGTGAGTCAGCCAGATGGATTCGTTGATAAAGATCATCCAGACTACGTTTACAAGCTCAAGAAGGCTATCTATGGTTTGAAACAAGCCCCATGAGCGTGGTACGATGAATTATCTTCCTTCTTACTTTCTAATAATTTCACCAAAGGAACAATTGACCCGACCTTGTTCACCAAAAAGTTTAAAGATGACATCTTGATTGTTCAGATTTATGTGGATGACATAATATTTGGGTCCACTAATCCTGAACATTCAAAACTTTTTGCAAATCTCATGAAAAGTAAATTTGAAATGTCCATGATGGGAGAATTAAAATTCTTTTTGGGTTTACAAATTCATCAATGCCCACGTGGTATTTTTATAAATCAAGCCAAATATACAATTGAGATTTTGAAAAAACATGGAAGGGAAAATTGTGACTCTGTTGGTACTCCAATGGTCACTTCACCCAAAATTGGTGCTGATTTATATGGGAAACCCATGGATCCAAAGATATATCAGAGCATGATTGGGTCTCTCATGTACTTAACTGCTAGTCGACCCGATATACATTTTGTTGTCTGCTTATTAGCACGGTTTCAGGCAAGGCCAACCGAACTACACCTCAAAGAGGTTAAAAGGATCTTTCGGTACCTACGAAGAACCATTAACATGAGACTTTGGTACCCGAAGGATTCGGAGTTCAAACTAACAGCCTTTTCAGATGCCGACCATGCTGGTTGTCAAGTCACCGCAAAAAGTACATACGGAGGCGCACAATTTCTGGGAGAGAAGCTAGTAGGCTGGTCGTCAAGGAAACAAGACTGTACGGCGCTATCAACCGCAGAAGCCGAGTATGTGTCTCTATCTGCGTGTTGTGCCCAAGTCCTATGGATGAGGACTCAACTCACAGATTATGGCTACTCTTTCAACCGCATTCCTATGTATTGCGATTCAAAAAGTGCCATAGCCATCTCGTGCAATCCAGTGCAACACTCCAAGACCAAGCATATTAGAGTCCGCTACCACTTCATAAAGGAACATGTGGAAGAAGGTATTGTTGAATTATTTTTCGTAGGGACTGAATACCAACTCGCCGATCTATTTACTAAAGCCCTCCCAACAGAGCGGTTTGAAAACTTAGTTCGTCGAATTGGAATGCGAAGCCTAACTCCCGAAGAGTTAGCCAGTCTTTCCGAATCTTCTTGAATTATCTCAAAAAGCTTCGCATGTAAATATTTTTGAAAAAAAAAACAAAATACAAAATTTGAAAAATCAACAAAAACAAAATATAAAAATAAAAAAATTTCAAAAAGACATAAAAGATATAAAACATAAAAACCAAAAATATTCTTCTCACGACATGTCTCTCGTATAAATCGATATTCTGTACGTACCTAGAAATGTCATTCAACAATGATACGGGCATGTACAGATGCTCGAGCGGGAGTTCATTTAAACTTTTTCTAAAACATGTCGTTTCTCAAATTTCTAAATAATGGCTTCGGAACATTTCAGTTTCGGACCCGAACTTCAAAGCAAGGAAAGTGTTTCATCAAAAATTTTTGAGCACTTATCCTAAAATAATGGCTTTCATGCATTTCATTACGAAACCCGCACTAAAATGATGACTTCTGATTATTTCCGATCAGGACTCGTACTATTAATGGCAAAACAAAACCAACCTTGAGCACATGATCAAGATTTTACAAAAAGATTTTTCAAAATCTTTCTCAAATTCTGTGTTCAAGAAAACTCCCTCTTAAAAATCAAATGATTGACAATATGCTTTATTTGAGGGGAGTATAAAAAATTAAAAAATGTAAAATGTTCCATCTTCATGCTAAAATCCGTCTCTCTCCAAAACGCTTTCATTTTAATCAAGTTAAAATCAAAAATATCTATTTGTGATATTTTTGAGGGGGAGAAAAAGTATAAGGGGAGAGGACGTGATTAAAATGTGATCAAAGTTCGTGGAATCTTATAGTATGCTCACCAGATAGACTCAGTTTTAACCCTCGAATTGATGAAACTTAATGTCCGTTATCGAAAAGACTTGTCCGGGACGGGTAATAACTTCAAGTTGGCTTTCCAGTGATGTAAGCGTGTCTCGCGAAGGACTTGTCTTAGTAGAATGTACCAATTCGAGAGCTGATCTTTTAATATGACCGGGACGGGTAATAACTTCAAGCTAGTCTAACTAGTGATGTAAGCGTGTCTCGCAATGGTCATGTTAACTGAAAGTCGATCAGTTCAAATGTGCGAACTCTACCCAACATGTGCAATTTCTGTTTAAAATACCTGAGCACATGTGAAGGGGGAGTATTTCAAAAAATGTAAAACTCTCAAAGTGCCAAAAAATGTGTTTACTCAAGAACACTTTGAGAGATTTTCACAAGGTTTTATGGCAAATCTAGGATAGTCATGAAGATATAAGGTGACTAAGGTTAGGAAAAACCGTCCTATGATCCGCCAGAGCCGGAGGGATCTACCCAAGGACAATTCCAATAGATAAGAAATAGAAAGTCCTTAGGTATGATTTAAAAAAGGAGTAAAATGAGAAAGGGAAAGAAGGGGTTTAAGAATGAAAAAGAAAAGTTGATTGAAAGGGTGAAAAGAAATAGCCCTCCATGAAAACTTAGGGCAGAAACCGGGTCAATACATCTGCTATCGGTATTCACTAAGGTGATACTGATATTGAAGACAAGACGTCATGGACCCAGTGACGCGCTGCACCACCCCTCCTAGCCACTCAGATATCTCTCAAAAGATATTTGTTTCATTTCTCACGGAGAACACTACATAATCTATCGGCCTCTCACTCTGAGATGAGTTGATATTGAAAAGGTGGCACTCTGCTCCATGCCTCCGACGACTAAAACCAAAACGCACATAATTGAGTCTAGAGCCATGAGATTCATCAATATATCTCGTTAGGAACACTTCCATTAGAATACCATTGTGTTCACCAAAGAGGACACAATGTGTACATGAGTCTTAATGAGATCCAAGGATCTTGCCATTTGTATCATGATGGTTACGTGCTTCAAACGGTCTACAGTCGTAGGGTGATCTCTAGCGACTCACTGAATCGTGGGTGCACTTCGGTGTGTCCGTGTAAGCCCTTTCGGGGGTATCCGGTTCAGAACGGCCTCGGGAAGGATTTTGAGAAAGTTTTCACACTACGCTGATGACGATCTCAAAATCACAACCTGTAAGCGCTGGATGTTTATTACTAACGGTTTTATGCAGCTACCCAAAAACATCCATTAACTATCACCACATACATCAATTATCTTCACCTCAACATAATCATACTTATGAAAGAACATCACCCACAAAGCTCAAGTGTAAAAAGTTCAAGACAAGGAGATCAAGTTAAAGACCATGTGTTAGAGACAAAGTCAAGATGTCAAGAACAATGTCATATGATGAAAAATAATGGGGAGATTGTTAAGCATAAGAAGAAGAGTTATGAATATGATAGAGGTCACAAAGTCACCACCATGAGAAGATTATTGAACAAGGCAAGAACGAGTGAAAGACGACAACTTTGAAGATCACTAAGCATAAAGGAACATTGAAAGAAGATAATGCTACAACGACACACAAAGATAAAGACATTGAAGACAAAAAACCACTCACCTGTGCATCATGAAAATGACCATCCCTTAGGGGGAGATTGTTAGCATTTATATTTTATAGAAGTGATGGTCATTTGTATTAAAGTTATTTAAGTGTGTCGTGTAGATTGATATACATTGTTAGGGCAAGTGTTGGACTTAATTATACAAATGCTATGTTAAAAGATCAAAAGCCCAAGTCCAACACCAAGCCCATTTAAGGCCTTGTAGGGCAACCAAGACCACCCCTCAACTCTAAATACACACATTCTCCGCCTATTTGTGTGTGCCTCATAGTCTTGTAAAGGTGAGAGTGTGTGTGTGTGTGTTTGTTTAGTATTTGTTAACTTAAGGTTTAATATACATTCGACTAGTGCTTTACTTCACACGATCCATCCTCTCTTCTTTACTTTATTGTTTGAGTGTCACGGGTTAGTATAGTGTAGTTTGTTAGTATAAGGTTTGATTATTTAGTGTTTTACACCAACAATCTTCCCCTAGTTGATATGAAAAAACTAAGCACAAATGAAAGATGATCTTCCCCTTAATCCATGCATATCATCAAGTATCTTCAAGCTGCAAATCTTTAGAATATTCTTCCCCTTTTTGTCATCATCAATTAGGGAACAAAATTATGCAACCTTGATCTTCATAACCACTAATCAATATTACACGTCCAATCCATCTTTCCAATGTCTCAAATTACCCACCATTAAGTTTTCCGCACTATAAATGAACTTGAAACAGTGGAAATCAAAACCAGCAGTAGTAATACTAATCAAGAGTAGTAAAACCTTCACCTTGATGTAGCATAACCTCGATGTATTGAAGAAGAAAACTAACCATTACCAATTCGATGCTGAAGTAGAATAACCCAAACTCATGTCTTAAATATAACTGCGAACGTATACCCAAACTGATGTATAAGGAGATCGCAATCCCTTGACAATATGAACACTGAGCACAATAACGTAACTCCTTCAAGTGTTTGTCAATTCGTAGAAATAATAAGAACATAAACCCAAATAATTCCACTTCATCGTCAAATAAGTAACAACTAATCCACTTCGCCAATAAATATGAGCCATAAATCTGTACGAACAGAAATCAAATCATCATCTTGTGTGTGTGTTTTTTCCCCTGTGTGTGTGCTGGAACCACCTGTTCCAAATCAAATACATTCGCTTCCCCTCGACTCATGTAATCACATGCCATTGTATCATCAGTATTAGCAATATTGGGAAACTGACCAATACATGCACGATTGAATAATCCTCCAATATGCAATACGAATAAAACAATAAATTCCATAAAGCATGTGCAATACTGTCCAATGATCAACTCGTTCCATGAGTGCCTTTAAAAAAAATAGAAAAATACCAATTCGGTTATAGCCATATGAATATCCCACCGTCACGTCCCATGTGAGATAACATTATGATTTTTCACATATATCGTCCATGCACACTAATACAACTCCACCGTCCAAATAATATATTACCAAGCATGACCACTGGATGCACTCTATCTCCCACCGTCCCACGATGGACTTAAAAGAAAGATGGCAGTCACATGGCTTTGCATAGATATAATATTGTCACTGCATTCAAAGCTTCAAACTCATGCAAAGGTTCGACTAATAATCACCAAAAACCTTAACTTGGTATCCCACTAATGCAAATTCACCACAATCAAAACCGAATACCAAATCAATCCATATGTAAAGAGAAGCTCATTCCTCTTCACGTATTATAACAGCACCACTAGAAGAAAATAGAAACTCCTTACCGACCCATGATTTATATCTTCATCCAGTTCCTCACGTGATCATTGTATTCAGTAGTATGCATAATTAAGACAACAATACCATGCATGTAACGAGTCAATAAAACTTCCACCATCGTGAAGAAAATAACCATCAGTATTCCAAGTTTCATCACACTGTTAGTTGTACAAAGTGTATACTTCTTCATCCATGTCTTAAACGTAGCAACACGAACTCATTAGGGAGCAGTACAAATCAGAAACCAAAAGCCGTACGAACTGCTATTACTTCGAACATCGGCAGTACCAAGTCGCTAAGCTAGCAGTACTAACAGCTTTTGATCGAACACGGGCAGTACCATCTGTCCCGTGCATCAAAAACCAGTAACCATCATGCACCATATATCAATTCGATCACAAACTCACCAATATGAACACACCCAAGCTAGGGTTTTAGAGCCTTAAACATATCAATACCAGTATCCTAAACATCATGAAGGCATCAATCAAAACCATAAGCCTCTCCATGATTCTAGAGTTCTCATTAAAGAACAAGCAAACCCTAACTTGAAAAGAAACACCTCCAAATCTACTTTCGTGAGTATAGAATCGACAACAAACAACCATATATCTAACTCCCATGATGAATTAGAACAAGTAAAACACGAATTCATGAAGTTGAATAGCATAAAAACCCGAAAAATCAACTTACTAACTTTTCTGCAGCAGACTTTTAGAAAAATCATATCTTTTTACTGCGAACTCAGAATGAAAATCCCTCCGGTCATAATCTCCCTTGATATGCCAAGAACCTCCAGTAAAAATTTCAGCACGATCCAACGGTTAACGAAGGAGATATCGCTGTTGCAAAACTGCACTGCAGAAAGTTACGAAAAAATTTTAACAGATTCGATTTTTGTTTTCTTTTCTTTGAAAAACCTTATAGATCCTAGATCACGAGCCCCCTGGCTCTGATACCACTTGTTAAGATCGATTTGCTCTAGGCTTGTTAGACCTCATATCTAGGATTACACAATAAAAATGATTAACAACGATTGTACGCAGCGGAATAAACACAAAAGTATCATTATTATTGCTAAGGTTTTCCTCGTCATCATCTCTACTCTAACCAATACAAACACCAAAAGCCCCAATGCTACGTGATCAAGTGTAGCACGGTTACCTACTCTAACAGGAATCATAAGATCCTTGAGGCTTATACAAACTACCCTAGGCGTTTTCCCATAAAACACCCGTACACACACACGTTTAATGGTGTTACATCTTGACACACCTAAAACGAATTCCCTGTATCTCTTTATATACTAGAGATACTAGGGTTACAAAGGGATAAACATAAAATAATAAAAGATTTGCTGTAATCTTTTCTTCTTTGTGAAGTTCCATCCTTTGTCTCCATAAGTCCCTCTTCTTTCATATTTTGTTCATATCAACTCTAAATTATAATTCCCAACACTTTCTACAAAATATAAATGCTAACAGTCGGTTTTGCTCATATTTTGTTTTGTTCAAAAGTCGATAGTCTTTACAATAATGGCTCCACTAATTACAACTAGCAGGGTACCCGCGCAATGCGGCGGCGGGTACCATGTGACTAAATTTTGTAGCGAGAAAATGTTATTCATTTATACGTTTTTTCTAACAATAATTTTACGAAAGAAGGAAAATTTTTAAATTTTTTTAGCAACAAAATTATATTTCATTAAAAATAAAAAACCATTACAAAATAATTCAAATACATTTAAAAACATTACAAATAAAACTTCAAACAAAAAACCAAAAAGTCACACGAAATTCTGAGTTACCCAAAATTTTATCACACGAAATTTCGTACTCTTTTTGGATTATCAGTCCAATTCATTTGATGTCCAAACCCAACTAATATACTCGGTCCAAACACACTATCCTCATTTAAAACACACTACCCTAATATTTTCTCTATGTGAAATACGCAGTCACCACGTCTTTTCCTTTCACCTACACATACACCAAAAAATATAGAAGATCCCTTTGATTCTTGTTATAATCGAACCACAAGCACCTTCTTAAATCGAGCCTAAACAAGATACTTAAATCTTTTTCTTTTGTTCGAACAAGAAGACAATTTTTTGTTTGTTTGTTTAGGTCTTTTTCTTTTTCTTATCGAACCCTTCGATTCTTGTTATAATCGAACCCTCAATCGTGAACGTCTGAACCCACTACCTCTTCTCTTTTGTTAGATCTATAGGCGTCCAACTTTTTCGAGATAGAAGCGGCGGTGTTGATCAGATTCGTAGGTTGCAACTTGTTTCTGTTTTTTTGTTGGTTAGTCGATGATGTGGGTTATTGATTTGGTTTAACCAACAGCCAAATCATGGTGGTTGTGACGATGGTGTAGATCTATTCATGTGACGATGGTGAAGCAAAGAAAGAGTATAACATATTTGTTATATTTCTGTCTTTATTAGTTTCGTATACTAAAAAAGAAGTTGAGCTTTAATAGATCGATGATGCGTTATTTTATTCATGTTTAAGAAAAATCTATACATAATTGTATAAATGATGAACACAATCTGAAATCTTTGTTTTAGATAGTTGTGGTTTGATGTTGTTTGTTTTGGTTAATAGTATAATTAGATTTTACATTGTAGTTAAATAATTGTATATTTTGATGAAGTGGTAAATTAAATTGTGTATTAATTGACCACTTTAATAGCATTAATGTGGTGTTTGTTGTACACTATACTATATTTCTTGTAAGTCTGAAAATTGGGTGCAATAAAGTGTTGTAAACCATGCATTATTTCTTGTAAGTCTGAATTTTAAGACTTTGTAGGAGAGAGAGTGCTTTGTGTATTATATATAGTATAAATGCAAAAACTAGACCACCATGGCTCCATCCATTAAACACAACACACGAACACCACACACATCCACATCTATCTATCCAAGGACATTAAATGAAACAAGTAATTTTTATACATATCCCATGACATAAATATAAATATTGGTATATAAAAAGACATAATTGATTTCAATACAAGTATACAACAAACGACCATCTTTTGGATTTATACAATAATATTCTAGCACTAACGTACCTAATTTCAGTTATACTACCTTAAAAGCAAATTTGGTAATAGTAGCAGTGAGCATTAGCAGTGAGCTATGAACAATAGTTGTGAAAAGTAGCTACAGCTCACAGCTTCTTAAAGAAGCATTGAAAAAATGAGTATTCCTAAAAAATAACAAAGATCACCGCTCATTTGCCAAACAAACAATAAATATCAAAAAGGTCAATGCTCACTGTTTATCGCCCCAAAAAACTCAAAAAAAAAAAACCTTCGCGCAAAACATAGCTGTAATATCACTGATATATGTAGCTTTACAATCATTATCATCATATATTAAGATTTTCCTTATAAGATATTAACACAATGTACACACTTACATATTGAAGTAAACACCAAACTAATCAATAAAATAAGAAAACTTTGTAAAATAGCTAGTACATATAATACCGTGTATATATGAATCTAAATCTAATTCTAAGTAAAAAAAAAAAAAAAAAAGGTTCATAAATAATGGTGCACTAAAAATGCAAATCTCTTTCTATGTGTTAGTGAAGACTAAATTTAAGATTTAGCAATTATGATGGAATTTCTTTCTTTTTTCTTAAAATGATGAATTCTATATTTATTTCAGGAATTTCTTTCAGATATGATGGATTTTTTTTTTTTTTTTTTTTTTTTTTTTTTTTTTTACACTTCCATTAGCATCAAAACAGAATTTACATAGTAGTTGAAGGCAAACGAGCAACAAGCTGCGCCGCTAGCCCTTTTTGGATTGCAAAGCTAACTCTTTTGAAAAATACATTCGTAGATCTATGTGTCATAACATTACTGTTCATAACTCGTTGGACTCTGTTGAGTAGTTCCACCGCCTCAGGTGCAAGGAAACCAAATGTATCAAACGCGAAAGGGCTATGTTTGGTATCGCCATGAATTTTTTTTATTGATTGCTTTCTTCTGACTCCTTATTGTCACGGACTTGTCTCTACAAGGGCTATGTTTGGTAACACAGATTATTGAGATATTATAGGGGCTATAGCTTTTTTTCACAAAATAATCTAGGGAGAATTGCGTATATATCCCTCAAAAGACTTAAAATTGCATATATATCCGACCAAAACTTGTAATTGCATATATATCCTTTCAAACCTCTAAAATTGTCACATATATCCTTGAAGCAGTTTTTTATTTATTTAGAAACTCAAAATGCATTATAACCGTAAGATAAATTAAAAATGTCTATCATACCCTTGTTCTTATGATTTCAATACTAAAAGTAAATTATCCTAAAAATCAAAAAGTGAAACCGACCCATAATCTTACGACCTAAAAGAATTAGCTTACACATAAACATAATCTTACGCTAAGCTAGCAGTACTAACAGCTTTTGATCGAACACGGGCAGTACCATCTGTCCCGTGCATCAAAAACCAGTAACCATCATGCACCATATATCAATTCGATCACAAACTCACCAATATGAACACACCCAAGCTAGGGTTTTAGATCCTTAAACATATCAATACCAGTATCCTAAACATCATGAAGGCATCAATCAAAACCATAAGCCTCTCCATGATTCTAGAGTTCTCATTAAAGAACAAGCAAACCCTAACTTGAAAAGAAACACCTCCAAATCTGCTTTCGTGAGTATAGAATCGACAACAAACAACCATATATCTAACTCCCATGATGAATTAGAACAAGTAAAACACGAATTCAAGAAGTTGAATAGCATAAAAACCCGAAAAATCAACTTACTAACTTTTCTGCAGCAGACTTTTAGAAAAATCATATCTTTTTACTGCAAACTCAGAATGAAAATCCCTCCAGTCATAACTTCCCTTGATATGCCAAGAACCTCCAGTAAAAATTTCAGGACGATCCAACGGTTAACGAAGGAGATATCGTTGTTGCAAAACTGCACTGCAGAAAGTTACAAAAAAATTTTAACAGATTCGATTTTTGTTTTCTTTTCTTCGAAAAACCTTATAGATCCTAGATCACGAGCCCCCTGGCTCTGATACCACTTGTTAAGATCGATTTGCTCTAGGCTTGTTAGACCTCATATCTAGGATTACACAATAAAAATGATTAACAACGATTGTACGCAGCGGAATAAACAAAAAAGTATCATTATTATTGCTAAGGTTTTCCTCGTCATCATCTCTACTCTAACCAATACAAACACCAAAAGCCCCAATGCTACGTGATCAAGTGTAGCACGGTTACCTACTCTAACAGGAATCATAAGATCCTTGAGGCTTATACAAACTACCCTAGGCGTTTTCCCATAAAACACCCGTACACACACACGTTTAATGGTGTTACATCTTGACACACCTAAAACGAATTCCCTGTATCTCTTTATATACTAGAGATACTAGGGTTACAAAGGGATAAACATAAAATAATAAAAGATTTGCTGTAATCTTTTCTTCTTTGTGAAGTTCCATCCTTTGTCTCCATAAGTCCCTCATCTTTCATATTTTGTTCATATCAACTCTAAATTATAATTCCCAACACTTTCTACAAAATATAAATGCTAACAGTCGGTTTTGCTCATATTTTGTTTTGTTCAAAAGTCGATAGTCTTTACAATAATGGCTCCACTAATTACAACTAGCAGGGTACCCGCGCAATGCGGCGGCGGGTACCATGTGACTAAATTTTGTAGCGAGAAAATGTTGTTCATTTATACGTTTTTTCTAACAATAATTTTACGAAAGAAGGAAAATTTTTAATTTTTTTAGCAACAAAATTATATTTCATTAAAAATAAAAAACCATTACAAAATAATTCAAATACATTTAAAAACATTACAAATAAAACTTCAAACAAAAAACCAAAAAGTCACACGAAATTCTGAGTTACCCAAAATTTTATCACACGAAATTTCGTACTCTTTTTGGATTATCAGTCCAATTCATTTGATGTCCAAACCCAACTAATATACTCGGTCCAAACACACTATCCTCATTTAAAACACACTACCCTAATATTTTCTCTATGTGAAATACGCAGTCACCACGTCTTTTCCTTTCACCTACACATACACCAAAAAATATAGAAGATCCCTTTGATTCTTGTTATAATCGAACCACAAGCACCTTCTTAAATCGAGCCTAAACAAGATACTTAAATCTTTTTCTTTTGTTCGAACAAGAAGACAATTTTTTGTTTGTTTGTTTAGGTCTTTTTCTTTTTCTTATCGAACCCTTCGATTCTTGTTATAATCGAACCCTCAATCGTGAACGTCTGAACCCACTACCTCTTCTCTTTTGTTAGATCTATAGGCGTCCAACTTTTTCGAGATAGAAGCGGCGGTGTTGATCAGATTCGTAGGTTGCAACTTGTTTCTGTTTTTTTGTTGGTTAGTCGATGATGTGGGTTATTGATTTGGTTTAACCAACAGCCAAATCATGGTGGTTGTGACGATGGTGTAGATCTATTCATGTGACGATGGTGAAGCAAAGAAAGAGTATAACATATTTGTTATATTTCTGTCTTTATTAGTTTCGTATACTAAAAAAGAAGTTGAGCTTTAATAGATCGATGATGCGTTATTTTATTCATGTTTAAGAAAAATCTATACATAATTGTATAAATGATGAACACAATCTGAAATCTTTGTTTTAGATAGTTGTGGTTTGATGTTGTTTGTTTTGGTTAATAGTATAATTAGATTTTACATTGTGGTTAAATAATTGTATATTTTGGTGAAATGGTAAATTAAATTGTGTATTAATTGACCACTTTAATAGCATTAATGTGGTGTTTGTTGTACACTATGCTTTATTTCTTGTAAGTCTGAAAATTGGGTGCAATAAAGTGTTGTAAACCATGCATTATTTCTTGTAAGTCTGAATTTTAAGACTTTGTAGGAGAGAGAGTGCTTTGTGTATTATATATAGTATAAATGCAAAAACGAGACCACCATGGCTCCATCCATTAAACACAACACACGAACACCACACACATCCACATCTATCTATCCAAGGACATTAAATGAAACAAGTAATTTTTATACATATCCCACGACATAAATATAAATATTGATATATAAAAAGACATAATTGATTTCAATACAAGTATACAACAAACGACCATCTTTTGGATTTATACAATAATATTCTAGCGCTAACGTACCTAATTTCAGTTATACTACCTTAAAAGCAAATTTGGTAAAAGTAACAGTGAGCATTAGCAGTGAGCTATGAACAATAGTTGTGAAAAGTAGCTACAACTCACAGCTTCTTAAAGAAGCATTGAAAAAATGAGTATTCCTAAAAAATAACAAAGCTCACCGCTCATTTGCCAAACGAACAATAAATATCAAAAAGGTCAATGCTCACTGTTTATCGCCCCAAAAAACTCAAAAAAAAAACCTTCGCGCCAAACATAGCTGTAATATCACTGATATATGTAGCTTTACAATCATTATCATCATATATTAAGATTTTCCTTATAAGATATTAACACAATGTACACACTTACATATTGAAGTAAACACCAAACTAATCAATAAAATAAGAAAACTTTGTAAATAGCTAGTACATATAATACCGTGTATATATGAATCTAAATCTAATTCTAAGTAAAAAAAAAAAGTTCATAAATAATGGTGCACTAAAAATGCAAATCTCTTTCTATGTGTTAGTGAAGACTAAATTTAAGATTTAGCAATTATGATGGAATTTCTTTCTTTTTTCTTAAAATGATGAATTCTATATTTATTTCAGGAATTTCTTTCAGATATGATGGATTTTTTTTATTTTTTTTTTACACTTCCATTAGCATCAAAACAGAATTTACATAGTGGTTGAAGGCAAACGAGCAACAAGCTGCGCCGCTAGCCCTTTTTGGATTGCAAAGCTAACTCTTTTGAAAACTACATTCGTAGATCTATGTGTCATAACATTACTGTTCATAACTCGTTGGACTCTGTTGAGTAGTTCCACCGCCTCAGGTGCAAGGAAACCAAATGTATCAAACGCGAAAGGGCTATGTTTGGTATCGCCATGAATTTTTTTTTTATTGATTGCTTTCTTCTGACTCCTTACTGTCACGGACTTGTCTCTACAAGGGCTATGTTTGGTAACACAGATTATTGAGAGATTATAGGGGCTATAGCTTTTTTTCACAAAATAATCTAGGGAGAATTGCGTATATATCCCTCAAAAGACTTAAAATTGCATATATATCCGACCAAAACTTGTAATTGCATATATATCCTTTCAAACCTCTAAAATTGTCACATATATCCTTGAAGCAGTTTTTTATTTATTTAGAAACTCAAAATGCATTATAACCGTAAGATAAATTAAAAATGTCTACCATACCCTTGTTCTTATGATTTCAATACTAAAAGTAAATTATCCTAAAAATCAAAAAGTGAAACAGACCCATAATCTTACGACCTAAAAGAATTAGCTTACACATAAACATGTTCCTTGTGAATTTGGATGAATTGATTTTTTTTCAACTGCTTCGATGCATCAATAGGTTCAATCATCACTGCTAAAATCACATTACTTTTACATCCATATGGTATGAATTCATAATATCATTCAATAATTAATGCATCATAGGCCTAATAGGGGAGATACACTTCGACAGCTGTTTTGAAAGGACAAAAAATTGAAAATTTTATATTGCATTTGATATAATGATCTCATTAATAATTTAATTATGCCAACAAATCAATCAATGAAACACAAAAACAGTAACTAGAAACATTACTTAAGCAAATTGATTCAATCAAACATTAATAAAAACTAGCAGGGTACCCGCGCGTTGCGGCGGCGGGTACGCTGAAATAAAATTTTCCCGTGAAATAAAATTTACGGATATCAAGAATTTCGTTTTGCTCGTGCCCGTTCGGGCTCGAACCCGTTGGCTCATGTCCGTTTAGGCCCGTGCCCATTCGGGCTCGAGCCCATTTGGCCCGTAGCCCGCTCGGGCTTGAAAATTTGTATGTGCTTTATTATTTGTATTAGTGACATTTAATGCAGAAATTGTGTTTAAGTTGGTTGTACAATATGCTTGATAATTTGTATTCTTATGTAAGGGGTGTTTTCATAACTGTATTAATTGTATTTATTGACCAGTTAATTAATTGTATTTAATGTACATAATGATTTATTTATTGTATTTAATGTTAGTATTTCTATTTTAATTAGTTGTACTTTGAGCTTAAGAACATGTAAATGTTAGAAAATGTGTTTTAGTTACTTGTACTTTTAGCTTTATAACTTGGATTACTTAATTTTAAGAGTTTCTATTATTAGTAGGCCTTAATGCTTTATAAGATAGTAAGATACAGTTAAGTTTTGTTACCCGAGTTAGTGTTTGAGTTTAAGGTACGGTATAAGTCGATCTATGAGAGGCAATGATCACATAAACTGGGATGATGATGATGATGAGGATCAATGGTATGTTGAACACAAGGGCATAATGGATATTTCAAATTTATATTATAAATATAAAGTATTGTGAGGTTTAGATTAGGGCCAATTGCATATATATCCCTCCCAAAAATTAAAATTGCGTATATATCCAACCCAAACACAAAATTGCATATATATCCTTCCAAACATTTAAAAATATCATATATATCCAAATAATCATTTTTAATATATTTTAAACCTCATAATACATTATATTTATAGGGCCAATTGCATATATATCTCTCCCAAAAATTAAAATTGTGTATATATCCAACCCAAACACAAAATTGCATATATATCCTTCCAAACCTTTAAAAATGTCATATATATCCAAATAATCATTTTTAATATATTTTAAAGGGAGAATTGCGTATATATCCCTCCAAAGACTTAAAATTGCATATATATCCGACCAAAACTTGTAATTGCATATATACCCTTTCAAACCTCTAAAATTGTCACATATATCCTTGAAGCAGTTTTTTATTTATTTAGAAACTCAAAATGCATTATAACCGTAAGATAAATTAAAAATGTCTATCATACCCTTGTTCTTATGATTTCAATACTAAAAGTAAATTATCCTAAAAATCAAAAAGTGAAACCGACCCATAATCTTACGACCTAAAAGAATTAGCTTACACATAAACATGTTCCTTGTGAATTTGGATGAATTTATTTTTTTTCAACTGCTTCCATGCATCAATAGGTTCAATCATCACTGCTAAAATCACATTACTTTTACATCCATATGGTATGAATTCATAACATCATTCAATAATTAATGCATCATAGGCCTAATAGGGGAGATACACTTCGACATCTGTTTTGAAAGGACAAAAAATTGAATATTTTATATTGCATTTGATATAATGATCTCATTAATAATTTAATTATGCCAACAAATCAATCAATGAAACACAAAAACAGTAACTAGAAACATTACTTAAGCAAAGTGATTCAATCAAACATTAATAAAAACTAGCAGGGTACCCGCGCGTTGCGGCGGCGGGTACCCTGAAATAAAATTTTTCCGTGAAATAAAATTTACGGATATCAAGAATTTCGTTTTGCTCGTGCCCGTTCGGGCTCGAACCCGTTGGCTCGTGTCCGTTTAGGCTCGAGCCCATTTGGCCCGTTGCCCGTTCGGGCTTGAAAATTTGTATGTGCTTTATTATTTGTATTAGTGACGTTTAATGCAGAAATTGTGTTTAAGTTGGTTGTACAATATGCTTGATAATTTGTATTTCTTATGTAAGGGGTGTTTTCATAACTGTATTAATTGTATTTATTGACCAGTTAATTAATTGTATTTAATGTACATAATGATTTATTTATTGTATTTAATGTTAGTATTTCTATTTTAATTAGTTGTACTTTGAGCTTAAGAACATGTAAATGTTAGAAAATGTGTTTTAATTACTTGTACTTTTAGCTTTATAACTTGGATTACTTAATTTTAAGAGTTTCCATTATTAGTAGGCCTTAATGCTTTATAAGATAGTAAGATACAGTTAAGTTTTGTTACCCGAGTTAGTGTTTGAGTTTAAGGTACGGTATAAGTCGATCTATGAGAGGCAATGATCACATAAACTAGGATGATGATGATGATGATGAGGATTAATGGTATGTTGAACACAAGGGCATAATGGATATTTCAAATTTATATTATAAATATAATGTATTGTGAGGTTTAGATTAGGGCCAATTGCATATATATCCCTCCCAAAAATTAAAATTGCGTATATATCCAACCCAAACACAAAATTGCATATATATCCTTCTAAACCTTTAAAAATGTCATATATATCCAAATAATCATTTTTAATATATTTTAAACCTCACAATACCTTATATTTATAGGGCCAATTGCATATATATCACTCCCAAAAATTAAAATTACGTATATATCCAACCCAAACACAAAATTGCATATATATCCTTCCAAACCTTTAAAAATGTCATATATATCCAAATAATCATTATTAATATACTTTAAAGGGAGAATTGCGTATATATCCCTCCAAAGACTTAAAATTGCATATATATCCGACCAAAACTTGTAATTGCATATATACCCTTTCAAACCTCTAAAATTGTCACATATATCCTTGAAGCAGTTTTTTATTTATTTAGAAACTCAAAATGCATTATAACCGTAAGATAAATTAAAAAGAGTAATGCTATTTAGACCTACAACACAAGCCTAAAAACATGCCTAATGCATAAATCACTTGTACAATTGTATTATGTACTTTCTCTCTCCAAATTTCCACCAATCATTTTTTGAAATCAACCAATCAAATCATTAGGTACATTTGTAGGCATGATTAGTAGGCACAACAATCATTTTTGAATTAAAAATGTCTATCATACCCTTGTTCTTATGATTTCAATACTAAAAGTAAATTATCCTAAAAATCAAAAAGTGAAACCGACCCATAATCTTACGACCTATAAGAATTAGCTTACACATAAACATGTTCCTTGTGAATTTGGATGAATTGATTTTTTTTCAACTGCTTCGATGCATCAATAGGTTCAATCATCACTGCTAAAATCACATTACTTTTACATCCATATGGTATGAATTCATGAGGTGACATCAATATAAAACTCATATTTGTCATAGAACCAATGAACCAATCATAGCTATCCATTTTTTTTTATCTAAACTAATAAAAAACCATTTTTCACATTTTTTTTTAAAACAACATATCTTGCAAACGGTAAATCTTCAAGCTACAAAAAATACACCATCGCGACGAGAATTAAATTATCTTTCTATAGATATGCAATTCTATATACTTTCGACGATTTTTTTTTTTAATTTTCGCCCAGAAAAATCATATGTGATTCGTAAAAATCACGTATGATTTGATTTTCACAAATCATATGTGATTTTTACGAATCACATGTGATTCTTACGAATCACATGTGATTTTTACAAATCACATGTGATTCGTAAAAATCACATATAATTTGATTTTAACGAATCACATGTGATTTTTACAAATCACATATGATTTTTCTGGGCGAAAATTTTGATAAAAAAAAGTTCGTCGAAAGTATATAACAATGCATATCTATAGAAAGATAATTTAATTCTCGTCGCGATGGTATAATTTTTTTCGCCTAACGATTAACGGTTTGCGAGATATTTAATTTTTAAAAAAAGGGTGAAAGTTTATTTTTTTTTATTTTGATAAAAAAAAATGAATGATTAGAATTGGTTGATTGATTCTATGACAAATATGAGTTCTATATTGATCTTTTGTTTTCTCTATAATGGGTTTAAAATTACACCACATGAAGGCACCTCCACGGCTCCACCCAATTAAAAGACGACAAAATAAAAAACTACGAGTAGTTTTGTTGTACTTTTCGAAAAAACTCGGTTATCTTCACTCCACATTCTAATTGACTTGTCTTTTGTAACAATCCCCTCTGATTGAAGATTCGGTGGCCATACATATAATTGCCTTGTCTTTTGTACCAAACCCCTCTGATTGAAGGTTTAGAGGCCACATGTACTTGACAGCTTAGTTTAGTAACAAGACAAGATAAACGTGTGGATATATAGGGTTAAAAAAGTTACTCCGTACATCTCATCTAATCTACGGTGATCTCCTCATTGATATCCGGGACCTACCCACATGTCTTTTTTTTAAGGCATGTTATCCTAATGGGGTGAGTTATAGCAACGGTCCTATTTGGTTAGATTAACCCTCTCTACAATGAGAGGGTGTACTTGTTTATATTATTTTTTTTGTCTTTAACCTTATTTTGTCGTTTAGTGCTTTTTTTTTTTTTTTTTTTTTTTTTTTTTTTTTTTTTTAATAGAAAGGATTATGTATGTATTATAATGTATTGTATATGTATAATGTTTTGTATAATAGCACGTTAAATATTACCACATTAAATAACTGCAACAACAAATGTTATTATTAAATTAAACAACAACATTTACGACATATGAAGTTTATTCATTTCATTTAAAAGATCATGGAGCCTTGCACCCGACTGACAAGCGTGATCCTCAGGATTCCTTGCCAATTCTAACTCCCTCTCTATTTGTTATAACAAAATACTTTTTTTTTAATAACAAATTTTATAAAACTTTCAAAAAAAAATTCAAAAAAAAATTTTGAAAAAAAAATTCAAAAAATAATTTTTGCTAAAAAAGGTTTCCAAAAAAATTTCAAAAACTTTTTTTTTTTTTTTTAATAAAAGTTGTAAAAGTCGCTTAAAAGTTAAAAAAAATATTTTGTTAAAAAAAAGTATTTTGTTAAAAAAAAGTATTTTGTAAAAGTTAAAAAAAAGTTGTTGTTATAACAAAATACTTTTTTTTTATAACAAATTTTATAAAACTTTTTTTTATTACAACTAACTTTTTATTACAAAACTTTTATTAAAAAAAAAAAAAAAAAAAAAAGTGGGGACAAAAGTGGGGACATGGCAGTGGGGGACATGGCAGTGGGCATGGCAGTGGGGCTAGGGGTAGACCCCGTTACCCTAACACAACCCATCCTAATACCTCTATAGGGGTGTATGCAATCATTGCATGCATCAGAATGTTATATTATCTGCTTCGCGAGGTTTTACGATCGACCATAGTAGTGTTAAGATAAAATAATCATTTTTTTAACGGCCCCACCCACATCAATAAAAAGTGCACTATCAACAACTTCTGATTAACAATTTTTTTATTTTATTTTATTTTTTTATTTTTTTTTTTTTTTTTTGTATGTGTTATTGCAGGTTAGCCTTAAAAAATAATGATGCAAATAAATAGGGCATTGATATTTACATATAGACTTTTACTATGCACACATGCATTGAATGCATTGAATACTTGTTCTCATGCATTGAATGCTTGTCCTTTATGTGTATCAAGTAAAAATTCTATGTGTAAATATCAATCCTGATGCCAATAAATATGATTGGACAACGAATTATAAGTTTCTCAAGCCTCTTCAAATACGTACAAAGGAATGTGAATATGTTGTATTATTGTTTTAGAGTTGACGATATCAAAGTTCATGGGCAAAAATGTTACATATCATTAATTTCTTATATACTTAATTTTTTATTGTGTATGTGGGAACTAAAATCGACTTACGCCGATATCTAATAAAAATTTGAGAAAGAGTATAAAAAAGAAAAAGACTATTTGTGTAAGTGATCAATTACTCGAAGCATGTAACGTTTTATGAAGATATGCTTAAATTTATCTATACTACATACAATAGAGGGATGACTCTCTCTCCAAATTTTAAGACTTACAAGAAAAAAAGCATAGTGTACAACACTTTAATACACATAAATTTCAGATGTACAAGACAAAAAGTATAGTGTACACCACTTTAATGCACATATTAAAAAAAATAAAGCAACAATTTAATGTTATTTAATATAGTCAATTAATTAACTGGTCAATAAATACAATTAATACAGTCATTAAAACACCTTTTACATAAAAAATACTCAAACATATTGTATAACAAAATTAAACACAATTCTTGTATTAAATGTCAATAATAAAAATAATAAAGCACATTATACATATATTCAAGCCCCAACGGGCAACGGGCCAAATGGGCTTGAGCCCGAACAGGCGCAGGCCAAACGGGCTCGAGCCAAAACAGGTATGGGCCAACGGGCTCGAGCCCGAACGGACACGGGCTATACGAAATTCTTGATATCCGTAAATTTATTGTCAAAAAGAACATAATAAACAAAAATAAATGATTCGCCAGAAAATTTTATTTCAGACTTCCCGCCGCCGCAACGCGCGGGTACCCTGCTATAAAACAATTAAGAATGAATTTGACATGTGTTTATATTTTTTCGAGTCTATCCCCTTAACCACTCGAAAATATTGACATTTTAGTATATTTAGAGTTTACATTTCACATAACTTTCTCGACCGATAAATCTTAATCTCGTTTAAGCCTTCATCTCAACTTACGTTTTTTTAGTCATTAACTATATGACGGCATTTTAAACTTCATTACCTTAGTTATCGGGATGAATATTATGTATTTAAAAATTTTAAGGGATCGTGGTAAACATGTAAACTCCAGTGGCAGTGGCATCGGCATCACACGGCGGCATGGCCATACTGCGGTGAACACCGCCGCTACCTCGGCGGTATGGCCAGCGGTATGTGTTCAACGGCATATGTTGATTCCGCGGTTTGGGCAAAAATCGAACGTTGGAGATCTGACAAACTTTTTTTTCTTCGTTTTGTTGATTTTTTTTTTTTTTTTTTTTTTTTTTTTTTTTGGTCTTTTTTTTAGCTATAACTATGAAGAAGAATGACTGTGTGTAGCTGCTACTATGAAGAAGAAGACAATGACTTTTTTTTTGTTTAGTTTAATATTGTTAAAAATTTGGGTTTGGGCTTTGATTTTGGGCCTGCATTTTCTTTTTCTCTATTAGAACACTAAACAGTTAGACAAAAAAAAAGAAAAAAAAAAAAAAAAATTGAACTTTTTTTTTAATGTTTTTTTTTTTATGTTTTATTTTAAGAATAATGTAATTTTTTTTTAATTATGTTTTTTTTTAAAGTATTATTTAATTTTCTTTTAGTTATTAATGAAATATTATGTTTTTATAAATTGTTTAATATAATTTATGAAAATAAAAAATAAAAAAATAAAATTAGTTGGGAGGTATGAAAAAGGCATGGTTGCCACTAAAAAAATAGTTGGGAGGTATGAAAAAAGTATGAATGAGATGGAATGAGGTGGAATGATATTATTGGTGGGTTGGGAGGTATGGGGTTTTTTCAGAGGCATGATTGCCACCACTCTAAGGGATCGTGTTAAACATGTAAACTCTATTGTTACTAAAAAAAAATTGAAATTAATTAAACCTAAATATGACATGTGTTCTCGTGGTTTATTTTATAATATTTTCCTAGTTAAAAAATTATGAATACACAATTCTTGGTTAAAAAGCGAACTACATTGTTATTAAAAATATTGTCATCTAAAAATACATAGTGACTTTATATCATTAAGTTTACGGCAACATCATTTAAAAAGAATTGGATTTTTATGAAATTAAATGATATGAAAAAATTAAAAAGATAATGATATGGTAGATATATTGGGGTAAATATGTCAATATTATGAAAATTGTGATGCATTAAGAACTTATATGTTATGCATTAGGAACTAATATATGCATGATTAGAGCACTTATACAATGTGCATTGAATGAATACTATACTAGTAATTATTATATTATAATATTTTTTAAATCATGCCACATTTATCCTGTCATTAAAAAAGGACTTTATGGAGATTTTAATAAAAAAACATTTTATTAGATTTTATTAGATCACCTGATGTGGGTGGGGCCGTTCAAAAAAGAAAGGGATATGGTGGGTCCCGGATATCAATGAGGATATCACCGTAGATGAGATGAGATGTACGGAGTAAGTTTTTTAACCCTATATATCCACACATTTATCTTGTCTTGTTAATAAACTAAGCTGTCACTGTGGCCTCTGTGTATGTATGGCCACCTAACCTTCAATCGCACAAAGGATGGGTACAAAGAGGTGACATTAATATAAAACTCATATTTGTCATAGAACCAATAAATCAATCATAGCTATCCATTTTTTTTTATCTAAACTAATAACAAATCATTTTCACCTTTTTTTTTTAAAACATCATATTTTGCAAACGGTAAATCTTCAACCTACAAAAAATACACCATCGCGACGAGAATTAAATTATCTTTCTATAGATATGCAATTCTATATACTTTCGAACATTTTTTTTTTAAAAAATTTTCGCCCAGAAAAATATGATTTGATTTTCACAAATCATATATGATAATTACCAATCACATGTGATATGTGATTCGTAAAAATCACATATGATTTGATTTTAACGAATCACATGTGATTTTTACAAATCACATATGATTTTTCTGGGCGAAAATTTTGAAAAAAAAAAGTTCATCGAAAGTATATAACAATGCATATCTATAGAAAGATAATTTAATTCTCGTCGCGATGGTATAATTTTTTTCGCGTAACGATTAACGGTTTGCGAGATTTTTAATTTTTAAAAAAAGGGTGAAAGTTTATTTTTTTTATTTTGATAAAAAAAAATGAATGGCTATGATTGGTTGATTGGTTCTATGACAAATATGAGTTCTATATTGATATTTTGTTTCTTCATAATATCATTCAATAATTAATGCATCATAGGCCTAATAGGGGAGATACACTTCGACAGCTGTTTTGAAAGGACAAAAAATTGAAAATTTTATATTGCATTTGATATAATGATCTCATTAATAATTTAATTATGCCAACAAATCAATCAATGAAACACAAAAACAGTAACTAGAAACATTACTTAAGCAAAGTGATTCAATCAAACATTAATAAAAACTAGCAGGGTACCCGCGCGTTGCGGCGGCGGGTACCCTGAAATAAAATTTTCCCGTGAAATAAAATTTACGGATATCAAGAATTTCGTTTTGCTCGTGCCCGTTCGGGCTCGAACCCATTGGCTCGTGTCCGTTTAGGCTCGAGCCCATTTGGCCCGTTGCCCGTTCGGGCTTGAAAATTTGTATGTGCTTTATTATTTGTATTAGTGACGTTTAATGCAGAAATTGTGTTTAAGTTGGTTGTACAATATGCTTGATAATTTGTATTTCTTATGTAAGGGGTGTTTTCATAACTGTATTAATTGTATTTATTGACCAGTTAATTAATTGTATTTAATGTACATAATGATTTATTTATTGTATTTAATGTTAGTATTTCTATTTTAATTAGTTGTACTTTTAGCTTTATAACTTGGATTACTTAATTTTAAGAGTTTTCATTATTAGTAGGCCTTAATGCTTTATAAGATAGTAAGATACAGTTAAGTTTTGTTACCCGAGTTAGTGTTTGAGTTTAAGGTACGGTATAAGTCGATCTATGAGAGGCAATGATCACATAAACTGGGATGATGATGATGAGGATCAATGGTATGTTGAACACAAGGGCATAATGGATATTTCAAATTTATATTATAAATATAATGTATTGTGAGGTTTAGATTAGGGCCAATTGCATATATATCCCTCCCAAAAATTAAAATTGCGTATATATCCAACCTAAACACAAAATTGCATATGTATCCTTCTAAACCTTTAAAAATGTCATATATATCCAAATAATCATTTTTAATATATTTTAAACCTCACAATACATTATATTTATATGGTCAATTGCATATATATCCCTCCCAAAAATTAAAATTGCATATATATCCAACTCAAACACAAAATTGCATATATATATCCTTCCAAACCTTTAAAAATGTCATATATATATCCAAATAATCATTTTTAATATATTTTAAACCTCACAATACATTATATTTATAATATATTTTGAAATATCCATTATGCCCTTGTGTTCATACCATTGATCCTCATCATCCTCATCATCCCAGTTTATGTGATCATTGCCTCTCATAGATCGACTTATACCGTACCTTAAACTCAAACACTAACTCGGGTAACAAAACTTAACTGTATTTTTATTAATGTTTGATTGAATCACTTTGCTTAAGTAATGTTTCTAGTTACTGTTTTTGTGTTTCATTGATTGATTTGTTGGCATAATTAAATTATTAATGAGATCACTATATCATATGCAATATAAAATTTTCAATTTTTTGTCCTTTCAAAACAGCTGTCGAAGTGTATCTCCCCTATTAGACCATGTGTAGTCGAGCGCCTTTGGGGCGTTTTTTTGCCTTCCACGCCCAAGCACGCCCGTCCAACCAAAACGACGGGGCGTTATTGAAGGATTTTTGGTTTGTGGCGTTTTGTCGACAGCGCCTTCCCCATTCATTTCCCCATAAAACTAGCCGTTGCCAAACGGCTTCTTTGACCCAAAAAAAAAATCACCCCACATATCTATTTAATCTCTATATATATACATACATACACATCTACTTTTTATAAAAACACTCTCAAACACAATCTTTTTCCTACCAATTTATATACAATGAGTTCTCCCTCGACTTCCTTTCTTCTTGAATCTAGTTCGGATGACGATTTCTCCGATCGAGAAACAGAAGCGGTGTCTCTTGCTGCTGGAGCTGTAGCTATGTTCGTCGCCCAAAACCCACCAAAACCGATTTATAAAAGAAAACAAATTGATCGAGACCGTGCCGCGGCTAATGATAGGTTGATGGCCGATTATTTTGACGAGGGTTGCACGTATAACGAGCAATTAGACGACGTTTTAGAATGAGCAAAAGGTTATTTTTGCGTATCGCGAAAGATTTGGAGGATCGTTTCAATTACTTTAAACAAAGACACGACATAATCGGTAACCTGGGTTTCACGTCGATACAAAAGTGCACAGCCGCAATGCGGGTGCTCGCTTACGGGGTCACCACCGACATCAACAACGATTATTTGAAGATGGCCGAGAAAACATGTCGGGACACGCTAGAGGCGTTTACAATAGGTAAAAAATTATATATATATATATATATATATATATATATATATATATATATATATATATATATATATATATATATATATATATATATATATATTATATTTGTTTTTTTTCCTTATTTATTGTTTATATATTTGTATATATATTTATTATTTTTCTATACGTGTTTATTATTTTTCCTTATTTATTGTTTATATATTTGTATATATATTTATTGTTTATATATACAGGAATAAAAGACTTGTACGAGAAGCGGTATTTAAGAAAACCAACAAAAAATGATTTGATGCGAATATATGATGTGCACCAAGAGGCGCATGGCATACCCGGTATGATGGATAGTATAGATTGCATGCATTGGGCATGGTCTAATTGTCCGACCGCTTGGCGAGGTCAATACCACGGGGGTAGCCACAAAGGTCCAACTTTAGTTCTTCAAGCCGTTTGCTCGTACGATCTATGGATATGGAATGCTTACTTTGGTATCCCCGGCTCCCTTAACGATATCAACGTTTTAGAGCAATCACCCGTCCTGGAAGATTTCATCTCAGGTTTGGCCCCGGTTCTCGGTTTTTATGCTAATAGTAACTTCCATCCACATGGCTACTATTTAGGTGACGGTATATACCCGGAGTACTCGTTCATCATGAAAACGTTCAAAGATCCGATCGATCCTAAAAAAGAAAATTGGAAAAGATTACAAGAATCGGCAAGAAAGAATATTGAAAGATGTTTCGGTGTGCTCAAGAAACGTTTCGCGTTTGTGGCGAATCCTTGTCGTTTATGGACGAAGGATAAGATTAAGGATGTTATGCGTGCGTGCCTCATTCTACACAACATGATTTTAGAGGACGAAGGACGAGCTATTTGTCAAGATTATCATCCGGACGAAGTTGACGAACCACAGCCGCCACAAACACACGAACAAGCCTTACAAAACTCGGACTACATTCGAAGCCACGCGAGTCACCACGCTCTATTGGCGGATTTGATCGAGGAAGCGTGGAGTAACCGTCGAATGCAAGACGAGTCCGAGGAGGACGAGAATGAAAGTGAAGAGAACGACGAGCCTGAGGATTACGATGATGTTAACGATACAGATTAGTAGTTTTTATTTTTAATTGTATGACATTTTTTTTTATGTATGACGTTTTTATTTATTTATGTACGACGTTTTTATTTATTTATGTATGACGTTTTTTTTTTTTTTTTTTTTTTAAATTATGTAATAGTTTTAGGATTTATTTTAATAAAATTGTCTTTTTATTAATATTATTTAGTTTTATTAATTAGTTTTAGTTATTAAAAAAACAAAAAAAAACAAAAAAAAGTGCCACATGGCGCAAAACGCCCCACCCTCTCTTACACACCACTACACCACTTTTTCAACCAAGCCCCAGCATGGCCCACACTGCCACATGGCGCAAAACGCCCCACCCTCTCTTACACACCACTACACATGGTCTTAGGCCTATGATGCATTAATTATTGAATGATATTATGAATTCATACCATATGGATGTAAAAGTAATGTGATTTTAGCAGTGATGATTGAACCTATTGATGCATCGAAGCAGTTGAAAAAAAATAAATTCATCCAAATTCACAAGGAACATGTTTATGTGTAAGCTAATTCTTTTAGGTCGTAAGATTATGGGTCGGTTTCACTTTTTGATTTTTAGGAAAATTTACTTTTAGTATTGAAATCATAAGAACAAGGGTATGATAGACATTTTTAATTTATCTTACGGTTATAATGCATTTTGAGTTTCTAAATAAATAAAAAACTGCTTCAAGGATATATGTGACAATTTTAGAGGTTTGAAAGGGTATATATGCAATTACAAGTTTTGGTCGGATATATATGCAATTTTAAGTCTTTGGAGGGATATATACGCAATTCTCCCTTTATAGTATATTAAAAATGATTATTTGGATATATATGACATTTTTAAAGGTTTGGAAGGATATATATGCAATTTTGTGTTTGGGTTGGATATATACGCAATTTTAATTTTTGGGAGGGATATATATGCAATTGACCCTATAAATATAATGTATTGTGAGGTTTAAAATATATTAAAAATGATTATTTAGATATATATGACATTTTTAAAGGTTTGGAAGGATATATATGCAATTTTGTGTTTGGGTTGGATATATACGCAATTTTAATTTTTGGGAGGGATATATATGCAATTGGCCCCAATCTAAACCTCACAATACATTATATTTATAATATAAATTTGAAATATCCATTATGCCCTTGTGTTCAACATACCATTGATCCTCATCATCATCATCATCCCAGTTTATCTGATCATTGCCTCTCATAGATCGACTTATACCGTACCTTAAACTCAAACACTAACTCGGGTAACAAAACTTAACTGTATCTTACTATCTTATAAAGCATTAATGCCTACTAATAATGGAAACTCTTAAAATTAAGTAATCCAAGTTATAAAGCTAAAAGTACAAGTAATTAAAACACATTTTCTAACATTTACATGGTCTTAAGCTCAAAGTACAACTAATTAAAATAGAAATACTAACATTAAATACAATAAATAAATCATTATGTATATTAAATACAATTAATTAACTGATCAATAAATACAATTAATACATTTATGAAAACACCCCTTACATAAGAAATACAAATTATCAAGCATATTGTACAACCAACTTAAACACAATTTCTGCATTAAATGTCACTAATACAAATAATAAAGCACATACAAATTTTCAAGCCCGAACGGGCAACGGGCCAAATGGGCTCGAGCCCGAATGGGCACGGGCCAAATGGGCTCGAGCCTAAACGGACATGAGCCAACGGGTTCGAGCCCGAACGGGAACGAGCAAAACGAAATTCTTGATATCCGTAAATTTTATTTCACGGGAAAATTTTATTTCAGTGTACCCGCCGCCGCAACGCGCGGGTACCCTGCTAGTTTTTATTAATGTTTGATTGAATCACTTTGCTTAAGTAATGTTTCTAGTTACTGTTTTTTTGTTTCATTGATTGATTTGTTGGCATAATTAAATTATTAATGAGATCATTATATCATATGCAATATAAAATTTTCAATTTTTTGTCCTTTCAAAACAGCTGTCGAAGTGTATCTCCCCTATTAGGCCTATGATGCATCAATTATTGAATGATATTATGAATTCATACTAATTGTACAAAAAATTGCACGACCAGGCCTTCAATGATCTTCAAAGGAATTATGGGGTGTTGAGATTGTGCCAAGCTTGTCTTTAACCTGAAAATAAGAAATACGAAGACACTACGTTAAGTGATTGCGCAGGGGTTGGACCCTGCGAACCACCTCCGGCGTGCGAGTAAGTATGTGTAAATGATAATGCGGATTGTAAATGGTGTGTGTGTAGTTAACTTACTTTTTTCCAGCCCGACTAAGCTATTTATAGGGGGAAATAAGGCTTAGTGGGCGGTTTGCGCATGATTCGGAGATCATGGGGGCGTCCCATGAAATGTGGTAACCGCTAGGGCTTTGTAGCCCACGATCTCTGTTTTGGCGGGAAAGCCAAGGGGAAGAGGAGACGTGGGTTTGACCAGGTCAGGATAGCTCTCTGTGTTAGTTCCTTCGAGAGGAATACCCCGAAGGGCTTAGGGCTTCGATTGGCGGATTCCCACATGGTAACCAGTTTGTAGGAGAATGGTTTTACGCCAATGAAACATGTTAGGAGAATAACCTGGGCCTCCGAAGGGAGGGCTTTCTACAGGCTCGAAGGGGAGTCCTTCGACCCGTTCGGAGGGTACATCATCAAGCCCCCCAGTCGAAAGTGATATATACGTACAAGTGTATATTACTTTTGACTCAAAAATATATACGTTACCCCGTGAGCATAAAAAACTCATAATAAGGGATATTATCCACCTACTTGCACATTTAATGCGCTTAATTAATATCTATATACCCAAATCATACTTATTGACTTCTGTATATACCTCGTAATATAGTTACACGTGGACGACTGGGATGAAGCAACTGCACCTTATATGAACCTTCCTGAATATACTATTTCACCTTATTCCAAAGTACACAGACACAATAATTGTGTTTCGTGCTTCTTCCGAGATTCTAGGTAATCGTCCACACTCAGTCTCATTATTTTGAAAGGAAAATGAGTATGGCAGCGAAAATAACCATTAGGCAATAGAAGTGTACCCTCTCAGAACAGGACTTGGATGAATTTCTTAAGAAGTATCCTATACCAAAAGAGTTCAAAGTGATTCTGCCAAACATGAATCAAAATATTTTTTATGCTCCAGTTAGGTATGTTGGACTTTATGTCCATGCGTTTACAGAATCGAACTTTAGGATTCCCATTCATCCTTTGATCTTAGAATTTTTACAGTATTACCAAGTACATATTTCCAGGTTAAACCCTTTTGGTTTAGCCAAGCTAACCACCTACATTGTCGTGTGTAAGGCCTATGGTTATGAGCCCACACTCAACGTGCTCAGAGGCTTTATCAACCTTTGCCCTGGTGGTGATTGGCTAACCCTAGGTAAGAGAAGGGAGCCAGATGTACCATGCTTAATAGCAAAACCTTTCGCTAACATAAGAAAGTGGAAAGGTTTGTTTTTCTATATGCAAAGTACTATCATTCCTCCAGAATACTCAGCGTTGTTAGATAAGGCATTCCAGTTTGATGAAAAATGCTTTGATGATCCATTACCGCACTTTATTAGAAGCAATTCCCTTTACCAATGTCTTGCGCGCCATCCCTTTGACGTCCGAACGTTTCCCGAACCAGTTCTGTATATGGCGGGCATCGTGGATCGTTGGGAAGGCTTTTCGCGAAAACCTGAAATAATATGTGAAGGGAAAAGTATGTACATGATTATTCAACATAGGGTAAATAACTTATCTACTGATTCTTAGTGATTACCTTTTGTCATTGCAGGAATGGCGTTTAGGAACTTCGTTGTTTCCCGTGGTGTCGGAGAGGTTACTTTCATCCCTCAAGATTCAAAGGATGTGATTACAGACTCGCAAATGGAGGAATGCAAGGTGATCACGTCAGAGATTCACGCTACTACACCAAAGTGTCTAGAAGAAGTGTTGAAGACTTGAGGAACCAGACTCAAGTTTATGATTTCCTTTTTCACCCTATGATCGTATGATTAGACAAGAGAGCGACTACTTGGAATTTGAAAAGATTCGAGATCATGAAATTGAATGGATGAAAATTTTGTGGTAAACGTTTGGATTTGGAAGATTTGATTGTTGTAAAGGATGAAGATATTGAAGACGTAATTCATTTCCTCTTAGACCACTTAAGTTTCCGTTACCTTTCGATAGGATCTTTTGAATGAGCCTTACCCTATTAGAAATTCCGTTCTGTGTTCGTTATGCATTTGTTTGGATGATGGTTTCGTTATGAGAAGGATGATGAATTGTGGAAGACCTAACGTTTCGACGACGAGTTCATTTTGAGGTGTACACATTCCGTTACGCTATTCGTACGTTCAAATTCCTCCGATTTAGAATCCGTAGTGATGTTTGTTTTGGACCAACCTTAGGAGGTAGAAAGACTGATAGGTGGTTAAGATAAGTAGTTTTGTTCGCGACTTGAGATAAAGTATGACCATCATGATGGTATACTCATATGATGCTAGTATTATGACGAGTAGCTAACGTGATAATACTTACGTCATATGATGTACCCTTATTGTGTTCATAGGATATTTCGAGGAGTACTTTAGAAACCTTATAATGTTGATAGGAGATGTTAGAATTTTTGCATCTGTAAGGTTTAGGTTCATTCCACCTATACGCTTAATCTGTTCGCCGTTATACGATCTGATACGTTCGATTCTTGACACGCACTTGTTGATCCATATACTTCTGACAAGAATCATAAGATCTGCAGTGAGGTTTTCTGCCATTTGATGTCACCAACAATCTATGTTCTGTACGATCTCATATGATTTGCATAATCAAATTCTATGGACGGCATATCCGTCAAAATCCTATGTATTCTTTGTATCTCTTCCGAGAGAACGCGATAATCATTTGTCATGATGGATATGATCTTTGCAATCTGAAATTCAGTATAGTATGTCTTTCTGAGAAACCCGAAGCTATCTTAGATCGACAACGAAGAGTCATGAGAAACAAGTCTTTTACATTTCCGTTCGCTGTCCGTTGTGCCTTCTGTTTCGTTTCATTTCCAATCGTTAGGATTTTTCATTTCCATTCGTAAAGATTCTTTGGAAGAACCACCCAGAGCGGGAGGCTACCTGGGAAACCGAGGAATTGATACGAGCTAGTTATCCGCATTTTGTATTCTGACCTGGTATGTCTCTGTTTTGTTTTGTTTTGGATCCTTTCGTTTCTGATTCTTTGCAAAATTTCGAGAACGAAATTTTTCTGTTAGAGGGGAAGAGTTGTAAAACCCTAAAATCCAAAACGTGTAAAAAGACCAAAATGCCCCTACAACTTTGAAATTCAATTAAAGCTTATATAACTAACAAATAGATTGCAAAACCTATGTAACTAAACCATATATGATATGAAATAATTATGAGGCACCAAGTAATATTTGTACAAGCCACCAAAAATATTTATAACACATTACCTAGTCACATTTGAACCGAAAACTTCATAAGTATATGTTTATTTGTTTTAAAAAGGTTTAAGTGTGGATAATATCAAATAAATTAGGGAAGTAGGAAAATTTGATATGGATTGATTTGGTTGTTGGGTTTGCCGATCCTAGCTCTTTTTCCCCCTCCAAATTTTCGGCCTAGTATTCCTATAAGATAGCCAATATCCCTTTGACTCTCCACAAAAATACCGAACATCAAAATTCATCAAGAAAACCCTAAAAACTTCCCTACACTAAAGATTTCTGCCGCCTCCTTTTCTGCTGCTGTGATCGATCCAGAAAAACCACCAAGAAGTCTCTATCTTGTTCTTGTTCTAAGGTATATACATAGTACTATATCAATACACTAATTTGTGAATCAAAAACTAATTAAAATCGTGTTATGGTCTTGTTGTTTCCTGCTGTCGTGCGATCCAAGGAGAAAGGAGAGGAGAAAAGTTTTCGTGTGGTGCTTTGACCACTTGTTACCCGTGTTCTTCGTGGTCTACGAGGGTATTGTATCTCTTTGTTCGATCCTTGTTCTCATTCTTATGTTCTATTCGAATCATGGTATAAAACATGTCACATAAAATCATAAAAATAAGAAACCCTAAAACTCTTAATATATGGATCGACTGAATTTTCTGTGGTAAATAATTCGATGTGAATGTGTTTAGAACTGATGAGTATTGACCTAAATATGTTTTGGACTCACCTATAATCGTTGGTGTCAAGAATTAATGAACGGGATGATGAAAACCCTAAGTTATATATGATCCTGGGAATAACTGCTACTGACCTAAAACTTTACTCAACTTTAATCGGCTGTGGACTAATGATGTGAACGTATATTTTGATGTTTCTGGAGTCTAGATTGTAGTTTAATGAAATAGCTACCTGGAGAAATTTAGTTTGTAATTTTTGGAGGCCTAGAAGGCTACTTTTTGATTTTTGGGAAATCACATGTCTGATCGGATTTGTGAAGTCTGGGAAAACAGTCCGGGTTTTTCATTTATCATTTTAAAACCATAACGAATTAGGACATTTCCTTTGAACTGAGTAATATATCACATATTATCTAATTATTGGAATTTTTTTAGAATTTTATAAATTTTCTAGACTGGGTAAGCAGGTAGATAATGGTCGGGTGTTTTTAATTGATCCGGTTCTGGAACAGGTTGGGGAAAAGGATTTTTAGTTCATACCTAGACAACTAAATAAAATCTGGAAAAATTGCATAAAATACTTAAGATCCTGGGGAACGTCTGTGAATTTTTATAGAATTTATTTCGAAGGTTTAATATGGTTTATAAATTATGTAAAACGGGTCCAGATGATACTTAAAAACTGTCAAGACATGTAAAAGGTTGTAAATTGTTATTTTCCAAAACTAAGGGTTATAAATTGTAAATCATGAAGCTTGAAGGTATAATTCGTATAATACATTAATTTGAGGGTACACTCTATAATCTTGGGAAATAAAATGCTTGATGTGTTAATAAACTAATGAGAGGGGTTAAAATGTAAACTATGTGAATCTAGGGTTTCATTTCGTAACTTTGATAAGTAAAGGGATATAAAGTGTAAATTATGAAACCTAAAGGACTAAAAGAGTAACTTGGGGAATCTAAAAGCTAAAAAGGAAACTCTGGATAATTTGTGAGTATTAATGAAAATATTGGAACCCTGTTAAATATAGAAATATTCTAAATAAGGAAACCTTCTAAAAATGGAAACTTACTAAATTTGGAAACCTGCTAAATATAGAAAGTTACTTAAAATGGAAGGGTTTGTAATTCTTGTCTACCCCTCTAGGTGTGAAGAAAGAGAGGTCCTGATCCACTATGTGTCATCCATTTCTGAGTTTGTGTTTGCTTTGGAATAAGGTACAGATATTCTGCTCTTTGAATAAGGAGCCTTCGTTCTCTTATTTTGATTCGTAATAGGGTTTCCTAAGCCATTGCTATGTTCCCTACACTTTGATATGAACCTTTGGCATATGAACCTTTTGATATGAACCCTGTGATTTGGACTTTGATATTTGGACTATGACTACATGGACCTTTGCTTTGATTTGGACTTTGACATTTGACCCCAGTTTGATACCCGAGCCAAGTTCGTTTCCTAGCCATGAAGGTAACATGGCCGTGTCTGTGATGCACCACTGGCATGACTAGCGTGTAGCCCTAGTGATTTGGTTACACCGTCCCCAATTTGATTATGATATGCATGCACACTATATGATTTATTATGGCCTATATGATTTTGTTCGGGGGGCGAATGGATGCATCCTAGGTTCGAGTCCGTGTTCGTGGACAGTTCGTTTTGATATGATTTGGTGACTGATGATGGGTGCAATCCACGTCTTTCACAAAATTTGGGAGCTAGCTACTCCATTTGAAGAATGAGGACACCCCTCATATTATCTGATTATCTGAGAGGTCTCCCCTCTATATGATTTGAAGATTATGGTTACGATATGATATGATTTGATTTGTTTGGGCTCGTGGTGGATTACTGTCCTAAACCTTACTCTTTATTTCCTTTTCCTATATCTCATTCATTATGATATGTCTGTTCATTTCCATTTGATTTTGTTTCCGTTTATTATATATCTGTTCACTGGGCTTTTTAAGCTCAGCCGCATTTCTTTTCCTGCGGCAGGTTTTAGTAGGAAGCCAGGAGCTTGGGTTTGCTTTGGGATGAGAGATTAGCTTATGAAGACGATACCTTAGTTTTAGTATTCATTTATGTATAACTACGTAAAATTGGTATATTTTTCCTTTGTATCATTGTAAACCATTTGTATTATGTAATTCGTATGTTATGCTTGCCTTTGATATGTCACCATTTGCATGACACTTCTACCCTTGCCGGGTTGGGGTGTTACAATACACGAGCACTAGCCCAGCGCAAACTTTTCAAATAAAATAAAGGCATATGAGACACGAATATTTTCGGTAAGACTTACCGTACTGATTTATGGTGCTGGTCGGCGCGGTTGTATTATTTTGATTGATTAGCTGATTTGCTGTATTTGAAAGGTGAGTTTATAGCACCATATTTTTATACGATTTTGTTTTATAAGCTTGGGGTGAGAAACATGCAAAACTGTTTTCATGGACCAGAAATGAATTTTGTTTTTGCTTACACACTAATATGTAGAAACCTAAGTTTGCTGAATCCCATTTTGTGCCCACTATCATCTGCCGTTAATTCCTTTCTAGGAAGCCGTTTATTATAAATAGATCTATTGGGGATGACACCCCCGTTCGGTTGGCTCGGCATAGCCAAGGAGAACGTATAGCATTCGAATAATAGTTCAAGTGTCTGGGGATTAACACTCGCGGGCACCCCCTTTTTAGTCAAGGCCAGGCAGGCCCGTGGCATTGTCATAGATCGGTAGGATGAGGCTTAGTGTTTGCATAAGTGAGTAGTGTGTATTGTTGAATTGTTTTTATGATATTGCTATTGGTCCATATGTGCTATTTACGTTAAACCTATGAACACACCAGCGTTAGCTGACTTTTAGCATGTTTTTCTCAGGAAACTGAGGTGCGTTTAGCCGGGTGCAGAGCATAGCGTCGGTCACAATAAATGATGGAAATGTTTTTAATGCGTTTACTCTGACTATTGGACCTTTTATTTAAATGGGCTTCATTTTCATCTAAAATGGATTTTATGTATGCTACATAACTTGACTTATGTAATATATTTTTAAAACGGATTTTCAATCCGTTCCATATATCTTGTGTTGTGATTATCGACCTCGTAGCACCCCAAAGTGTATGCTTCCACGAATATTGTGATTTTGGGGGTGTTACAGATTGGTATCAGAGCCTAGGTTATAGAGAACGAGGTTTATAGAAACCTTAAACTATAACCAATTTTGAAAAACTTTCCATCATGACCGCCAGATGCCTGCCAGTTTAGCTTACTATGATTGAGCATTAGTTGCCTATTTGATTTGAGCGTTATTTGCTTTATTTGATTTGGCGTTATGATATGCTATGTGAGCATTATACTAAGCATATATGATATACGTAATTTCTATATACTTATACGTGTCGCACTATATTTGTCACATACTATGTCTCTCCATTTCGGCACACACTCCGAGGTAGCTACTGCTGGACTCACTTCTTCGAAACAACAGCTTGTTCCATTCATGGATGATCCACTTATGGAGATTGTTCGTGCTGCTGCTCAACCATCTATTCCAGCTCAGCCTGTATACACCACTTCGGTATCTACCTCACCATACTTGCATAAAACTGCCACAGCACACCGTTCATCACCTGCTCAGCTGTACACCTTTACTCAGCATGATCATGATACCCCACCTGTCAGACGTCAGGCATCATATACGCGAGTCCGTAGACATCGTCTTCAGTTATCTTCTGTGCTGACTTCATCTCTTAGTAGGACCCATTATGGTTATATGGGTACTCCTGCTGATTCATCATCTCAGTCACCCACATCATCTCCAGACCATTCCCTACCTAGTCAAAGACTTAGGAGATCAGTGGAGACCTATTCAGATGAGGACGAGGATCCAGTAGAGGATCAAGAGCAGGTTCAGGATGAGCCTACTCCTGCTGTGACTGCACCTACTGAGCACACTCCTATGAATTTAGATCGGGTTATGATGCCGAGGGATGGTAATGGCATCATGGAGGACGTTCAGGGTTTATTTGAGGTTGGACAGGGTTCTAGAGATGCACAGATTCAGGGTTTGTTTGAGGTTGGACAGAGCTCCAGAGATGCTGAGATTCAGGGTTTGGATGACAGTCAGTGGTTGGACATTGCTTGTGATGTTAGCACGGGTATACGTGTAGCTAGTCCAGAGTATACACCGTCACCTCCTTTATTCATACCTCCATCTCCGGTGCCTACTCCACTACCATCACCAGTGATTTCTCCGCTTGCAGAGCTTGAGGAGCCTACTGAGATGGAGCAGATCTGGATTCAGCTGACGAACCAGGCGAACTTACTTGATGTACATTCAGATTAGCTTGGGAGATTGGAGCAGTCTGATCGTATTCAGATGGTGGAGAGGCAGATTAGGACTATGGATCAGGCAACTTGTGTTTTGTTTGAGGAGTTGTATTCTGATCGTAGAGTGATGATTGGATTGAGGGCTAGATTGGATGCCTTAGAGAGATTGCATGGCAGGGAGCTTAGAGGATTGGACTTCAGGGCCATTGGTTTAGGTAGAGGCCAGCGTAGAATTCAGGATATGTTGAGACGAGCTAGAGGCGTTGACCGTACTCAGTGGCAGAGGATTGTGACTGCCGAGTACACCATTGGTTCAGTGATGAGGGAGCCAGGAGCTTAGAGACCGTGTAGCCCAGCTAGAAACCACTATTGGAGGATTGACCGCAGCCTTTGACCAGCTACGCATTACTAGTGACCAAGCCTTGAGTAGTAGTAGTGATGATGTATTTCTTAGGACTATTAGTATTTCTGTAGTACTTCAGAACCAACTATTGACCGAGCTTGTAAATTTTGTAAACCTTTATCTTTTGATATATATAACAAGCTTAGTCTTCTTATCTGATTATTCGTTTATCCTCTATGGTTGACTTTATTCTTGTATTCTGTCTTCGCTAATCACATATCCACATGATTTATTTTTCTATAAAACAAATCTCATTTATCGCCATCTTTTGTGATGCAGATAAATGGCACCCATACGAAAGTCAACCAGAGCCACACGAGGACAAACTACCAAAACACCTACCCCAACGAGACCTGTAAGGGGAAAGACTGCTGAGAATGTCGCCCCGACAAGAGCCACACAGGGCCAGAATACTGATAATGTTACACCAACTAGGGCCACAGCTAATGCCCTAGTAGTAAATCAAGCAACGCTGGATCAGCTTGTTGCTGATCGAGTGGCTGCCGCTCTCGCAGCCGCAAACAACTCGACCACCAACATCAGAACATCTAGGCCAGTGATGCGCGTGGGTGTCGTTGCGGTACAGGCGGTGATGATGCCTATTCAAGTTTTAAATTTATATTTAGCCGACTTATCAATAACACACACACTTAACGAGCAGTGTACCCAGTCAGTATGAATATAATGGTAAGTAGAGTTAATCTAATCAGTTAATCTAATCAGTATTTTAATATCCTAAGTTAGTTATACAATCTAATCTAACGCAAGGGGGTTCAGCCTGAGAGACTGGCACGGTTTGGTTATAATTAAACTATAAACTAAACTAAAGAGCACGAATCAGCGATTAGCACACACGTACACAGATAGATACAAGAAACAGTAAGAAGACCTGTCCTCCTGATAATTAAGTAGCTTGTCACTTGTTTTATTGCTAGTTTTATATGAAGTGTATGTAACTAAACCTTTCTCGTTGGCTCTAATCTTATCGGCGAGAAATCCCTTAATGATTACTTATGTCTAAAAGTTATATTTAACTTATCAGGTTACCTATAACCGTGGGAGCCACATTCTATTCCGTAGTCAAATGCGCAGGCCACTAATAAACACAGAGGTTATCAATGCACTTAATAAGTAGACACCAAAGACATCAACGTATAAACTTTAATTGATAGGAAAGCAATTTTAAGGGGTGCGCATTCTATTCCGTAGTCAAATGACATCAGCCCATCAATCCTGATGAATTAAAGTGTACTATTACAATAAAACAAAACTACTTAATGAATTAAATACATGCAGGACCTTCTTACAGCTCTTGTATCTTCAATTCGGGTGTGTATAGTGCTGCTAAGTCGTCTGAATTCGGCTTTCTTCTTTAGGGTTTTGCACACTTAACACTTTTATATGGTACTGTACAACACACGAAATTCGTCTGACTTATGGGGTATTTATAGTTTCTGACTGAGGATCGATGCGGCGCATAGGATTAGTAGATGCGGCGCATCTCCTTAACTTCGCGTGGGGTTCAAGATTAATATATTCAGGGAATATTCGTACACCGCCTTTTAGATGCGGCGTATCTTCGTTTCTTCATGCGGCGCATGTCCCTTGCTGTCTTAGATTGTAATTCGTGAAATCTTGATAGTGATACGCCGTATGTAACAAGTAAGATGCGGCGTATCTGGAGCAGAATGAACTTGATCTTCTGGATTTCAGTAGACTCTTGACATTTCGCTTGTTTCGCTCCATAATTAGTCCAAATTCCCCAAGTTTCACCTAATACTTGTTTTTACCTGAGAATCACTAAAGTAAACATTAATGCACCAATTCTCACACATAATATAATAAAACAAGTCAAATAAATAGGATAAATGATGATAATAAAATGTACTTATTTGAGTTCATCAAATATCCCCCCACTTGAACTTTACTTGTCCCCAAGTAAACCTTAGAATCAATCTTATGAAAATGTATCCTAGAAGGTATTAGGATTTATTTTTATATTTAAGCATGTATTCGTTTTTGTCATAATCTCAAAACCAAACACTTAACGAATTAGAAGTCAAATAAAATATTTCGATAACAGCAAATCTAATCGTTTAACTGTCCAGTCGTGACGAATATTCTATCATAAGCTTGGCAAGTATACGCATCTCCCCCACTAAAGCCAAGGAATTAACAAGTCTAAAGTGGTAAAAAGGGTTTTGAGGCTTAAGGGTTAATCATCCTTCTTATTCTCTATCGATCTCACGTTCCAGAAAAGGCGACAAAATCACAAATACATGATCGAATCCACGAACACGATACTTGCAATTGCTCAAATCCTTAACTCGAATGGGCTAAAGATAGGACCAAGTAATCTTTACCAATAATATTATATCAAAAAAGGCGACAAAATCTTAAATACATACCCGAATCCACGACTACGATACTTAAGATTGCTCAAATCCCCAATCTCAATAAATCAAAGGTTTGGATAAAGAATGATATAGGGTATGGATAATATTTGGGATACAAATTGGTGTAAAATGAAAAATAAACAAAACGGATAAATTAAAATCCTAAGTGTGGTAAATTACTTTCCCAACCATCCCATGAATAAGACTCATATCATTGAATAACTCACGCTTTAACACTTGAAACACACGCTTTAGGTAGACACGAATTATGCTCAACAAAATCTTAATCAAAGAATAACCTTAGTTGGCGTTCCCATAACGGCCAACTCCCATTCAATCCATATAATATACAACAAATAGTGGTGATATCTCCCACTTAATACAAAACTTTACATAAGTTGGTTAAAATAAACTTCCAACATCTCCTTTTTATTTTTTTTTTTTATTTTTTTTAATTTTTTTTTAACTAATAAAAGTGTGTAAAATTTCACAACTTTTCCATTACTATTTTTCCGGATAATTTTTCCATACTCTTCATACTTTCAGAAATAACGGTAATAGTGAAAGTAGTAAACACACGAAAAATAAACTAAAAGTTATATAATATTTACTTTCATACCAATTGCATTGTGCAATTTCCCGACCTAACCAAAGATAATGAATTACGCATGCGAACACAGGTAATGTAAGGAAACACACTTTGCCTAAAGCAATTAACCACGGATTTTAATCTACAGGGTAGGCTAAGGTGTAAGGGCGTAACGAAACATTAATAACAAAGGTGTAAGAAATGAAAGGAATGGCTCTGAGGGTTTTTCTAGGGGTATCTTACTCTAAAAGTGAGAGTAACAAAGGGTTTATACGGGGATTAACTAACCAATGTAGTTAGTTAATATCACATAACATATAAAGGCTATTTGGTGTAATCCTAGAATTTACCGATTCAGACAAGTCACTCCAATTATATAAATAATACTTATTATGGTGGTCTCGAATAGTATACAAGCCAAGTTCTAAAGTTTACAAGTCACTGGCACACTCATAGATTTGTGAATTTTGAAAAGTTCACAATTTTTGAAAATAAAGTTATGTGTGCAGCTATGTAACTTAGACTTTAAACAAAAACATGCTAGAAAAAATTTTAAATTTAAGCATATTAAGCGCATTTTAAGCATATTTTGAAAAAGTTTAGGACAAGTAAGTGTTCTAATTCTCCATCCCCCCACTTAAGTTAAACAACGTCCTCGTTGTTTGTGTCTAAGGTTAATAACTGGAAAATAAAAGAATTAGAACAGAAAAACTCCCTGAGATTTGCTCGGTATGATCCTCCATTGTTCGTATAAGAGCAAAAATCAATTTTCTTGTGGATGAGAACGTTTAGGCTCCATAAGTGATGTATCCACAAGAAATGCGGGAATCTATAATACCATATAAGCTTTAAACACACCTGAGTTAAGAAGGTTCAACTTGCATAATACATTAGTAGTTAGTAAAAATAAAACCTAAAAAATAAAACTGTAAATCATCAGGTCAGTCGATACGCCGTATCTTATAGAAGAAGATACGTCGTATCGAGCCTGGAATAAATACGCATCAGAACAGAAGATGCGTCGCATCCTTAACCAGGGATGCGCCGCATTAAATAAACTGACAAAAAGTTTTTAAAGTCAAAATAAAAATGCAGAAAATAAAATAAGATATGACCAGTGCAGGTGATGCGCCGCATCTTAAGAGAGAGATGCGCCGTATCTTCTGCAGGTCTGACAGACTCGACAGAACATAACAGAAAAAAATAAAAATTTCCGGGTTGTCTCCCGGTCAGCACTTGTCTTTATTCCAGAGTCTTCAAGTTAGACTCACGTTCAGCTCTTTATTTTGTCCTATTGATCCCCACATGTCCGCGCACGATGTAGTTGCGAATTACTTCGTCACGAACATACTCTGGCCCCAATTCAAGTACACCTTTGTAGAATCCTTTCATCTTTTGGTACGGATATTCGATCCCTTTCTCAGCGTCATTTTCATCTACAAAAAGAAATGGTGTAAATTTGTAACAAAATTTGTTAGGGGCATGTACAAACCTTGGGTGAGCACGAGGCATAATATAGGTGATAACGTTGCTTCCACTTTGAAAGGTTATCTTTCCTTCAAATCTTTTGGCGTCAATTTCGACCTCCATACAAAATGGTTTCCCAACGATCACGTCACCCATCTCAATATCACGATAAGCATCCATGTTCTCCACCACGCCTTCGAACTCATCATAATTCTTAGTGTTGATCACATTGATTCTAGGTATATCCACAATTTCTCCTTCTTCAATTTCGGGTTCGAAATCCTCCATAAACAAGGTTTCTCCCATAAATCTAGCTTCTAGATTGAGGTCCATAGGTTCTCTTAATTCTTAGTGAACTTGAAATTTCAAAGCTTTTTGTGTTGTAAAGCCTTTTAAGCGAATGGAAGGCTCGTTCAGGATCTTCGAATGGTCTAATCAAGTTCTTAGTTGAACTCCTGGTCATGCACTTCCTGAAACAATCACAAAACCATCAGTAGGGTATGTTCAAGAAAGTATGATATCAGAAAATTAACAACGAAAACGGAATACGAAAAATAAAAGTTGCTGATATCTGCAGACGATGCGCCGTATCCAAGAAGTTGGATACGCCGTATCTTATTTCGTTAAAATATAATCAGACTTTTATTCAGAAAGCAGATACACCGCTTATGAATTAGTATGCGCCGTATCTTTTTTAAGTTATCAAAAATCATATTTATCAATTAAAATTAAATGCGCCGTATTAACAGAAGCTAATGCGTCGTATTTTCGTTACGTTTCAAAATAAAGGATTTTTGATTTAGCAGATGCGCCGTATCGATGAAGATCGATGCGCCGCTTATGTTTAATAATTCGAAACTGTTTTTAATTTAAATAATAAATACGCCGTATCTGCAAAAACAGATACGCCGTATAGCGTTAAAGTTTAGAAAAATTTCTTATTAAAAACAGAATACGCCGTATCTTGGGGAAAGATGCGCCGTACTCGAATTTATTAAAACGCGCTGTATTTTATAAAAATCAAACGCAATACGCCGTATCTGAGAAATCAGATGCGCCGTATCGTTTGTGTCAGCACAGTACAACGACAGCAGTATGCAGAAAATAAACAAAAATAATAAATAAATAAAAAACACAAACAAACAAAAATACACAAAAACAAGTATGCAAATTATACAATGAATGCAATTCTATCTAATATACAACGGGTTAGTGGTTAGAAATCTAAAAGAAAAAAGAAAAACCTAATTAAAATACTTAATCAAAATTAACAGATAATAACAATTCACTCCCCGACAGCGGCTCCAAAAACTTGATGCGCGTGGGTGTCGTTGCGGTACAGGCGGTGATGATGCCTATTCAAGTTTTAAATTTATATTTAGTCGACTTATCAATAACACACACACTTAACAAGCAGTGTACCCGGTCAGTATGAATATAATGGTAAGTAGAGTGTCGATCACTAAGAGTGGAACGTATTATCTAGTTAATCTAATCAGTATTTTAATATCCTAAGTTAGTTATACAATCTAATCTAACGCAAGGGGGTTCAGCCTGAGAGACTGGCACGGTTTGGTTATAATTAAACTATAAACTAAACTAAAGAGCACGAATCAGCGATTAGCACACACATACAGAGATAGATACAAGAAACAGTAAGAAGACCTGTCCTCCTGATAATTAAGTAGCTTGTCACTTGTTTTATTGCTAGTTTTATATGAAGTGTATGTAATTAAACCTTTCTCGTTGGCTCTAATCTTATCGGCGAGAAATCCCTTAATGATTACTTATGTCTAAAAGTTATATTTAACTGATCAGGTTACCTATAACCATGGGAGCCACATTCTATTCCGTAGTCAAATGCGCAGGCCACTAATAAACACAGAGGTTATCAATTCACTTAATAAGTAGACACCAAAGACATCAACATATAAACTTTAATTGATGGGAAAGCAATTTTAAGGGGTGCGCATTCTATTCCGTAGTCAAATGACATCAGCCCATCAATCCTGATGAATTAAAGTGTACTATTACAATAAAACAAAACTACTGAATGAATTAAATACATGCAGGACCTTCTTACAGCTCTTGTATCTTCAATTTGGGTGTGTCTAGTGCTGCTAAGTCGTCTGAATTCGGCTGTCTTCTTTAGGGTTTTGCACACTTAACACTTTTATATGGTACTGTACAACACACGAAATTCGTCTGACTTATAGGGTATTTATAGTTTCTGTCTGAGGATCGATGCGACGCATAGGATTAGTAGATGCGGCGCATCTCCTTAACTTCGCGTGGGGTCCAAGATTAATATATTCAGGGAATATTCGTACACCGCCTTTTAGATGCGGCGTATCTCCGTTTCTTCATGCGGCGCATGTCCCTTGCTGTCTTGGATTGTAATTCGTGAAATCTTGATAGTGATACGCCGTATGTAACAAGTAAGATGCGGCGTATCTGGAGCAGAATGAACTTGATCTTCTGGATTACAGTAGACTCTTGACATTTCGCTTCTTTCGCTCCATAATTAGTCCAAATTCCCCAAGTTTCACCTAATACTTGTTTTTACCTGAGAATCACTAAAGTAAACATTAATGCACCAATTCTCACACATAATATAATAAAACAAGTCAAATAAATAGGATAAATGATGATAATAAAATGTACTTATTTGAGTTCATCAGCCAGTGACCAACAGTCGTGGTTGTACTTACTCTAAGTTCCGAAAAATCATGGTTGGAGGATTTGGAGGAACAGAGGGAGCCGTTGGTTTAACTAGATGAATAGAGAAACTGGAAACCGTGTTTCGTATCAGTGGTTGTAACGATGACGACAGGGTCAAGTATGCCCCATTCACTTTCATGGATGCCGCATTGACCTAGTGGACCAACTACATGAAATCTGCTAACATGGATGTTGCTTATGCCATGGCTTGGGAAGATTTTAAGGAACTAATGATTAGGAAATATTGTCCCAGGAATGAGATTAAGAAATTGGAGATAGAATTTTGGAATTTGAAAGTGCAAAACAACAATATCGCTGCTTACAACTAGAGGTTTCAGGAGTTGGCTTTGCTATGTCCATAAATGGTTCGAATTGAAGCAAGATTGATTGAGAGGTACATCGGTGGTTTACCAAAGTCTGTAAGAGGTGACGTGACTACCTCGAGAGCTGCAGATGTTCATGAGACCATGGAGATAACAAACAAGTTGATGGATCAGGAACTGGAGGATATTCTAGAAAAGAGTGCTGACCACAAAAGGAAGTGGGAAGATCACTCCAAGGGTAGTAACAATAGCTCTCAAATAAGAAGCAGAATGTGGGCAAGGCTTATGCAGTAGGTTTAGGTGATAAGGAGGGTTATGACAAGAACACACCTTTTTATAACTGCTGCAAGTTACATCACAGAGGACACTGCATTGTGAAGTGTAGCAATTGCCAGAGGATAGAGCACTTGGCAAGGAACTATAGGGCAAGACCCCTAGCCACCGCTCAAGCAGCACCACCTCACAATCGTAAGGCGGATGTCACTTGCTTTGGGTGTGGTGAAAAGGGTCAGTATTGGAATGAGTGCAATAAGCCCCGAAACCAAGGAAATGGTGGTGGACCCTGAAACCAAGTAGCAATGGTTAACAATGGGAATTCGGGCAATGAAGGAAGAGCCCGTGGAAGAGTTTATGCCGTAGACAGAAGAGAAGCACAGGACGACCCGAACGTGGTGACGGGTACGTTTCTTTTAAATAATCGTTATGCTTCAGTACTTTTCGATACAGGAGCAGATAGAAGTTTTGTGTCGACTGCTTTTAGTCCACTACTCGATATAGCCCCGACCACCTTAGATAATGCCTTTGACATAGAACTAGCAAACGAAAACCTAGAAAGAGTAGGTACCATTATAAGGGGTTGCACTCTGAACTTGTTGAACCGTCCATTCAACATCGACCTGATGCCAGTAAAATTGGGTAGTTTTGACGTCATCATAGGGATGGATTGGCTATCGAACTACCATGTCGTCATCATCTGTGATGAAAAGATCGTCAGGATAACCTATGGGAATTAGGTTTTGATCATTGAAGGCGATCGCTTTGATCGTGCGCGTTTGTCGAGATTGAGCATCATCTCATGTACGAAAGTGCAGAAGTACATCGAGAAAGGATGCTACCTCTTTTTAGCTCATGTCACGGAAAAGAGAGAAAAAGAGCCTGAAGGGAAAAGGTTGGAAGATGTGCCAATCGTAAGAGATTTTCCCGAAGTCTTTCCTGAAGACTTACCTGGACTTCCACCGGCCAGACAAATCGAATTCCAAATTGATTTAGTGCCAGGAGCTGCGCCTGTAGCGCGAGCACCTTATCGTTTAGCACCTACGGAATTACAGGAGTTGTCTGACCAGTTAGCTGAACTATCTGGAAAAGTTTTATCAGACCGAGTTCTTCGCCTTGGGGAGCTCCTGTCTTGTTTGTTAAGAAGAAAAATGGATTCTTCAGGATGTGTATTGACTATCGGGAGCTGAATAAGCTAACCATTAAGAATAGATACCCACTCTCGAGACTAGATGATTTATTTGATCAGTTGCAAGGTTCATCAGTTTATTCTAAGATAGACTTTAGATCGGGTTATCACCAGCTTGAGTCCGGGAAGAGGACATCCCGAAGACAGCATTTCAAACCCGATATGGCCATTATGAATTTCAAGTTATGCCGTTCGACTTGACAAATGCACCAGCAGTATTCATGGACCTCATGAATCGTGTGTGTAAGTTGTATTTAGATAAATTAGTGATAGTATTCATTGATGATATCCTGATATATTCCAAGAATGAGAAAGAGCATGAAGAACATATCAAACTAACTCTGGAATTATTGAAAAATGAGGAGTTATACGCTAATTTTTCGAAGTGTGAATTTTGGATATCGACTGTGCAGTTTCTTGGTCATATGATAGATAAGCAAGGAATTCACATAGATCCTGCTAAGATTGAGTCGATTAAGGATTGGGCAATGCCCACAACGCCGACTGAGATACGACAATTTTTAGGACTTCCCAGCTATTGCCGAAGGTTTATAGAAGGCTTTTCTAAGATAGCTAAGCCATTGACGAAACTGACACAAAAGAATGTGAAATACGACTGGGGAGATGACGAAGAAGAAGCTTTTCGAATCCTTAAGGAAAAATTGTGTAGTGCACCTATTTTGGCTTTACCCGAGGGTAGCAAAGATTTTGTTGTGTATTATGACGCATCACACAAAGGTTTGGGAGCCGTGTTGATGCAGAGAGAGAAGGTAATAGCATGCGCTTCTCGATAGCTGAAAACCCAAGAGAAAAACTACACAACCCATGACCTAGAATTAGGATCAGTCGTGTTTGCACTGAGGATTTGGAGACACTACCTTTATGGAACTAAGTGTGTAGTGTACATCGACCACAAAAGTCTACAACATATCTTAAACCAGAAGGAGTTGAACATGAGACAGCGCCGATGGTCGGAGTTGCTTAGCGACTATGATTGTGAGATCCGTTACCACCCAGGCAAGGAAAATGTTGTTGCCGACTCCCTTAGCAGAAAAGAGCGGATCAAACCCCTTAGAGTCAGATCGTTAGGGATGACGATCAGTTCGCCACTTCCAGCAAAAATTCTTGAGGCTCAGAGTGAGGCGCTCAAGGAGGAAAACCGACGCAGTGAGAGGATTCATAGGATGCCAGAATTGGAGAACGGCCTTGAAAGAAGATCCAATGGGATTTTGTGTTATGGAGACTGATATGTGTCTAAATACACATATATTTTATATTGTTTAAACCCACAAAAATGACCAAAAACACACAAATGACCATATAAATGTTACAAATATCATTGAAATGTGTTTTTATGTGATTCAGGTACAAAAAGATTGAAAACAAGTGAAAAACATGCAAAGTTCACAAAATTATCATTTTCAGTCCCTGAAGTTTCACCAATTTGCAAAACTAATCCCTGAAGGTTTAAAATGAATGAAAAGTCAACTTTAGTCCTTGGATAATCAAACTTGTTCAAAATAGTCCCTGGATGAAAGTTTTCTACAAATGGCAACTTTTACCCCTCAAAATCCAAAATTTACATAAAAGATCCTTGGAAGTTTTAAAATTGGAAATTTACAATTATGGTCCTTGTACTAATGTTAATTGGCAGGTGTGATCCCTGGAATGAAGTTTGGAAGTTTGTCACATCAGGCCCCTCATGTTTCAGAAATTACAACTTTAGTCCTTGGGCTTATCCATTATACAAAACCATCCGGATCCCTTTTATACATAAACCAAAAATCCAGTCCAACCCAACCACTAAACCAAGCCCAAAAATAAACCCAGCCCATTCCCTTTTATAAATAATACCGGGGTCAAACAGTCAAACCCACTCCCTTCCACCCTTTTCCCTCCTTCTTCCTCACACATCACTGCAACACCAAACCACCATCACTGCTCCATACCAGCCCACAATATTCACTCCACCTCACCCCCCAGCTGTCTCTTACACCAATACATCCCTCCAAAATTCTTTAATTGCAAAAATTACGGCTGCAAGTTATCTTTGAGACTTTTGGCGCCAAAAGTAACTTTGATGGCTAGGATGAGTTTCAGTCAATCAATGGACAAGATTAAAGGTGGGATTTGACCAAAAAACCAAGTGGAACTCAAATGACTATAAAGATCAGAGGAGAAGGAAGAGAAGAAACTACCTTGGGCTAGCCTTGGTCACTTAGTGTAGAATTTTAATGCTTTCTTTAAATTAAATGTCTTTTAATGTTTAAATGTTGTAATCTTCCTTAAAATAGTGTAATGGAACTTTATTTACAGTTTAATTTCAAGTTAATTTCAGTTTCAAGTTTTTACTTATTTGCCTTTAATTTTCATGTCATTTCAATTTCATGTTAATCATAGTTGTTTAATGGACTCTTTAAGCTCACTTAAGCTCCTGACAAAAGCTTTCAAGCTTTTAGATACATTAATGCAGTTGTAGTCTTTAAAATTCAGTAATAGATAAAAAACAAGAAAAACAATGAAAAACAAAAAATAATGAAGTGTTCTTGGTGAAACTTCATGGAGCAAGGTTAATTGTGGATTGCCTTTGGTTTAGAAGCTTTGTGGAAAGCCTTAGGATGTGTTCTGTGGCCTTGGTTCTCAGTTTCAAGCCTTGATCATCTTGTAAGCCCCCTTTTTACCATTTTTTGCATTTCACTGTTTCAGTTCTTTACATGCTTTGATTTTAATGTTTTTGTGTTTCTTTGCTGTTTCTTAGTGATAATATAGCTTAATATTAGGTAATCATGTTTTGGAATTGATTGTGGCTTGAATTAGTAACTTGATTGTCAATATGCTAGTTTTTGAGAAACCTAGGCTTGAACTTTTGTGACTACTTGTTTAAGCTTAAAAAGGTCCATTTTGACAATTTGGTTCCTCTGGATTTGATAGAATTGGTTTACACAGTCATTTGCTTTGAAAACTTCAGTTTAGTCCAATTTAAGGATTGTTTGGATTTGATGGTGAATCTGTGTTGTAGGCTGTGTTAATGGTTGTTCTTGTTTGATGTACTCTTTATATGGCCTAATTACCTCAGTTGAACCTTAATCAAATGGTCTTACATATGAAAAAGTCAAATTGACACTTGATCCTATTTATGTGTTGACTGTGAGGTTGTTGGATCCTTGAATCCTGCATATGTGTTTAAATGTTGTTAGGTTAGCTTTATTTCATGTTCTTATAGCTTAATATAACATGTTTAATCAGTAGATTAAGATTTAAGTTCATATTAGTCAACTTAGATCATACACTTAAAAAGTCAAAATTTCTGCAAATATGCCCTATGCAGGCCTAATTCTCAGTTTTTCAATTGCTTGCACAATCTTTATTAGTTAGGATTAGCTTGTGTAATTTGTTGTTTTGTGTAGCCTATCTGGCCATTATGTTATGTATATGCTTATTTTTCAGTTAGTAGCTTATTTAGACTGCTTATCTTATCCATCCATTTTGTTCCATCTCACTCACTTCACTGGGCAAACAGTGAAGGTGAGTGATTTTTCTAAGCTCACAAATAGCTCCTCATTGACCCCTAGCTTGTGATAATTGGCTTCATGTGAGGCTAACCAATCATACTCAAAGGTTCAGTGCTTGTTGAGCTTTCTTAAGCTTATTTGATAAGTTAAATTAGAGCTTGTTGTTTGCCCCATTTGCTGAGCATACTGAGAAATCAGTGTACTCAGGCCTATTTCATAAGCTCATAAAAAGCTCATTTGTGGTCATAAGCTTGTGTGGTTTAGTTTTATATGAAGCTCATCCACCCATCCATAAGATCCTGTGCTTAAATTCCCCCTTGTAGCTCATTTAATAGGGATGCAATTAGCTTATAACTTGTCCCATATCCTCAGTATACACTGAGCTTTCAGTATATACTTGCTTACTTCATAAGCTCACAAAAAGCTTATCCTGTGGACTTAGCTTGTGATTTTGGTTTCTTTTAGAAGCTAATCCACTAGACTCTAAGTTCCAATTCTTAAATTCCATGTTGTAGCTCATCTACTAGGGCTGCAACAAGCTTTTTGTTTGTCCCATGTTTCTGAGTGCACCAGCATACTCAGACTTGGGAGGTTTTTCATAAGCTCCTCAAAAGCTAACTTGTGGACCCCACAGGTTAAGCTTGGGCTTTTTGGAAAGCCAATCAACCCAGCTTGCTACCTCAATCTCCTCTTTGTGCTTTAGAGCTTATTTAATAAGCCTATCTTGCCTCTAAAGCTATCAGCAGAATCACTGCACTATCAGCAGGATTGCTTTTCACTAGCAGCAGGTTGATTATTGGATTTGCTTATTAGCTTATACCAAGCTTATGGGTGAATTCCAGTGTATATACTTATTTATACTTGTCCTTTGGACATGTGTACATATCCCTTTTCCTTTTATTTCCTTTTTCAAGCTTATTTCTAGCTTATACTTCACTGTGAGCCAAAAGCTCAACTGAATGAGTAATAAGCCCATGAATCTGCTTATTTCCTTGGTTTGTAAAGTTTTGTTTTCATTAAACATGTATAATATCATTGTATAATTAATCCAGAAAAAGAAAATACCAAAAAGCTCCACTTTAAAGCTAAGTGATAGCTTCTATTTAGAAGCTTAATTGCTTATTAGCTTATTTTTGTTAAGGACATATAGTTTTTAGATTTTTCTTAGCTTCTTATATTTAATTTAGAATTATGTAAAAAGTTTCAGATTTTTCTTTATTCATTTAATACTTTTAATAAATCAATAATAGTTTTTGATAATTAATAATAGTAAATAATTAATAATAAATAGAATAATTGTGTAATAAATACATTTTCAGTTTTAAAATTCATTTTATAATATTTTAGATTTTTCAGATTCTTTATTTCATTTATTTAGGTTAATTTTAGATTTTCTTATTATTTAATTCATTATTAAATACATTTAATTCATTTTTAATTTATAATAATTAAGTAAATAGTGTAAAAATTTATTTTAATTTTCTAATAATTTTCTTATCTTTTTAGGATTCCAAAAATATAATTTTCACATTTGTGGGAGTTGTATTGGACTGAATCCACTTTTTATTTTATTACGTTTACGTGATTGTTACGTACACGTACGCGTTTTAGGTTTTTACGTTTTCTTAACTTTTATATAAGTTTGTAAATTATAGATAAATATTTTAAGTTTGTTTAATTTGCATTTAAGCCCCTAAGGCATGCAAATCCCTACTATAGTTATAATCGTTTTGTTTTTGTACGTTTACTTTTAATTTAATTTAAACGTACGTTTGTATATCTTTTACGTTTTTTAGGTTTCTGATTGCACGTTTTTAACGATATAGCTGTGACAGAGCTATCACTATTCACATTCCTAGTGTTAGTCAATCAGATTTCTGTTTTTATATATTCAATATCATTTCATCACACACATTCGTTATATTACAGTTTACACGCCTCGTTGGGACATAACGACCCGGGGATATAACACTATACTCCCATGGATTTAAATTGCATTTTTCTCCCTTATAGTTTGACTTGTATGGTTGACCATTCGCGAGTGGTTGGCTGATACGAAGATGACCGTAAGGGAGAGATCAGAGACAGATATTGGATTCTATTGTGTGGAGGAATTCATGATGTGATTATGCCCGAATCCCATAAGTCCAAGTACTCCATTCACCCAGGATCGGACAAGATATATTTGGATTCGAAAAAGTTGTATTGGTGGCCAAATATGAAGGTCGATATTGCTGAGTACGTCAGCAAGTGTTTAACGTGCTCGAAAGTCAAGGCTGAACACCAGAGACCGTCCGGTCTGCTTGTTCAACCTGAGATTCCAGAATGGAAGTGGGAGCGCATTACTATGGATTTTATCACTAAATTGCCTAAGACGTCGAGTCATTATGACACGATTTGGGTAATCGTTGACCAACTCACTAAATCATCGCATTTCCTCCCTATGAAGGAAAGTATCAGCATGGATAAACTCGCGCGACTGTATGTTAAGGAAATTGAAGCAAGGCATGGTGTGCCTGTTTCTATTATCTCTGATCGTGACAGTCGATTCACATCTAATTTTCGGTGGTCGCTCTAGGATGCGTTAGGAACTGACCTTGACATGAGTACAGCTTATCACCCTCAGACTGATGGTCAGAGTGAGAGGACCATTCAGACATTATAGGACATGCTAAAAGCCTATGTGATTGACTTTGGGAGCGGCTGGGATAGGCATTTGCCTTTTGTCGAGTTTTCCTATAACAACAGCTATCACACCAGCACTAAGGCGGCACCGTATGAAGCACTTTATGGTCGTAAGTGCAGATCGCCAATTTGTTGGGCAGAAGTTGGCGAAAGCCAACTTACCGGGCCAAAGCTAGTCCACGAGACTACTGAAAAGATCGTGCAGATCAAGAGCCGAATGCAAGCGGCTCATGACCGTCAAAAGAGCTATGCTGATAAGAGGCGGATTGATGAAGCGAAAAGTGTACCGCTTTTAAGGGGTCATTTAAGCCCTAAATCGTATTTATTTGATCAAATATTGCCCTAAATCGTTCCTTTTGTCATTTTAGGTACTTTTGAGGAGAAATCTGGAAAAGGAGGCATTTTGGACGTTTTTGGAGCATAAAAGTGAAGAAAACGGCAAAGTCTCAAAAATCGGCTAAAAGTTACCTTTGACGGCGTCACAATTAACTCTGGATGGCGTCATGCTTTGGCAAGAAAAAGTGGACGTGAAATTTACTCATGATAAGCCAGTGAAAATACCATGTGAATTCTGACGGCGTCACGCTTTAACTTGATCAAGGGCGTCACGGCTTAAATCATAAGGGGACGGCGTCACGTTCAAGGTTCGACGGCGTCAAGCCTTGATAAGCCAGAATGGATTTTTGAAGAGCTAAAGAGGGACGGCGTCAAGAAGGTCATCCGGGAACCCTAGAAGCGGCGAGGTGACGGCGTCACAATCCATAAGGTGACGCCGTCAGATCCAAAAGTCTATATATAGTTTTCTAATTTTTTGTCATTAGGGGGGGCTTAGTGTGTGGAATTTTGGGAGAAAACCCTAAGACGAATTCAGCCTCTTTTTCAAGGCTTTTTGCCTTGAGATCTTCCATGTTACATTGAAAGATAAGTTATCAATTAATCATTCAATATGTCTATGTGTTGTTTGATTCTATCTTATTCTTGTCTTTTGTTTAACATGTTAGGCTAAATTTATCTTGTGTTTGCTTAGATCTAATGAAACCTAGCTATTGATTATTGGTTATTAGTGTGTTGTTAGTTGTATTGGATGATTGTTTATCTATGTTAGGCTTAAGAAAACTGGCTAACTTCCTATTCGGTAACTTGCTTGAACGTCTTAAGAAACATGAACCAAATGCGTACTAAAGGTTTTTATGGTTGTATTTAATGCACAAGCGAATTCTAGTGATCCCATGTTAGGAGCTTCCTAGCCGGCTCAACATAGGAGTGAAGTAGGAGCTTGTAGAGTTGGGGAAGTAAGTACGCCACCCCACGAATGGTATTAAGGAATACACCCGTCATCCACGCGACTAATACACACTAATTAACCGGTAAAAGATAGTTAGGGAGTAAGGAAATCTAAGTAAACACATTTCTCTACACATAAGTTTCTCACCACATTTTCATTTTTTGTTATTTTACTTTATTTGCATTTGTAGTTATTTGGGTTAGTTGACTAGCAACTAATTCCGCCCACTCCTTCAAAACCGAGATTTTATTTGCTTTCATAAAAAATATAAAAACATAAAAAAGAATCTTCCTCAACCCTTAGACCTATTAGAGTAGCTTTTCATACCTAACGAACACTATTCCCTGTGGAGAACGATCAATCCCCCGTACTTACCACTACACTATACTACATCGGTCAGGTACACTGCCTGGTGGGGTTGTAAGCCTCTTGAGATCCCTCGAGAGGTAAAACCTGTTGTAAGGTTGCAAAACCCACGCATCAAGTTTTTGGCGCCGTTGCCGGGGAATAGTTATTGTTTAGGTTGAATTTTTATTTCTATTAGGTCTACTCACTAGATTCCTTTCTAGTGAGATTTTTATTTTATTTTTCTAGATTTTCTTTAGTCTATCTATTTTCTTCGTGTCTTTGTTCGTAACCATACCATCCGACATCATGGAAGATGGTAATATCCTTAACCCCCACAACCCACCACCACAACAACCACCACCACCTCCTAGAGCCCGTACTTTAGGAGAGTATTCCCGTCCTAGCCACCATGGCTATTGAAACACCATTGAGCTCACTCAAGGAGCCAATATCACACCCTTGCGATCCGACACCATCCGGTTGGTGCAAAGCGGATGCGCATTCCATGGACTTCGTTCTGAAGATCCTAATCAACATCTCAAGGACTTTCTCAAAATCGTTGATTCTATAGACCTTGATGTTGCCACTCGAGAGACGACCCGATTGCTTCTCTTCCAATTCTCTCTGCGGGACCAAGCTAGTCAGTGGCTAGAACGTCAACCCGCAGGATCCATTACCTCTTGGGATGATCTCACCACTCTTTTCCTTGCTCAGTTTTTCCCACCGGGAAGAACTACCAAGCTAAGGAATGATATCTTGATGTTCCAACAACGTCAAGGCGAAACTCTCTACGAGGCATGGACTCGATTCAAGGACTTACTCCAAAAAGTCCCTCACCATGGCATAGAACTTTGGCTCCAAGTCCAAATCTTCTATGACCATATCAATCTCTCCACGAGGCAAACCATTGACCAATCGGCCGGTGGCAAGCTACGTGATCTAAGTGCGGAACAATCATGGGCTCTCCTGGAGGATCTTGCTCTTTATGACAACGAAAGTTGGAGTGATCCCCGTGATTTGAATAAAATGGTCAAGGCAATATCTTTGCCTTCGAACAATTCAAGCACTTCCGACCGTAGGATCATAGAACTTGAAGACCAAGTCAAGTTTCTCATGAAATCCTACGAGGCTCCTACACCTTCAAGCCAAGTGAACAAAATCACTTCTTCATGTGAATTATGTAGTGGTCCCCACGACACTCGTGATTGCATGGAACTCCCCGAACAAGCTTTTGTGGACTACGCATCCTCGCGTACCGACGGAGCGGGAGACAAGTGGTACACTTTCAAACCCGAGCCAAACCCTTATGGTGATTCATACAACCCCTCATGGAAAAATCACCCGAACCTTAGGTGGAAACAAAACCAAAACGCCCAACAAACAAATTCTTCCAACCCACCTAATCGTTTCCAATCAAGCGGTTCCAACTCGAACCGTACTTTCAACAACAATCCTTCCGGAAATGGTAGTACCAATAACTTTGAAGGATTGATTTCCCAATTTATGGCATCTCAAGAAGCTCGGATAGCTAGATTCGAGACCGAATTCAATCAACAACAAACGGAGATGACCAATAAAATTGACAACTTGTTGAAAGCTCTCCATAACCAAGTGTTATCACCTCCACATAAGGACGCTAGGAACACAAATAGCGGACCCCAAGTAAAAGACCCCTCTTCATCCAAACACGTCCACTTTGTCAACATTGTCACTATTAAACCAATTGATAGGAATGAGGATAATAGTGAACCTAAGGATGAGGATAGGAAAGTCGAGGTTGATAAGGAAGTTAGGACAAGTGTGATTGAAGAAGTAGATGATGATGAGGACTACTTCAATAGGCTACCCACTAAGGAAGAGCGCGCATATCATACAAACTTATTCGATGACCCCGAGACACCATACTTCCTAGGTAGACCAATCATTGAAATAGGCGACCCTTCTAATCTCAACATACCATGCAACATCGGACATCTACATGTGTGGAAAGCTTACATCGACCTTAGATCGCCCATAAACATCATGACTAGAGCCCACTACAACTTGATAATGAAGAATCAACTTGGGTATAGGATGTTCCCTGACAAGGGTTGGATGAGTAACTTCACGGGAAGAGTTAAGGGATTACCGGTTTATGTAGGAAACTTCACCTATGTCACCGACTTTGTAATTGTAGAAGATATCCGCCCAATAGTCGATGCATCCTTGACTCAAGTGGTTTTTGGAAAACCATTTGTTGAGGTCTCTAGAATGACTTATGAACCTTCCTTAGGGATAGTTAGATTTAAGGATGAGACCGATGAAGTAAACTACCAAATGCCATATAAGATAGAACAATTCCAACACTTGTCAAATGTTGAGAAGGAGCTCAAGCAAGCGGTCTACTATAGGAATGATGAGGATAGAAATAAAGGAGTAGACTATGTTATGGAAAGGATATTCGGTTTCTACAAGGATTGTTTGAAATTAGGACCGGAATATAAAACCGGGAATGAAAATGGCCTAGGAACCGTGACCGATGATGGAGTCACGTAATGTACGTGACTTTGAGTCTAGCTACAAGACTCGTTAATAAAGAAAAGCGCTTCTTGGGAGGCAACCCAAGCTTTATTTGTTTTATTTGCTTTGTGTGCTTATTTATTTGTTTGTTTGTTTTTATTTGTTTCCGTATGTGTGTTTAATTTTTATCATTATTGATTCATGTTCAAAAGTAAATTGTGAAAATGCTTTATGTTGTTTTTAACTTCGTCTTAACTACATATAAAGGTATTTTGCAAAAGATAAGTGTAAGGGAAATCTAAATCGGTTTATTAGAACACAAATGAACATGAATCGTAATAATAATAAATTAGCATACATATTAGTATTTGTTTGAGTCAAATGCTTGTATCGAGTCATAATGATGTTTTGCAGGATTTCCAGGAAGTAAGGTAAAGGTTTTTCCAGAAATTTTCCGGAAACTTAAAATGAAAATTTTTGTCAGGTCATTTCTGACGGCGTCAAGGTTTATAACCTGACGGCGTCAGATTTAATTTTCAGAAATTTTTGAAAGTTTTGTTTTCATAAAAAGTTTTTATTAAAATCTCCAACTTATAATCTCCAGGAATCTGCAAAATTATCATTCCACAAGCATTATATCCTTATATATAGATTTTATCCCGCCGATGTTATGCAGGTTTTCGTGTTTGTTTTCTCAGGTTTAACAGGTTATTTTGGACAAGGAAATGTTTTGAATCAAGCTTGTGGCGATGCATTAGTCATGGAGCTTCTACATTACTTTGGAGGAAGATCTAACCGTGTAATTTCATTATCCACCGAGCGAATCAGGGGAGTATTTGATTTCATTCTTTTACCTTATTTACTTTTACATCTTGTTATTTGAACATTGGGGACAATGTTCATCTTAAGTGTAAGGGGGGGTAAAAGTACGATTTTTGAGAATGCCATTGCGCTTGATTTTTGTTTGTTTAATAGTAGATGTGTAATAAAACTGAGATAAATACTTGTTAGGGTAATTTTAGTGCCAAATTTAAAATTTTTTACAACATATAGGAGTGAAACTTTGATCTTAATGAGCGTCTCACGGATAGGAGTTATATGACTAGCACAAAAACCGTACCACTAAAAAATTTTCCACCCCAAATATGTGAGGTTCGCCCCTAGAATTGGTAGGAAAAGCATTTATGCTATGATGTGTGTACCGGTAGCACTTAGATTCTAGAACTTGCGTTAGGACCATTCCAAGGCCACAAGTGAGACTACATTCGTGTAGTTAGATTTACTACATGATAAGAGGCATTAGGATTAACCCATTGTTTTTACACCTGTGTTTTTGTTATAATTACTTTGGCTACATTGGTCAAGTAATTCTCCCACACCCTTTGCGTTGTACTCATTTTTAGTACACGATACCCCTAGTACACCCCTCAGAGCTTATCTTTTCGTTTCGACCTTTAAGCATTTTACTTAAAGGAAGAATTTGTTACACCCCACTTAAATGTACACCCAAATCGCCTTAGCCTACCTTGTATGCACTCATTTTTAGTGCATTATTGTTACAACATTTGTTTAAACCCAAGTTAATTATCTAGTTGATTACATGGTTGCTAAGTCGAGTCATATCCTTGTACATATTGTTTTGGGACGATTGGGACTCATGGGTAAAGTACTAGTGTAATGGAGTAATGGGGAAGATCATCATTTATTACCCCCATATGTGCTAAATGTTTTAAAAGTACTACAAGTTTTTCAATTATCTTAATTCGAGTCATTAGATTAGTATTTGTAAAGTTATGTAAAAATTCAAGTGTAAGGGGAATGCAATGCCCCTATGATGTATTATTTTGGATGGTAGGGCAAAAGTGTATGCAAAAAAAAAAAAAAAAAAAAAAAAAAAAAAAAAAAAAAAAAAAAAAAAAAATCAAGAAAAACACAAAAAAATGAGAAAATGAAAAATAGAAAAAACATACGGACTACCATCCCGTTTCATTGTATTTTATTTTATGTTTTTGTTATGTTTTGTTATTTTCTTTCATTAGCTTAAGATCGAGTCTAGTCTTGGCTTAGCAACATTGTATAGTACATGTAATTGATCAAGATCTTTAACTCGCCACCAGTAAAATATCCCGTATCCAACAAAACCGTGTTTTCCTTTTCCCTACACCTAACGTTATAACCCATTTAAAAGCCCTCTTTGATAGTTTATCTTAGGTGCTTATGCCTAGTGGAGGAGGTTTTCGATCCTTTCCCAAGCCTATGGTAATCTATTTGCTATGACAGGTAGTGAGAGATATTATCCGTTTTCATTTATGAGATTTATTTTGATGACACTTGAGAGATGTGAGTATCTAAACACTACTTGTGAGGTGCTAGTATGTAATCTCCGTGCTTATTATGATTGAAGTGGAACGATTATTTGTTGTAATTACTTTTATGTTTGCATTAAATGACCCCTAACTTGTATTTTGATTAGAATAAAAGCGCATTTGCTTGAGGACAAGCAAATCTCAAGTGTAAGGGTATTTGATGAAGCGAAAAGTGTACCGCTTTTAAGGGGTCATTTAAGCCCTAAATCGTATTTATTTGATCAAATATTGCCCTAAATCGTTCCTTTTGTCATTTTAGGTACTTTTGAGGAGAAATATGGAAAAGGAGGCATTTTGGACGTTTTTGGACCATAAAAGTGAAGAAAACGGCAAAGTCTCAAAAATCGGCTAAAAGTTACCTTTGACGGCGTCACAATTAACTCTGGAAGGCGTCATGCTTTGGCAAGAAAAAGTGGACGTGAAATTTACTCATGATAAGCCAGTGAAAATACCATGTGAATTCTGACGGCGTCACGCTTTAACTTGATCAAGGGCGTCACGGCTTAAATCATAAGGGGACGGCATCACGTTCAAGGTTCGACGGCGTCAAGCCTTGATAAGCCAGAATGGATTTTTGAAGAGCTAAAGAGGGACGGCGTCAAGAAGGTCATCCGGGAACCCTAGAAGCGGCGAGGTGACGGCGTCACAATCCATAAGGTGACGCCGTCAGATCCAAAAGTCTATATATAGTTTTATAATTTTTTGTCATTAGGGGGAGCTTAGTGTGTGGAATTTTGGGAGAAAACCCTAAGACGAATTCAGCCTCTTTTTCAAGGCTTTTTGCCTTGAGATCTTCCATTTTACATTGAAAGATAAGTTATCAATTAATCATTCAATATGTCTATGTGTTGTTTGATTCTATCTTATTCTTGTCTTTTGTTTAACATGTTAGGCTAAATTTATCTTGTGTTTGCTTAGATCTAATGAAACCTAGCTATTGATTATTGGTTATTAGTGTGTTGTTAGTTGTATTGGATGATTGTTTATCTATGTTAGGCTTAAGAAAACTGGCTAACTTCCTATTCGGTAACTTGCTTGAACGTCTTAAGAAACATGAACCAAATGCGTACTAAAGGTTTTTATGGTTGTATTTAATGCACAAGCGAATTCTAGTGATCCCATGTTAGGAGCTTCCTAGCCGGCTCGACATAGGAGTGAAGTAGGAGCTTGTAGAGTTGGGGAAGTAAGTACGCCACCCCACGAATGGTATTAAGGAATACACCCGTCATCCACGCGACTAATACACACTAATTAACCGGTAAAAGATAGTTAGGGAGTAAGGAAATCTAAGTAAACACATTTCTCTACACATAAGTTTCTCACCACATTTTCATTTTTTGTTATTTTACTTTATTTGCATTTGTAGTTATTTGGGTTAGTTGACTAGCAACTAATTCCGCCCACTCCTTCAAAACCGAGATTTTATTTGCTTTCATAAAAAATATAAAAACATAAAAAAGAATCTTCCTCAACCCTTAGACCTATTAGAGTAGCTTTTATACCTAACGAACACTATTCCCTGTGGAGAACGATCAATCCCCCGTACTTACCACTACACTATACTACATCGGTCAGGTACACTGCCTGGTGGGGTTGTAAGCCTCTTGAGATCCCTCGAGAGGTAAAACCTGTTGTAAGGTTGCAAAACCCACGCATTACGGATACCCCTTGAGTTTCAAGTGGGAGATAAACTGATGTTAAAAGTTTCGCCATGGAAAGGCGTGATAAGATTTGGCAAGCGTGGTAAGCTGAACCCTCGCTATATTGGACCTTTCAAAATTCTTCGGGCCGGTAGCCTATCGACTCGAACTGCCGTCTGAGCTCAGCGCTGTGCATGATGTTTTTCACGTCAGTAATTTGAATAAGTGCTTATCTGATGAAAACGCTATTATTCCTTCGGATGAGATTCAGCTTGATGAGAGGTTAAATTTTATTGAAGAGTCGATTGAAATCATGGACCGGGAAGTGAAACGGCTAAAGTAGAGTCGTATCCTAACTGTCAAGGTCTGATGGAACTCTCGAAGAGGTCCCGAGTATACTTGGGAGCGAGATGACGAAATTAAGCGAAAATACCCTCACCTCTTTTCAAAACCAACGAGTGACGTAAATTGAAATCCGGGACGGATTTCCCGATTAGATGGGGCGACTGTGACAAATGGTAATTTTCACGTTGTTAATTAATATTATATGAATATTAATTATTTTTAAGCTAAGCATTTCTATGCGTATTTGCATGTTTCTGAGTATTTATTAATTCTGAGCTAAGCATTTCTATGCGCGTTTGCTAATTTTGAGCATTTTTGGGAGCAGTCCCGCATACTGTAGTTTACAGTCACTGCAGAAAAAGTATATTTTTTTCAGTAAACCTAAATTATCACATTTCTGATAGTTACTGACAAGTCTTGTAATTTACTGAGAGCTTTCTCGCATTTTTCTGAAAAACAACCGCACGCGCGTACCGACAGCACAGTACACAGGGTAACAGTCAAATAAATATATTTTTGAGTCAGTAATGATATTTTATTACATTTCTGACAAACACGTGGTTAAAAACTTTATTTTAAGTAATCGTGTCCAAAAACGTCAAAACGGGACTTTACGGCTATGTTTTAAGCTCAAACCGATACACGATACACCAATGCGGGTAAAAATAATTCCCCCCCCCCTTTATACACCAAAAACCGGCCCCTAGATGTATACTTCCCCACTACATGACAAATCTCCCACACTAACCCAAATTTAATCATTTATATAATCACATATTACCCTAAATGGTGCTACACCTTTATCACTTATCCTTTCATGCATGTTGTTAGCATTTATATTTTTATAGAAGTGATGGTCATTTGTATTGGCTTTACTTAGTGTGTCGTGTAGATAAATCAACCAATGTAAGGCTTGTGTTGGACTAAGTTATTAAAAGTTCAAGTAAAATCAACAAAAGCCCAAGTTCAACACAAGCCCACCTAAAAGCCTTTTAGGGCAACAAAGGCTTCCTTGTTCTCTATAAATACCACACTCTCACACCCATTTTGTGTGCCTCTTAGTCTTGTAAAGGTGTGAGAGTGTGTGTGTGTTTTCTTACTCTTGTATTTCTCTTATGGCAATATAAAAGCATTCGACATAGGTTTTTATCACACGCCTCTTCTCATCTCATCTTTACTTGTCTTTCTTTTATTTAAGAGTGTCACGTATCATTTAGTGTTCGAGTAGTAGTATTAATATAACTTATAGTTTGTTGTAGATCTAGGTTGGTTCGATTAGTTTATCTAGGATAACAAGTGGTATCATTCGCCAAACATAGATTTAGGATTTAGTTGTGTTTGTGTTTATGCTTAACGTGGGTTTTTTATCAAAAAAAGTTATAGCTTTTTCATCTTTTCGCATCATCTAGTGTGTATTAAGCAAAAAGCTTCAAGCTTTTGTGTTTCCATTAGCGTACTTGAGAAAAAGTTGGTAGCTTTTTTTGGTTTACGTGCGTTTAAAGTCAAAAGTTGTGAGCTTTTTGTGATTTTGTCGAGAAAAAGTTGTGATCGTGGGTGTAAAAACGCTACAAAGGTCCTCGTTCGATTCTTCTTGTCTACTATTTGGAGTTTTATTACTTTTCTTGTATAAGAAAATTAATAAAAAGTGCTTCTTGCCATCAGAAAAATATCCGAGCCTTGTATAAGGATTTGCGATAAGTTAGGGTTTATCGCATTTCAATTTGCGACAAGTTACGGTTTGTCGAAATTGAACCTTGGCAGTTTTGTCGAAATTGGAACTTGGAATTTTTATCGCAATTGGAAGTTTGCAGAATTATCGCAAATCATTCTCGATAAAATTATCGCAAATCATTTCCGATAAAATTATCGAAAATTGTCAAAAATATCGCAATTGGTCTTTGTCTGTTTATCGCAAATCAATCACAAGCTTATCCGATATCTCTATCGCAAATGGTTCTCGAGCATTCTATCGCAAAAGGATCTCGTACAGAAAGAAAGTTTCGCTATTTGGCAGATTTGGTCCCTTGCATTTCACACAGCTTTGTGTACTCTCATATTTGGCAGATTTAGCCCCTCGCACTTTACATAAACATTTTTCAAGTTAAATAACTTTTATAAATTTGCTTCGATCGTGATTTCTTCAACATCAAAAGTGAACTCGGTATTTTGGCGCTTGTATAAGTGTAGAAATACTTCGACAATCGGATATCTACTCTCTTGTATAAGAGTGTTAGATCGTTTTATATAAATTATCAATTTATATAAATTAGATATTTCTATCTAAATTGAAATTTTACCATAATTTGTATAAATTCTGGTCAAATTGAAATTTCTATAGATATTGACATTTTATCTAAATTATAATTTACATACTTTTGTCGAATTTGTAAACATTTGATTTTGTCTAAATTATAGTCTAGTCAAATTTAGTAACTTTATTTAATTTGTTTCATTTATCTAAATTGTAACGTCAACGATCATCTAAAACAAATCAAGGCTTCACAACAACATCAAAGTTTAACCTTCAACAATCACAACACCTATTTCTTTGCAACGATCCTGAATCAATCAACCTTATCATACAACAACATCAACAATGACTACTCAACAAGATATTCATGCAGCCGGTGCAGAAAACCGTCCTCCCATGCTAGAGAAAGGTAGTTATCTTCCATGGACAAGCCGTATGCTTCGATACATGAAAACTAAACCTCATGGACAAGGCAAACTCTTGATTAACTCCATCAAGAAGGGTCCATTCAAGCCTCGTCAGATTCAAGTAGCTGGTGATCCGAATCAAACACCTCCCATCCTACCATCTTCTCGTGATCAGAAAGAAGAAGAATACACAGAAGAGGATTGGAAACAGATTGAAGCAAATGACTTAGCCATGCACCTAATCCAACTTGGTTTACCACAAGAGATCTTTTGTGCTGTTGATAGTTGTGAAACTGCTTATGATATGTGGGATCGAGTTAGAAGGCTATGTCATGGAACGGAAATTGGTCAACAAGACATTGAAAACAAGCTTCTAACTGAATGGGAAAAGTTCACATCCACTCCAGCTGAACCAATTGAATCTTACTACACAAGGTTTTGCTCTATCATGAATGAGCTCATTGATCCGTCTGAAAACGTATATATAAATATAAACAGTCTCAGAACGAATACTCGTGTGTAGTGTGAAACCAGGCAAGTGATCACCTGGGTCGTTTCCCAACGAGGTGCGAATTGGCAAACTGTGAAAAGCTTTGGATTAGAGTGATTTGATGAATCAGATATTTTTGATTTTGCTTTTTTATATCTAATTAACAATTGATAAACAGATATGCACAAGAAAATTAAACGCGAATAAAAATAAACTAAAACGCGTAACGAGAAAGCTAAAATGGGACAAAAACTGAAATTTATGAAATTTAAAACCTAAAAAAGTAAAATTACTTAAAACTTATTTAAAAACTTAAATTATAATTTTTTACACTTTATTTTTAATTATTATTAATTATTTATTATTTAATTACTTTTTAAACTATCTAAATTTATAAAAAAATACTAAATGGACAAAGAAAAATCTAAAACTTTTTCTATAAATATTATTGAGTGAAAAGAAGCTAAGAAAATTATAAAAATGAAACTTTCTTAATTAAAATTTAAAAAGATAAATTCTATTAAATAGAAGCTATCACTATTTTTCTGTTTTTGTTTTTCTTAAGGTCTAAAAATATAATTATATTTTTCCTAGATTATAAATGACAAAAGAAAATTATGAAAATTAAAATTATATTTTTCTGATTAATATTCTATTTATTATGATTTAATTACTAATAGAAACTAATAAAAAAGATTAAAAATATTAAAACTATTCAGAAAATTATGAAACTTTACAGATAAATCTAAAATATTATTAAAAAGCTAGGAAAATTAAAATCAAAAGATAACTCAACCCTGATAAGCAGTTGGACAGATAAGCAGTTGAACAAATAAGCTAAAAATAAGCTAATAAGCTCAAAACTCTACCAAAAGCTCAGAACAAGTTAAACCAACTTAAATAAGCACAAAACAACTTAAAACTACAAATAAGCACAAGGAATTAACGAGATAAGCAGTTGGCTGTTGCAAAACTTTATACAGAAAACTCAGTGAAATACCCTTACTTGCAGACTAGATTAAGCACTCAATAAGCTATTGAAACACAACCTAATGGGGGCAAAAGCTTCTCTATACTACTGGGTACTCTAAAATGCTAAAAGCCCCATCACAAACACACCAATTGAAGTCCAATTTGGCCCTAGATCAGGTCCAAGAAATCAGAGGTCTGCTGTGGTGTCTGTGTTGTGCAGTATTGTGCAGAATTGCACACATATATTCAGGCTTAATCCAACTCTATTGTTTACACTAATTGGACTAATTGTGACTCAGACCAACCAAGAAAAGGGTCAGAATAAGCTTATGGCTGCTGATAGCTTATTTGAGCTTTTGACAGCCTAATATTTCCACAGCAAGCTCAAAACTACAAATCCAATCAATTGGACTTAGAACAATTTACAAACAACTTAATATGATTTATTTAAGCTAATCCAAAGTTGGGATATTGGTCAATGTACAGTAACCACTAGTTTTGACCAGTGGACTATCTAAACCAAACACTCCTTAATGGGGTGTCTGTGGTGAATTTTCAAATGAAACACTGATTTTTAAACTATAAGTCTTAATTTTACTGGTTAACTAACTTGTATAGACTATGATTAGCAACTTTTATCAGAAATATAAGCAATCTAATAAGCTATACTAGGTTTGACTGTTTTTGGTCTTTTTAGAGTTTTTTAAGTAAAGCTGAAACAAACTATATAATTACTGATGATACTGATGAAATATGCTTAAGGACTATCAATAAGCAAATAACAACAATAATAAGCTACTGATAAGCACTTATACAGTACTTAGAGAAATTAAGGAAAAATCAAAGAAAAGCTTACAACTGATAAGCCTATGGAACAAGAGAACAAGGACTAGAAACAACTCCTAGCTTGTTGTCAACAAGCTAGAAACCAGAAAAGCCATCCAGATTAGCTTCTAACCCCAGAATTAGCTTATTGCTCCTCAGTTTGACTTTTCTTGACTTTCTTCAAATCTTGAATTAGAACAAGTTTACACTATAATAAACTTACAATAAGCTATATAAAGCTTATGTAAGCTATTTGAAACAACTGAGAAGCTGATTCAATTACTACTTATCAAGGTTCTAATTCTCAGAGTACATGAAAATCAGAAAACTTGTATTTATCATTAACTACTGACAATTTAACAAAGAACAACAATAAACACACTAATTTTACTTTGTATTGATTGATGAAACTTTGAAATTACAAAATACACTACTGGAAATGAAAATACGAATTATGCTACTTTAACTACTTGCTCTATTTGAGCTACATTTGCTTCTATATATACATAATTAAAGTGGGATATCCTTTGTCGACATCACTTCATCTTTCTGCACCCTTGGATTAACTCAATTTGATCTCAAACGTCCATTTCCACTTTTGGCGGGAAAACAGGACAAGTGGTGTTTTCATCTGTTTTAGCTAGTGGGAGTGGGGAAGAAACATTTATTGCGTTTGGCATGTTAGGTAACGTGTTTAGGAGGGGGGATGAGGTGGTGAGTGGTATTGGTGAGGTGGGGGGATGACTGTCTGGTTTTGGCGCGTTGGGTGGTTTAGACGAAGGGTTTGACCCCAGTGTTAACTAATAACGGGTTTGGGCTTTTTTTTATTGATTGGGCTTGGTAACTGGGTTGGGTAAGTAGCTGGGTTAGTATTTGTGTGGGTTTAATGGTTTGGATTTTAGGGTATAACTTGGATCCGGTTTGTTTAGTTTTAGTTAAACATAGGGACTAAACTTGTAATTGCTGAATAGTTGAGGGGCTGAAACTGTCAAGTTTCCAAAATTATCACAAGTACCATAATTGCCATATGTGAATAACCCAAGGATCATAGATGTAATTTTCCACTTTTTAAACCTCCAGGGACCATTTATGTCATTTTTGGATTTTGAGGGGTTAAATATGTAAATTTCCAAAAGTTTATCAAAAGGACCAATCTTGTCAAGTGTGAATAGTACAAGGGTATAAAACATAATTTTCCATTTTTAAAACACCCGATGACTAATTTTGACAACTTTTGAAATTCGAGGGACTAGACTTGCCATTTATGCAAACTTTATTCGTTTTCACTTGATTTTAATCATTTTGCATCTGAAACATATAAAAACACATTTTTAATGATATTTATAACATTTATGGTTATTTGTGTGTTTTTGGACGTTTATGTGGGTTTAAACAGGGTAAAACATATGTGTATTTAGACACATATCAAATCCCCCACACTAAACTATTGCTAGTCCCTAGCAATCTTTTATGAAGTTTTAATGGATTTTATCTCTTTACCAAAAGCCATTACTTCTGGAGTAGCCAATGTTTTAGTATGTGATACTTTGGTACAATGATAACCAAATGATTTTGAGCAAATCACCAGCTGTCAACGGCTTTGATTTGTCTTTACCAGAAGCCGTTTGCTTCTGGACTAGCCAACTCTTAGATAAATTATAACTATTATCTTTGGTGAGCTGATTACCAATTATGGAATTCCAAAGCCTTTACCACAAGCCATAACCTTGCGGGCTAGCCAACTCTTCACTTATAAAGATATGGTGAGTCGAATACCATACAATTTTTGGCAAATTGCAAGCCATAAACGGATTTGATTTATCTTTACCAAGAGCCGTTTGCTCTCGGATTAGCCAATCCTTATGTGGGTTAGACATGGCGGACTGATAACCATTTATTGCGTTCTTAGTGAGAAAACATTTTAAAATTTTGGCTAAAATGGGGGTACTAGATGGTACATTTGATCAAATTCGCTAGAATTCCCCCCCACACTTAGAACTGAATATTGCCCTCAATATTCAAAGTACCGGTTGTGAAACCAACACTTAGAACGTGAAAGGGAAATACTTATAGCCATTATTTTATATACACACACCATATATATATATTTTTATTTATTTTTTTATTTTTTTATTTTATTTTTTTATTATTATTTTTTGAATGTACATTGATGCGCGTGATGTGTCGTTGCGGTTTAGCAGTTTTAATGCCTACTCAAGTTTTAAATTTATATTTAGCCGACTTATCAATAACACACACACTTAACGAGCAGTGTACCCGGTCAGTATGAATATAATGGTAAGTAGAGTGTCGATCACTAAGAGTGGAACGTATTATCTCGTTATTCTAATCAGTGTTTTAATATCCTAACGCAAGGGGGTTTCAGCCTGAGAGACTGGCACGATTTGTTTGCAATTAAATAATAAAATAAACCAATAGGCACGAATCAGCAAGTAGCACACACGTACACAGATAAATACTCGAGACAATAAGAGGGCTGTCCTTATGATTAAGTAGATTGTCACTTGTTTTATTGATAGCTTTATATGAAGTGTATGTAGTTAACCCTTTCTCGTTGGTCCTATTCTTATCGGCGAGTAAACCCTTAATGATTACTTATGTCTAAAAGTTATTCCTAAGTGATCAATTTAGTAATAACCGTGGGAGCCACATTATTTTCCACAGTCAAATGCCCGCAAGCCACTAATAAACACAGAGGTTATCAATGCACTAATAAGTAGTAACCAAAGACATCAACATATAAACTTTAATTGATGGGAAAGCAAGTATTAAAGGGAGTGCAATCTTTCGTTGTCACATTACACAGGCCACCAATCCTGATGAATTAAAGTTTGCTAACACAATAAAACAAAACTACTTAATGAATTAAACACATGCAGCACCTTCTTACAGCTCTTGTATCTTTGTTTAGTGTGTCTTGTGCTGCCTCCTTGACTGAATTCGTCCTAGGGTTCTGCTGCTTCGGTCTTCGAATCTAATATAATGCCCTCGAAATTCGTCTGGTCTTGGGGTATTTATAGTTTCTGTCTGAGGAAAGATGCGGCGCATCTAGTAAGTAGATGCGGCGCATTAACTTAACTTCGCGTGGGGTCCAAGATTATAATATTCAGGAATATTCGTACACCGCCAGAAGATGCGGCGTAACTCCATGATTAGATGCGGCGCATGTCCTCTTGTATCTTGGATCGTATCTGGTGGAATCTTAATAGAGATGCGCCGCATGTAATGAGTGAGATGCGGCGTATCTGGAGCAGATTAGTCTTGATCTTCTTCATTTCAGTAGACTCTTAACTTCTTGCATGTTTTGCTCCATAATTAGTCCAAAATCGCTAAGTTTCACCAAATGCTTGTTTTTACCTGAGAATTACAAAAGTAAACGATTAAGTATCAATCCTCATACATAATATAGTAAAACAAGTCAAATTAATAGGATAAATGATAGTAATAAAATGTACTTATTTGAGTTCATCAAATATCCCCCCACTTGAACTTTACTTGTCCCCAAGTAAACCTTAGAATTTCTCTTATGAAAATGTATCCTAAAAGATGTTAGGATTTATTTTTATATTTAAGCATGTATTCGTTTATTTCATAATCACACAACTAAACACTTAACGAATTAGAAGTAAAGTAAAATAAGTTGATAAAAGCAAATCTAATCGTTTAACTGTCCAGTCGTGACGAATATTCTATCATAAGCTTGGCAAGTATACACATCTCCTCCACTAAAGCTAAGGAATAACAAGTCTAAAGCGGTAAAAAGGGTTTGTAGGCTTAAGGGTTAATTATTCTCTTTCACTATCGATCTCAAATTCCAGAAAAGGCGACAAAATCACAAATACATGATCGAATCCACGAACACGATACTTGCAATTGCTCAAATCCTTAACTCGAATAGGCTAAAGATAGGTCCAAACTTCACCAACAATAATATATCAAAAAGGGCGACAAAATCATAAATACATAGCCGAATCCACGACTACGATACTTAAGATTGCTCAAATCCCTAATCTCAATAAATCAAAGGTTTGGTTGGATAAAGAATAATAAAGGGCATGGATAACATTTGGGATATAAATTGGTGTAAAATGAAAAATAAACAAAACAAATAAATTAAAATCCTAAGTGTGGTTAATCACTATCCCAACCATCCCATGAATAAGACTCATATCATCGAATAACTCACGCTTTAACACTTGAAACACATGCTTTAGGTAGACACGAATTATACTCAACAAGATCTTAATCAAAGAATAAACCTTAATTGGCGTTCCCATAACTGCCAATTCCCATTCAATCCATAGATATAATATATAACAAATAGTGGTGATATCGACCACTTACATAACTTTACATAAGTTGGTTAAAACTAACTTCCAACTCTTTTTCTTTTTCTTTTCTTATTTTTTCGATTTTTTTTTTTTTTTTTTTTTTTTTTTTTTTTAAACATAAACATAGATGTGTAAAATTTCACCACATCACTATAATGATAATTCTGGATAATTTTTCCATACTTTTCATACTTCAGAAATAACGGTAATAGTGAAAGTAGTAAACACACGAAAAATAAACTCAAAGATATACAATATTTACTTTCACTCCCAATTGCATTGTGCAATTTCCCGACCTAACCAAAGATAATGAATTACGCACGCGAACACAGGTAATGTAAGGAAACACACTTTGCCTATAGCAATTAACCAACCACGGATTCTAATCTACAGGGTAGGCTAAGGTGTAAGGGTGTAACGAAACATTTTAAACATAGGTGTAAGAAACGAAAGGAATGGCTCTGAGTATTTTTCTAGGGGTATCTTACTCTAAAAATGAGAGTAACAAAAGGGTTTATACGGGGGTTAACTAACCAGTGTAGTTAGTTAATAACACATAACATATAATAGGCTATTTGGGTGTAATCCTAGAATTTTACCAAGTTAGACAAGTCATTCCAATTATATAAATAATACTCATTATGGTGGTCTCGAATAGTATACAAGCCAAGTTCTAAAGTTTACAAGTCACCGGCACACTCATAGATTTGTGAATTTTGAAAAATCACAATTTTTGAAAATAACGTCTTGTGTGCAGTTATGCAACTTAGATCTTAAACAAAAACATGCTAAAAAATTTTTAAGTTTGATATATTAAGCACATTTTAAGCATAATTTTTGAAAAAGTTTAGGACAAGTAATTGTTAAGTGTTCTAATTCTCCAATCCCCCCACTTAAGTTAAACAACGTCCTCGTTGTTTGTATAAAAGGTTAAAAACTGGAAAATAAAAGAATTAGAACAGGAAAACTCCCCTGAGATTTGCTCGGTATGATCCTCCATTTGATAAGAGCAAAAATCATCTTTCTTGTGGATGAGAACGTTAAAGCTTCATACTTGATGTATCCACAGGAAATCCAGGAAACTATAATACCACCAATACTTTAAAACACACCTAAGATAAGAAAGGTTCAAACTTGCATAATACATTAGTAGTTAGGAAAAATAAAACTTAAAAATTAAAACTGAAAATCATCAGGTCAGTCGATGCGCCGTATCTTATGGAAGAAGATACGCCGTATCGAGCCTGGAATAAATACGGATCAGAATAAAAGATGCGCCGCATCCTTAACCAGGGATGCGCCGCATTAAAATAAACTGATAAATAGTTTTAAAGTCGAAAATAAAAATGCAAAAAAATTAAAATAAGATATGACCATTGCAGGAGATGCGTCGCATCTCAGAATTGAGATGCGCCGTATCCTCATGCGGCCTGACTGAAAAATAAAATGAAATAAAGGATAGGATGCGTCGCATCTGTTTACCAGATGCGGCGCATGTGGTTACCAAACAGACTGATAACAGTCTGCTGTAAAATGACTTGTTCCACGGTTTGATCTCTCACGTCCTCTCGTACCCTCATGCTGAACTTAATGCCAGTCTTCATCAAATATAACAAGAAACATAAACTGAAACATTAAATATATACACGAGAATAGTGATCAGTACAATCCAAAAAGTAATAATAATATGTGGAACAATGTCAGTAAAATCAAGAGAGTAAGATCATGGGTGAGCGAGGTCGTCCGGATGGGTCCCGGAAGTGCTGGCTCCATCAGTCCTCTGGCGGACTCTGCGCTCGTATGCACGTGTCACTCCCGCAACATGAGTACCATCTGAACGGGTGTGGGTAATACCCTGCTGCTCCAATAGTCTGCTCATACTCATAACCAACCACTCTGAGTCCCTCCTCAGGGCTCTCAACTCTCCCTCGACTGCGTCAAGTCTCTGACCCATGGTGCGTACAGGGACTGATGGGGGTACTGGTGCCTGCGGCTCCTCCTGATGGGCTGGAGCTGCAGCCGGAGGTCCCTGAGGGCCTCCCTGCTCCGCCTCTGGTCCTGCTGCTCTGGCGGGCCCTAATGCTACCCAAAAGTGGCCTCCCGCAACCACCTGGCAGATCCCGAGTCTAACCAAATAGTCCCTGTCGATAACCGGGAGATGGGTCACCACAACCTCCAGCCCCGCTGGAATCTCCGCTCCAATGACTCCAAAATGGCGGGCCAGCCGAGAAACAAAATGCCCGCCAGTCATCTGGCTCCTCCGATCTCTCCCCGCAGCTGATCGGTGGAGGTAGTGTGCCAAAAAGTGGGGGATGTTCACTGACAACCCCTCATCCATGCTCCTAAGGAGGAAGAGGTCCAGAGTTGTCACCTTCTCAGGTGACTGACCCCTCCCAGCAATAGTAAGTGCAATCAGCCTGTGGCACAGCCTCCTCATCGGCTCCCTGATCAAAGTATATGAGGGGGTGGAAGTAGTGATATCACCCCCCGAAGAAATCCTATCCCAGTAATCACTGAACAACCCTCTGTCAGGGACCGCTCGCAAACTATCATCCCAATATCTATCAAACCCATCTGACTCAAGCTCCTCAGCTGTATGCAAACCCATGGCCAAAATAAACTGCCTCATCGATATCTGCCTATGCACTCCTCCTAACCTGAACACCAGAGTGTCAGCTGTATCAATCTCCAAATCCGTCTCCCTGTAATGAATCGTGCTAAAGAACTCCAGCATGAGCTCCCTAATCAGAGGCTCGTCAATCCTAAACAGTCTCTCCCAAGCACTAGACCTGAACACCACCTCCTCATCATCTCCAGCAACTACCATCTCCATCCGATGCTGTAAACTCTCAGCTACATGTCCACCACCAATCAATCCTACATCATCAAAATTCAAAACCTGGACTCTGAATATTTTCTTGAAGTAAATCGAGTCAAGCCTACGCAAGTAATCCTCCAGAGTCCCATGAGTTAGTCCCATGTTCTCAAATTGTAGCCACTGATGCCTTAGTGTGACCTCTGGTAATGCCATCTGAAATAGATATTCACAGTCAGTAAACAGCCTGCAAAATAGGTAGATACGGCGCATCTGATTTAATCAGTGCGGCGTATCTGTATAAAGTATAAGAGATGCGGTGCAAGACAATAGATACGGCGTATGGAGATGCGTCGTATCTAGATTAATCAATACGGCGTATCTAGAATTTTATCAATTTTGAAATAGGTCGTTACGCCGCATTAATCAACCTAGATGCGCCGCATCTAAAAGCATATCAGTATAAAATAAAGGGTCAGTCACGTTTTTCAAGAATCCGTATCCGTGACGTAAACTACCACTAAATATCACAGTATCATATTCTCCTTATATCAGTTCTAATATCTCATTCCACCACTACTAATTCGCCTTCCCGCTAAATATTCAAAATAGAACCCAAAACCTAAATTTTCGGTTAAATCAAATTAGGTTATAAGTTCAATTATTTATGCAAATTAAATACGAGGGAAACCATCTAGAGCAAGTCCTAATCATATCTCTATATCATTTAAGCACGAATCGATTCAATCATATAAACCCTAATTTTCGTATTAATCAAGATTAAATCGAAATGGAATAATTACCTTAATTTGATGATTATGAGGAAGATTCTAGGTCGGATTAAAGGTGGGTTTAAGAAAAATGATCGGAATTTGAGTATAATATCAGTGTGTGTAAGTTCTTAACTGTGTGTGTTTATGCGGTAAAGATTTTAGATCCGGCGCATTCCCGTCGTATTTATAGGGCGACACGATGCGCCGTATTAGAAAATTTGGATGCGCCGTATCTATTTAATCTCGTTGACTAGTCAATAAGTTCTAGTTGGTCAGGGATACGGCGCTTTGGATATTTAGATCCGCCGTATCGCTATTATAGTGAACGAAATTTAAATAAAGAACGTACCTTGGCCTCCGCAACACAATTCCATATACATCAAATTAGGGTTAAACGGTATACCATATGATATGAATTCAAAATAAGAGCAATAGGCATAAACGTTTTATTAATGGTCGTAATCTTATTGTTAAGTGGAGGAATTTATTCCGAGGTTAGGAACAAATATCGTTTTTAAGCGTACAAAATTAAGATTACGATTTGAATTAGATGTATAACATGGATAATAAAACTGAGATTATAGTGTAGAGAACTTTCCTTTGAGCAGGTTGAATTATCGTAGAGTTTACCTGGGATTCTATTTCAAGAATTTAAGACGTTCAATGTTACCAGTACTGAGTTTTCCTCCACTCTTGTCGTCTTATGTTTGATCACTCCAGCTAGCGTCTCTTGGTTTGGTTCAGAATGTAATCTTTCTTGGTGATGCTCGAGTCATCATTTATCCTGAAAATAAACAACTTGCACACGAGAGTAGCTGACCGATCAAGATAAATATCAAAAATCAATTATATTTATCAAATTGTATTCGTCGTATTAACAAAAGTTAATGCGCCGTACTTTCGTTATGTTTCAAAATACAAGATTTTTGATTCAGTAAGATGCGCCGTATCGACAGAGATCGATACGCCGTATCTGTTTAATAATTCGCAAACTGTTTTTAATTAAAATAATAGATACGCCGTATCTGCGAAAGCAGATGCGTCGTATGGCGTTAACGTTTAGAAATTTTTTTTATCAAAAACAGATACGCCGTATCTGCTAAAGCAGATGCGTCGTATTACTTTATCGCTTAGAAAAAATTTTCTTATTAAAAACAGATACGCCGTATCTTGGGGAAAAGATGCGTCGTATCGAATTAATTAAACGCGTTGTATATAAAAAAATTAAACGCAATATGCCGTATCTGAGAGATCAGATGCGCCGTATCGTTTGATTTAGCACAGTACAACGATAGCAGAACAGAAAAAATACGAAAAATAAAAACAAAAATTAAAACACACAAACAAAAATAAACACAAAAACAAAAATAAAAGCAAACAAATAACACACAAAACAACAAATATGCAAAATAATACAATGATGCAATTAATCTAATAAAAAGAAAAACCTAATTAAAATACTAATCAAATTAACAGATAATAACAATTCACTCCCCGGCAGCGGCGCCAAAAACTTGGTGCGCGTATCTGGAGCAGATTAGTCTTGATCTTCTTCATTTCAGTAGACTCTTAACTTCTTGCATGTTTTGCTCCATAATTAGTCCAAAATCGCTAAGTTTCACCAAATGCTTGTTTTTACCTGAGAATTACAAAAGTAAACGATTAAGTATCAATCCTCATACATAATATAGTAAAACAAGTCAAATTAATAGGATAAATGATAGTAATAAAATGTACTTATTTGAGTTCATCATACATATTTACAATATGTGGGGCATCTCCCCCACACTAGGTGAAACACGGGTGAAAACCCATGTTTTGCTACTGTTTTTATTAACCGAGTCGCTAGCTTGACTCGACCCCAAATTCATTGGTTCATGGGGAAGTAAGTGGAAGAAACCATCTCTATCGGACTTTCTTTCAAGATGCTTGGATAACCAATTGAGCATAAGAAAGTTCCACACCGATGAGATAAATCCGGCATTTAAACCAATGTTAAATGGAAAATGCCGGGGTCAAAAGTAATATCCTCACTCCCGAATGAGTGAAAGATAAGGGAAATCACCGGGTAGGTGAAGGGAAGAAGAGAGATCTGAATAGCAATTAAGACAAGAACTTCCTCCTCAAGATTTGTATATTCAAGTGGAGGAGGCAAGTCCTTAAACTTGATCTCCGGAAATTTATCAGTTTTTTCAACTGACTTGATTTCCTTATTATGAAGTTCAACAGGAGGGAGAGGAGGAGAATTGTCCTGATTCAACAATTTCTCAAGAAGAAGAATATCTCCCTCCAGATCAATCTCAGCGTTATCAATTCCTTCAAGAAATGAATCACACTTGAGAAAAGCCTCGATCTCTTCCAAATTGGAATCACTTCCCTCAAACGGAGGGAGAGAAGGGGAAGAGTCGGAAATGATAGGTTGAGAAGATGGAGTGGGATCCCCACTCACAGAATTATGAAAATAACCAAGATTTTCTTGAGAGTACTCCTTTGAAGCAACATCAATGACATCTATTCGGTTAACCGATTTAGAATCATAATTTGAGGAGTACCTCGAAGTTTGATCATGGTTAAAGGTAACAGCTTCATTATCCACACGCAAGGTGATCTCATGCTTAAATACATCAATAAGAGCATGGCCCGTTTTTAGGAATCCTCTTCCAAGAATGAGAGGAACCTTTTGATCTGCGTCGAATTCAACAACCACAAAGTCAGCCGGAAAATGGAACTTTCCTATTTTTACAAATACATCTTCGGCAATGCCGCGAGGATGAGATATGGTACGATCTGCAAGCTCAAGAGTCATGCAGGTAGGAGTAAGAGCCGGAAGAGAAAGTTTCTTCCATACTGAATGAGGCATCAGGTTGATGCTTGCACCTAGATCAGCCAAGGCATAGCATTCAACTATTCCCGGAAATACACAAGGTAATAGAAACTTTCCAGGATCTCCAAGCTTCTCCGAAAGCTTTTTCAAGATAACCGCTGAGCAGTTCTCATTTACTGGAGTTTTAGCCATTTCAATCAGTTTTTCCTTGTTGCTTAACAAGTGCTTGATTGTTGATGCAAACTTGGGCATCAGAATGATAGCATCCGCAAAACTTATGTCAAAATATAATTCTTTAAAGATTTGAAAGAATTTGTCCATTTGTTGACTAGCTTTTTCGCGGAGCTTTTGCTCATTTAAGCGCGATGGGTAAGGAATGTAAGGTTTGGATTTAGGGGCAATGACTTCAGGAGTCTTAACAGATTCAAAGACAACTCCTGGTTTGGATTTCTTTTTAGGGCCAACCGGAGGATGGACATGTGCTGTACTTTGTGGGCTTGGAATGTGCACTTTGTCCGTTGTATCCTCCGTCTCTTTTTCCATTTCAAACAACGGAGGAGGAATAGGGCCAGCGGGCCCCTCATAAGCAGCACCACTCCGAGTGGTGATAGCTTTGACGAAAGTGGTATCTTCATCATCATCACTGTCATCAAGTACACTGACAGGAGTAGCATTGATCATATTGGAATAAGCTCTGGCTGTTCTTTGCTCACTAAGTTTTTTGACAAACTTTTAACCGTAAATCGTGAAAGAGTAGGATCGATTCTTGACGGTTGAGGAGCAATTGTGGGTGTAGAATTTTGGACAGCCATAGGTTGGACGTTTTTAGCACTTCCATTGTTAGTGGGAAGTACCGGGTCCTTTATCACCTTAAGTCCAACATGAGATTTACCACTATGTGTACTGACAGCTTTGAGTTCACCCCTTGGGTTGACAACAGTGTTACTTGGGAGACCTCCCGAGGTAGAAGGTATATCAGTTAAAGACTTTTTGATCTGGTTTAATTGGGCAATCAATAACTGGTTTGTCTCATATTGTGTCTTATTTGTTTCCTCTTGGGTTTTCATGAATTGCTTAAGCAACTCATCTGAGGACGTCTGATTTCGGTTTGAACCTTGGTTTTGATTAAAATTTGGACCACGGTTTTGGTTAAAATTACCCTGATTCTGACCTCGGTTTTGATTGAAATTTTGGGAATTGTGGAAATTTTGTCCCTGATTTTGAACAAAGCGATTTTGGTTATTCTGATCTGGCACGGGTGGAAAACCAGGTGGGACCATAGCATTCGGTGCTCGGTACTGAGTCTCAGCATGCGGACGGTATTGATTTTGGTTTACTGCAGCTACTGGAGCTGGGTAAAGAGAAGCATCGGTTGCTTGACAATCATAATACGCATGTGGGCCACCACAAGTTTCACACACTTTGTTTATTGCTTTGATTTGTTCCGGTTTATAAACTTCACTCTTTAATTCTTTTATTTCTTTCATCATGCAACGCATTGAGTCTGTTAAAAAGGCTAACTCCGATGAGTTACCGGATGAAGAAGCAGCAGGAGTGACAGGAACATTCACTTTGTTTCGAGAAATAGGAACTTTTGATTTATTTTCACAAATTTCAACCACCTCTTTAGGTTTACGATTCAAGATATTGCCACCGGCGGCTGCGTTAAGTGCATCTTGATCGTTTTGGTTCAACCCATTATAAAACATATTTATCTGTTGTAACTCCGTAAAATCGTGATGTGGGCATTTTCTTAGGAGATCTTTAAATCTGTCCCATGCCTCTCCGAAATTTTCATCAAAACCTTGACGAAATCCAGCTATTTCATTTTTTAGATTAGTCGTCTTTGATGGAGGGAAGAAATAATTTACAAATTTCTTAACGAGATCTTCCCAGGTTTCAATGGATCGAGGGGGTTCTTTATCCAACCAAATCCGGGCTGCCCCCTCAAGTGAGAATGGAAATAGCATCAATTTGATCACTGTTTGCGGCACATTTTTGTAATTGATTGTAGAGGTCAGTTTGTTGAACCAACGAATGTGTGCATAAGGATCCTCTCGTTCAAACCCGTGGAATTGGTTTGTGGACACGAGCTGAATCAGATGTGTTTTCAGTTCAAAGTGATCAGAATCGATGACTGGTAAAACGATGGCATCTCCGTAACCCTCGGTGGGTGCCTGGAGCATTTCAGCCATTGTGCGTTCGTCTGCCATATTATCAGTGAGAACAGTACGAATCTTGGGTTCGACTATTTGGGCAGCACGTCTACGATTACGTCTTCTCGGAATATCTACGAGTTCACGTAAAGGGCTTGATGACGTGGAAGAACGAGTGCGCATGCACTAAGTAAAATATTTTAATTAAATCAAGAACGAAGCAAAACACAAGTGAACTTAAACCAATAATCAACAAGCGTACGGTAGCTCTCTAAAAGATAAACGCACAGAGTGGCGGAGAAGCAAAGGTGGGCAATTAATGCTCCTTAAAAACCCGCTTCTTTCAGTCCGACAACTTAATGTCAAACTTCCTTAAACCTCCGTTATAGTTTGTTTATCAATCAAAGGTGAGCCGATATTCGCAAGTGATACAAAGGCAAGTTTTAAATCTGATGTTTGGGAACTTATTATGGCCGTACCCCCAGTTAGGTAGTACTATGTCTTGGTTCTCGATGGTAATATTTTTATTGTTATTTATTTAAACAAAGAAAACGGAAATTATTTTTGGTGTTTTTATTTTTTATATGATAATATTAATAATAATATATATAGAAAAGAAAAGAAAAATATTTTTGTATTTTATATTGTTTATGGGAAATAGGAACTTCTGATAGAAGGATCTCGAATCACTAATCACTAAAACTCTACACAACAGTCGCAACACAACCTCCCCGGCAGCGGCGCCAAAATTTTGGTCCTTCTGAAAATCTATATATAAATATAAACAGTCTCAGAACGAATACTCGTGTGTAGTGTGAAACCAGGCAAGTGATCACCTGGGTCGTTTCCCAACGAGGTGCGAATGGGCAAACTGTGAAAAGCTTTGGATTAGAGTGATTTGATGAATCAGATATTTTTGATTTTGCTTTTTTATATCTAATTAACAATTGATAAACAGATATGCACAAGAAAATTAAACGCGAATAAAAATAAACTAAAACGCGTAACGAGAAAGCTAAAATGGGACAAAAACTGAAATTTATGAAATTTAAAACCTAAAAAAGTAAAATTACTTAAAACTTATTTAAAAACTTAAATTATAATTTTTTACACTTTATTTTTAATTATTTATTATTTAATTACTTTTTAAACTATCTAAATTTATAAAAAATACTAAATGGACAAAGAAAAATCTAAAACTTTTTCTATAAATATTATTGAGTGAAAAGAAGCTAAGAAAATTATAAAAATGAAACTTACTTAATTAAAATTTAAAAAGATAAATTCTATTAAATAGAAGCTATCACTATTTTTCTGTTTTTGTTTTTCTTAAGGTCTAAAAATATAATTATATTTTTCCTAGATTATAAATGACAAAAGAAAATTATGAAAATTAAAATTATATTTTTCTGATTAATATTCTATTTATTATGATTTAATTACTAATAGAAACTAATAAAAAAGATTAAAAATATTAAAACTATTCAGAAAATTATGAAACTTTACAGATAAATCTAAAATATTATTAAAAAGCTAGGAAAATTAAAATCAAAAGATAACTCAACCCTGATAAGCAGTTGGACAGATAAGCAGTTGAACAAATAAGCTAAAAATAAGCTAATAAGCTCAAAACTCTACCAAAAGCTCAGAACAAGTTAAACCAACTTAAATAAGCACAAAACAACTTAAAACTACAAATAAGCACAAGGAATTAACAAGATAAGCAGTTGGCTGTTGCAAAACTTTATACAGAAAACTCAGTGAAATACCCTTACTTGCAGACTAGATTAAGCACTCAATAAGCTATTGAAACACAACCTAATGGGGGCAAAAGCTTCTCTATACTACTGGGTACTCTAAAATGCTAAAAGCCCCATCACAAACACACCAATTGAAGTCCAATTTGGCCCTAGATCAGGTCCAAGAAATCAGAGGTCTGCTGTGGTGTCTGTGTTGTGCAGTATTGTGCAGAATTGCACACAGATATTCAGGCTTAATCCAACTCTATTGTTTACACTAATTGGACTAATTGTGACTCAGACCAACCAAGAAAAGGGTCAGAATAAGCTTATGGCTGCTGATGGCTTATTTGAGCTTTTGACAGCCTAATATTTCCACAGCAAGCTCAAAACTACAAATCCAATCAATTGGACTTAGAACAATTTACAAACAACTTAATATGATTTATTTAAGCTAATCCAAAGTTGGGATATTGGTCAATGTACAGTAACCACTAGTTTTGACCAGTTGACTATCTAAACCAAACACTCCTTAATGGGGTGTCTGTGGTGAATTTTCAAATGAAACACTGATTTTTAAACTATAAGTCTTAATTTTACTGGTTAACTAACTTGTATAGACTATGATTAGCAACTTTTATCAGAAATATAAGCAATCTAATAAGCTATACTAGGTTTGACTGTTTTTGGTCTTTTTAGAGTTTTTTAAGTAAAGCTGAAACAAACTATATAATTACTGATGATACTGATGAAATATGCTTAAGGACTATCAATAAGCAAATAACAACAATAATAAGCTACTGATAAGCACTTATACAGTACTTAGAGAAATTAAGGAAAAATCAAAGAAAAGCTTACAACTGATAAGACTATGGAACAAGAGAACCAGGACTAGAAACAACTCCTAGCTTGTTGTCAACAAGCTAGAAACCATAAAAGCCATCCAGATTAGCTTCTAACCCCAGAATTAGCTTATTGCTCCTCAGTTTGACTTTTCTTGACTTTCTTCAAATCTTGAATTAGAACAAGTTTACACTATAATAAACTTACAATAAGCTATATAAAGCTTATGTAAGCTATTTGAAACAACTGAGAAGCTGATTCAATTACTACTTATCAAGGTTCTAATTCTCAGAGTACATGAAAATCAGAAAACTTGTATTTATCATTAACTACTGACAATTTAACAAAGAACAACAATAAACACACTAATTTTACTTTGTATTGACTGATGAAACTTTGAAATTACAAAATACACTACTGGAAATGAAAATACGAATTATGCTAGTTTAACTACTTGCTCTATTTGAGCTACATTTGCTTCTATATATACATAATTAAAGTGGGATATCCTTTGTCGACATCACTTCATCTTTCTGCACCCTTGGATTAACTCAATTTGATCTCAAACGTCCATTTCCACTTTTGGCGGGAAAACAGGACAAGTGGTGTTTTCATCTGTTTTAGCTAGTGGGAGTGGGGAAGAAACATTTATTGCGTTTGGCATGTTAGGTAACGTGTTTAGGAGGGGGGATGAGGTGGTGAGTGGTATTGGTGAGGTGGGGGGATGACTGTCTGGTTTTGGCGCGTTGGGTGGTTTAGACGAAGGGTTTGACCCCAGTGTTAACTAATAACGGGTTTGGGCTTTTTTTTATTGATTGGGCTTGGTAACTGGGTTGGGTAAGTAGCTGGGTTAGTATTTGTGTGGGTTTAATGGTTTGGATTTTAGGGTATAATTTGGATCCGGTTTGTTTAGTTTTAGTTAAACATAGGGACCAAACTTGTAATTGTTGAATAGTTGAGGGGCTGAAACTGTCAAGTTTCCAAAATTATCACAAGTACCATAATTGCCATATGAGAATAACCCAAGGATCATAGATGTAATTTTCCACTTTTTAAACCTCCAGGGACCATTTATGTCATTTTTGGATTTTGAGGGGTTAAATATGTAAATTTCCAAAAGTTTATCAAAAGGACAAATCTTGTCAAGTGTGAATAGTACAAGGGTATAAAACATAATTTTCCATTTTTAAAACACCCGATGACTAATTTTGACAACTTTTGAAATTCGAGGGACTAGACTTGCCATTTATGAAAACTTTATTCGTTTTCACTTGATTTTAATCATTTTGCATCTGAAACATATAAAAACACATTTTTAATGATATTTATAACATTTATGGTTATTTGTGTGTTTTTGGACGTTTATGTGGGTTTAAACAGGGTAAAACATATGTGTATTTAGACACATATCATGAATGAGCTCATCAGGAACAACTTAACACCAAAGCAGATTGTCCAGAACATCAAATTCCTTAACAACCTTCCAGAGGAATGGGGACGATATGTTACAATTGTTAATCAAACAAAGAACCTTCATGAAGTGAACTATGATCAATTGTATGATTTTCTCAAACAAAACCAGAAAGAGGCAGATGAGGTCAGGAAAGAAAAGATTGCCAAACAACATGATCCTCTTGCATTGATTGCTCAAGCACCAACACCTTCAACAGTGAACACACAACCATCATCATCCACTCCCACTCAGAACTTCATGCAACAACCATGCATTTGCCCTAATGTCAAAAGCATTATAAGGATGCTATTCCACACCTACCAATAATAACCAAAGGATTTCATCGAACACTCGCAACAAGCAGATTGCTCAGCCGAGTTTTCACACGGGTCAACAAGGACAAATGGTTGGAGGTTATGGAAATCAACAGGGATATGCTCCTCATTATCAGATGGGAAATCAGAATGCAGGACAGTATATGGGAAATCAGTATATGGGAAATCAGATGGGACAAGTTGTAAACAGAAGGGGTCAGCATATGGGAAATCAGTTTGGAAATGTTGCTGCTCCAGTTGCTGGGAATGCCGGGAATATCAATCAGGGAAATGTGATTAAGTGTTTTAACTGTCAAGGAATGGGTCACATGGCAAGGAACTGTCCCACCAAGCCAAAGAAGAAAGATCTAGAGTATCTTCAGAAAGCAGTACTCTTAGCTCAGAAGGAAAAGGCAGGGTTTCAGTTGAATGCCGAGGAACATGATTTCATGGCACTGATGGATGACACAGAGGATTTGGAAGATATCGATGCCAACTGCATCTTCATGGCAAATCTTCAGGAGGTTAAATATGACACGGATTCTGAAGCACCTCCTGCTTATGATGTCAATGTGATATCTGAGGTACCACCATATGCTACATGTCACAATAATGAAATGTTTGATATGTCACCTCAGAATGAACAACATCTTGCGACTCCTAATCTCACTTATGATACATATATGGACTCCCCAAGTTGTAGTAATACAAATTTGGCTACTCCAGACATGGATCCTAATGGAGGTTTCGAGTCACAACATACTGAGAATGATGAGGAAACACGTGCTTTATTTGAATCATTATTGCAAAATTGTAGTATTGAAATTGAAAAGGTCAAAAAGATCAATAGTGATGTTATGGCCGCTAATGAAAAATTGACCGCTGAGCTTGAGAGATACAAGGTGAATGAAAAAGCTTTTCAATTTAACCACAAACGACATTCAGAACTTGAAATTGGTTACAGAGATTCTGTTTTAAGAGAAAAACAGTTGCAAATCAAGTTTGACACTCTCGATGTCAATTTGAACATGAAAATTAAATTTTTAACAAGGAAATTTCTGAATTAACCAACCAACTTTCTAAACAAAAAATAGCTTGTTCTGATCTTGAAAAAGAAAAGAAAGAGTTGCATGCAAAGTTTTCAAAATGAGAAGATGATCTTCTTGATGAAATTCTGGATAAACAGGAAACAATTAAAAAGTTGGAAGAATTGCTTGTAAAAATGGGTCAGTCTAAATAAACAGTCAATTTGTTAATTAACGATCCAAACCCGATCTTACATACAAAGAAGAAAATGGCTCTCGGTTGTGAAAACCCTTGTTATCTAAAGAAAGCTCAGAAAGAACAGAATGTGATGTATAATGGTAATATTATAAATGATGTACATGATCCACCTGCTGGTTATGATTCTTATGAAACAATTGAGCTTTCCAAAGAGAGTCGAAACAAAATGCGACAATTGAACAGAGAAATCCAACCAATTGATTACAATAAGCTTAACAAACTTTCAGAAGTTCCTCCTGTTCAAAAAGTGTCACCTTTGTTTTTCAAAAAACCAGTGGCTATCGCAAAAAGAAAAGTTGTTTCAAAACATCTTTCTAACATCAAACAAATGTACTCTAACAACACTTGTTACACAAGTGAAGCTAGAATACTTTTGGATGATCTTAAAATGAGAGTTGAAATGCTTCAAACTGTTGTGGCAACCAAAACAAACACTAAAATCAATGATTGGTTTTCAAGTTTTCAAACTGAACAGAAAAAGATGTTCGAAACAGAAATTACTCCCATTGTAACTGCAATATATGCAAGAATAATCCATGTTGAGAATGCAATTGTGTAAGAAGCATCTGAATTTGTCAAGGACCACAAATCCTTGGTGAATGAAGCTAATGAAAACATTGAACAAATCAAAGTTTTGGAAAAACAAAATGACGCACTCTCTGAAGAAGCTCTATCGACCGATATTATGTCCATTATTTATCAAATATATTCTGTTGAAGATGATGAAAGACTTCGAGCTGAGACTTCCCAAATTGTTTCAAAATATGAAAATGCTCTTGCAAAACTTGAAAAAGAAAATGTCACATATTTTAAACAACTGGATAAGAAAAAGGAAGAATGCAAGTATGACAAAATGTCGTATGAACATTCTTACAATGAAATGCAAAAACAAATTGATCTTTTGACGTCTCAGCTTGAATGTCAAAAAGGGAAGGGTGAGGAAATTAAAGCAATGCCAAAAATGTCAATTTCTCAATGTGCTCCATCACCCTTGCCCAAAGAAAAAGGAAAAGAGAAAGCAGTTGTCGAAAAACCAAAAGTGATAGCACCTGTACTTTATAGGATTAGTACCACTACTACGTCTACCTCTACATCACAAGTATATAGGGCTATAGACAAGAGTGTTAAGGAAAATCCAAAAGAGACTAGGAAAGTTAACACTGAATCAAAGGAAAACAAGATAAATCCTAATGCGTGTGCCTTACCTTCTACAGGAGTAGAAAGTACCTCTAAGAGCAGCAGACTAAAGCCTAGGAGCAATACAAGGAACAATAGAGTCTCGCCTGCATCTAAGAGTGAAAACAAGAATAAAACGGAAGAAGTAGAAGAACACCCTAGGATTTTATCGCTTTCCAAGAAGAAACATATGTCATCTGAATGTAATGTTAAAGACAATATTTCTAGTACATGTAATGAATCAGTTTGTTTAATGAACGAGAAATCTTTGTCTAAAAATGTGTGCGATGATATTGTTTCTAATAATGTGAATGTAACTGTTAAGCCTGCTAAGAAAGATGTTCCTTCAGGAACTAGTGCTAAAACTAGATATATTCAAAAAATCATTGCAAAATCTAGGAAAACCCCTAGTAGTCTGCTGCCTAGGAACTATCTTAAAATGTGCGTTTGGAAACCAACGGGTAGGAAGCTTACACTAAAGAATGGTAAATTAACAGTTGCTCCAAAATAGCATGAAGAAACCTTCTATGAGTGTGATTCCTATGTTACCCCTAACCCCCTGGAACCAAATGATAAACGGTTTCCAAATACAAAATCATCTGTGATTGGCAGGTTATCGAAATTTGTCTTTGGATCATCGACTCGGGTTGCTCCAAGCACATGACCGGGAATCTGAAGCTGCTGATCAACTTTGTATGGAAGTTCATGGGAACTGTTCGGTTTGGAAATGATCATATAGCAGCTATTTTGGGTTATGGATATCTACAATTTGGGAATTTCTTAATCACTCGGGTTTACTATGTCGAAGGGTTGGGACACAATCTGTTTTCAGTTGGGCAGTTTTGTGATGCGGATTTAGAGGTTGCATTTAGAAGGAACACTTGCTTCATTAGGAATTTGGTTGGTGATGATCTCTTAACCGAAAATCGTGGAACCAATCTCTATGCTATCAATATTAACCAAATGGCCTCTTCATCACCAATTTGTCTTATGACAAGAGCTGACAAAACTAAGTCCTGGTTGTGGCACAGACGTTTATCCCATCTCAATTTCGACACAATAACAAACTTGCCAAAGACAACATCGTCTCCGGCCTCCCTAAATTCAAATACACCAAAGAACACCTATGTCCATCATGCGAGCAAGGCAAAAGCAAACGGGCAACATATAAACCTAAAACCGTACCTAGTTCGGTCGATAAGTTACATTTGTTGCATATGGACTTATGTGGCCCAATGAGAGTTGAGAGTATCAATGGGAAGAAGTATATCCTTGTAATTGTCGATGATTATTCAAGGTATACATGGGTAAAGTTTTTGAGATCAAAAGACGAAGCACCAGGAATCATTATCACCTTTCTGAAGCGAATTCAAGTTCTACTTCAAGCTCCAGTTAGGATAGTAAGAACTGACAATGGCACGGAATTCACAAACCAGGAGTTAAGAACATATTTTGAAGAAACTGGAATTACTCACCAGACATCAGCTGTTAGAACTCCACAACAGAATGGGGTAGTTGAAAGAAGAAATAGAACTCTTGTGGAGGCTGCTCGCACAATGTTGATTTATTCCAGTGCACCGTTATTCTTATGGGCTGATGCTGTTTCCACTGCTTGTTTCACTCAAAACCGATCCCTAATCCATCAAAGATTCAATTAAACCCCATATGAATTAGTGAACAACAGAAAACCCGATATCTCTTACCTTCATGTATTTGGCGCTTTATGCTATCCTACGAACGACAGAGAAGATCTGGGGAAACTGAAAGCTAAGGGTGATATTGGAATCTTCATTGGTTATTCAGATAACTCGAGGGCATTCAGGGTGTATAATAGAAGAACCAAAAGAGTAATGGAGACGATGAACGTGAAATTTGATGAGATTTCACAAATGGCTTCTGAGAGGCTCGCTCTAGAACCCGCGCTTAACCCAACGGCTTCTAATCATACCGGATTAGGACCCGCACCAAACAGTTAAACTTTTGGACATATCAGTTCAGGACTCTGATTTGATTTCACAATTTATATCCCAAAAGGAATTGCATTGGAAATATGCAAGACCCGGTTCGTTGTCCCGACGAAGATTGAATGGAATATCGTGTTCTCGGGAACGTGAATCGTGAAGTGAATGTGAATAAAAGTGAGTGATAAGATGGTTTTTAAACTAAATTTATGAAATTATAACTAAAAGTAATTAATTAACTAAGGCAAATTCTAATCTAGAGTGCTTAAGGCTAAAAACGCAAAGAAAATCTAAGAACGCGTAAAACCCGGGCTAATCCCGAGTTTAAAAGTGAATTTTGTGAAATAATAACCCTAGAGATGTAAAATTAATTTTCTAAAGTCCTAATTAGTAAAATAAAATTTTAGAAAAAAGAATTATACTCTTTTTTATTTTTATTTTAATTTTTATGAATTAAAAACTAAAAGAAAGAAATTAAATAATTAAAAATAGTAAATGATTTTGGAAAATTCTAAAACTTTTCTGGAAATTACTTTAAACTAATAAAAGGCTAAGAAAAATAAAAGTTTGAAAAAGCTTAAGCAGATAAGCTGCAGTAAGCTGAAACAGCTACGAAATAAGCAAATAAGTATTTATAAGCTAAAGGGACAAAATAGTATAAGAATTAAACTAGGGGGATAATACACCAAGCATAACTTGGTGCATCTGGTAAACGTGTGTGTGTTTGAGTCAAGGGACCAGGGTTCGAACCCTGCTCTTGACCTTTTTGCTAAACTATTTTTTTTCTTTTATTTTTCTTTTTACCAACTGATTAAGCACATTGAAATAAGCTATTTACTTAACTACAACTATTTAAAAACCACAAATAAGCTGGGATTAAGCTGGGGAAACAGATCAGTTTAAGAACAAGGGGCTATTTAAGAAAAATAAGCTAAGGGTTATAACTAAAAAGCTGTTAAGCTAGTTTAAGCTAACTACAAACTGAAATAAGCTGAAACATGATAAGAGGAAGACCAACTGAGCTAGGGGAAACAATTTCAGCAATAAGCAAAAACATAATCAGCACTGAATAAGTAAATAGGGCTGCTGATATGCAGGGCTTTATATGGCCTACTGAGGTGAACTTTGGCTTATTTTTACGCTATAAGGATATGGGTAAAAGCCACAAGATTGAGAAAACAAGCAGTTCATATACCCAAGAACTAGTAGACAAAATTTCAGGCCAAAAGGATTTTCTCAACAGCTTACAAATAAGCTGATAAATGGTGTCTTTGGGACGAATGCAGTGCAGGCATAGGGTTAAAAACAACCTACTGAGGTCTATTCTAACCTATCAACAAGTGCTTAAAAGACCTAAAAAGACTTCAAAATCCAATAAATCTGAAATATCACCAATCAAAGTGCTTATAATACACAAAAAAGTAGAAAAACTAGAACTTACTATGGATTTGCAAACTACTATGAACAGGTCACCCAAAGGGTGTGCCTTGCTGATGTGCAGTCCTTACTGGAAGTCTAGAATGGAGCCTCGACCTACCAAAGCTATGTGGCTCTCTCCCAACTCATGGCAACCTCAATAACAAGCTGCAATACATTGATAAAAGGCAAAAAACACAAACCTCAGCAGCTTTTCACTGTGATAAGCTATGAGATCAGATCATGGTTCATTTCAAGCCTAACCACTAAGAAACTATGGAAACCTTAGAATCAGATTAACAGAGACTACAACCTACTTGTTTAACCTAAAATAATCTAAATTAAACTCAACACAAGTGCCAATGAACAGTGGGACTCCATTTTACCCGTTTTGACCTCTTGACCCAAACAACCCTTTATGTTAACTGAAACGAATTTTAAACTAATATAAGCTACTACAAACTAATAAAGCTTAAGACAGTGGATTATCTAAGCACATGAAGCTCTAAAAAATATCTTTGACTTATTTAAAAGGCACTAGATAAGCAATCCTAGATTATGCTATGTTTTTGGCTTTTATGAGGTTTTTGAGTATTAAAAATGAAATAAACAAACACACCTAATCCAACTGATATCAACTAACCATTTAAAACTTAAATAAGCTGAGAAAGGTGAAATAAACTCTGAAATTAGCAAATAAGCAGTTTTGACTAAATTTGACTTTCATTAAAAACTTAATTTGAATACAATTGAAAGCTGAAAAGAAAGTTACAATAAGCCAGGACCTAAAGCTACAATAAGCAGAAATATAACTACTCTAAATTAACCTACTCCTAATTAACCCTAATCCTAACCCTAATAATTTAACTGCTTTCTGCTGGACCCTGAGGTGGGTATTTATAGCCGCTGAGGAGGGTTCTAGAACCTTCATCCTTCAATCTTAGCCCTCAATTTGATGATGTCGACATATCCATGTGATCACAACCCTTTATTCATCCCACCATCGTGTTCCATCCAATCAAATTGCTCCAAACTGCCATGTGGACTCAATATGAGCTTATATTCTCTGTCTTGTCAGCCTTTCTAGAAGGTACGAGTATCCTAAGGTGAGGTAATTTTATGTACGGGTAAAATTTTGAGGAGATGATGAATAGTGGTAAGGAAGAGAGCGGGTTTTATTGTTTAACGATATTTTTGACTGGGTTATGGGTTTTTTATCCGGGTCATGGGATGGGTTAAGTGGGAATACGGGTTGGAAAAAATTATTAAAAGAGAAATAGGCTTCGTGATTTTTTTTGGGTTGGTGTTTTGTTGGCTTATTTATTAAATATGGGTTAGATAGGATTAGGATTAGTTAAGGTTTTAAGGTTTAGGGACCAAACTTGCCAAATAAGGAAAATAATTCCAAGGACTGTTTTTGCAATATGAACGTGATCCAAGGGCTAATTCTGAAATTATGAGCTCACGTTAAATCCATATGAAGAATGTCTTCCCCGTCTTCGGCTATAAATTCTCTTCCCAAATCCCGTGCTCGTGTTTGCCGTTTTTCCTTGATTTTGTCCTTTTTTCGAGATATCCGTACCTGCACAAACATAAACACAAAAACACAAATATCTATGACATTTTGGTTAGTTTTTGGTCGTTTTGGTCTCAATTTGGTCAAGAAAAGGTATATGTTTAAGCATATACCAAAATCCCCCAGACTAAGATATTGCAGTGTCCTCACGCAATGTTATAAAAACACGTTTTCGAAACCAAAAATTTCCAATCTCTTTTTACTAACTTTGAAAAGTAGCAAAATTTTCAAAAGAGATTCGGAAATCTTTAAGTTCTAAAAACTCCCCGATTTTCCTTTTTATTCTATTTTTGTATTTTTCTCATAATCATGTGACGACTTTGTTGACAATTATTATCTATCAATAACTTTTAGGGTCAACGAGTAGGAAACACGACTCATAAAGAAGTGACCATACAGATAAAATTCGTCGTCCCTGATTTTTCGCGAGCCCCCAAACTAAGCTTAAAAACGAAATCATTGTTATTTACAAGTTAGATGCCAACACTACCCATGGAAGTTACTTGTATAATTACCTCTAGCTCCCATTTTCCTAATTTACCTCTATTTATTTTATTTTTGGTGAGAAATGAATTGCTTCATATTTTCTCGTTTTTGATAGGTTTTTAGTCTGATAAAGATACTAAATTAAGACGCTAAGTAGTTTTCAATCTTCTCTTGAGAACCGTTGCATTGAAAATGAGGTCCACATCAAAGTTTTTATTTATATTTTTGCATTTTTCTCTTTTTCATTCATCATTTTTTTATCACTAACTTTTCACTTGCGTACTTTAAACGACGGAGCTTCACGGTTTAGTTCCAAGACCTTACACCTTCCGGAATAAATGATACAAGGGCCGTTACAACGGAGTGTTCCAAGACTCTAGACATTCCTGAAATGAGGATCCAAGGTGGTTAGACCAAGACCTCACACATTCCTGAACTAGAGGTCCAAGGGCCGGTGCAAGAGGGTAGCCAAGACCTAAATGCCTTCCGGAAATAAGGATCCAAGGCCCGATGTTGAATGCGTAGCTTAGAGCACTTAACTTATTATTATTAAATGTATTTATTAAGTAACCTTGATGTGTACCCAATTTTTAAAGCAAGGATTCTTTTAAGAAGACCAAGAACTAATCATCGAGAAAACCTAACATCTTTAATTATTCTTACAGTTATATGGTGAAACAATTTTGTGGGAGCAAAAAACCATAAGTAACATCGATGAGCTCTAAAGAGAACCAATTTCTCCACGCTTAGCATCTAACTTCTAAATAAACTCTATCATTTCTCGTTCTTCGCAAATTTAAAATCTTAAATAATAAGATCCGCGAATGCTTAGCTGAATGGTTAAAGAGACAAGCTAGGGGCTCAACACGCCCGATCAAGTCAGAATTTTATTCCTACTCTCACCAGCGGAAAGTCAACAAAATGTCAAAATTTATTATATTTTTGCGCAAATTTTTTAAAAATTTTCTCATTTTTTTTGGACTTTTTCAATTTTTTCAATTTTTGAGGAAAAAATGGGTTGCATGAGTAAACGGCAAAAATGAAAGGAAATAATCAAATCGAAAGATCCCCCCAGACTAAAACGAGACATTGTCCTCAATGTCTTAAAGGTAAGGGTTCTCCTACAAAAATCTAAGGTCGTTTATTAATTATGCCAAAAGATAGATGTAAAATGATAAGATTAGGATATCGGATGAGCAACGAATGATGAAACTCGAGTGGAGAGAAGCAAACTACGAGCACGAGAGTCTTCATTATTCGGAAAATCCTGGACACATCACAAAAAACCACGAAACACAAGATGTGGAAGAGGTAGCCCCCCTCACGTCACTTATTAGAAAATAGAAAAGAAGATAGAAGGATAAGCATGGGGTGCCTCCCACAAAGTGCTTGTTTTTTATCGAGTCGTATAGCTTAAACTCGCCCCGAATTCATTTGTTCTTGGGGGAGCGTGTGGAAAATAAAATCTCCATCGGACTTTCGTTCAAGATGTTTGGATAAACATTGAAGCATACGAAAGTTCCACTCCGATGAGATGCCCTCGGCTTAAAAGAATGAGAGATGCCGGGGTCAAATATGGTGTCTTCACTCCCGAAGGAGTGAGAGATAGGAGAAGTCATAGAATAGGTGAAGAAGGGGAGAAAGATCATTATCAGAATGGAAATCCAATGTTCATCATTAAAGCTCTTTGATTCAAAAACCTCGGGAGGGAGGGTCGGGATGATATCATCGATAAGTAAACTCTTAGGATAGAGAGCATCTCCCCCCGGTTCATGATCTTCCTCGAAATCATAGTAATCATACTCCGAAAGAGGTATGATATGAGTGAGTTCACCGGAGAACTCCTCATGAAGAGATTCAATCATACGAGGAGAATCTGTGAGTCCCGGTTCTGTCACGGACTCATCAAGATTAGAAACAATAGTCTCCTCGCCCTCAACGTTCTCTAACGCCCCATCAAAAAGAGGATTAACGGCACTAAAAGTGTACTCGTCATTATATTCAAAAAGGGGGTTAGAGAAAATCCCGGAAGTGACCTCGTAAATGTCAAGAGAATCTTCATAAAATTGCAAATCACAATCACCGTCGAATATTTCCTCAGACTCACTTAGGATTGGGACGAGGTTCTCAGCACTAGACTTTATGAATTCGTCCTATTCCTTTTCAGGAATAGTGCTAAGATGCTCGTCCCCCATTATGAGAGAGTCCTCGAGTTCTACGGGAGGAGAGACGGGTGCTATTTGAGGGAAAATGTTTAACGGAACAAGTCTCTCCTCGTCATCATCGGAATCATCATCATAGTAAATTAAGGCCTCTCGAAATTTAGCCGCTCTTTCCTCGGTAAGTAATTCTTCCATAGACTTCTCATGAGGATTGGGAGTATATGTATTAAGATTAGCCAAAAATTGATTAACCGCTTGCTCTCGATTACGAACCTCTGTGACAACGGATCCCAAAAGTTTTGCAATTTCGAGCATTCCATCTCGATTTTGATAATTGACGGGATTTTGTGGGGGTTAGTCAAAACCATGAGAATTGTAACACAAATTCAACTCATAATGAATATTTTCAAACGATTCCCCACAATTTCCAAAATTTGAGGCAGTTTGGAATGATGTATTATTGAAATACGGTTCTTGCTCATAATAGTTTTGAGGAGGGTGATTGAAATTGTTTTGAGGATAATCCGAAATGTTTGGATTAAAATCATAAGTGTATGAATTTTCAGCTTTCGAAGCACAAAACGAACAAAATCCATTGATAGTATTTCTTCCACACCTCTCGCAAGTACACCGATGACAATAAGTCGATGTCGGATCTAACAGATTTCCACACCCATCGCAATAACGTTGATCGAACGAAGATAAATCTGGCTGTTGTGGGTAGTCGGAAAAATTTGAAGAGTCGTTGAACGAATTCGGATTTGGATCATAAGCGAATGAATTCCTCGAACCACAAAACAAACAACTTCCGTCCCGAATATCATTACCACACCGTTCGCACGTACACCAATGACATGGTAAACCGAAAAGCGGCTCTCCACAACCGACGCAAGGGATAAACGTTTCCATGTATAGAGGATTAAGAAGATAGAATTAAATGTTTAAGAGGAATGAGAGATAAAGAATTAAACTGTATGAGAGGGTAAAGAGATAAAGAATCAAATGGATAAGAGGAATGAGAAGAATGTTTTTTTTTTTTTTTTTAATTTTTATAATTTAGAAACTTTGAAAAACACAAAAGAAAAGGGAAAATAATTTTGAAAAGAAAATCTTTTTGGATTTTTATATTTAAAGAAAAATTAATCACAATATTTTTTTGGTACCGATCCCTCAATCGATGTTCGTTTCTCTTAAGACTACTCGCAGAGTGGCAGAGAAGCAAAGGTCCGCTCGAAAGCTGATTAAAAACCCGCCTCTTTCGGTTCGTCAATTTAATGTCAAACCATCCTTAAACCACTTGTATAGGTTGTAATCGAAAGATAATCCGAAATCAAATGATTTCAAGATTGTTTTGTTGTTTTTTGATTTTTTTGGTATTATAAACACTTTAGGAAAAGTGTTTGTGATTTTTATTTTTTTGGATTTTATATTTTTGAAAATATTTACGAAAAAAAACGATAACTTCCCGGGAGAATGGTCTTCAAATCACGAGTCGACAAAACGAGAACAAAAAATTCACTTCAACCTTCCTCGGCAGCGGCGCCAAAAACTTGATGTTTGCAAATTTATCCAAAAGGAATTGCAAAGGAAATATGCAAAACCAGGTTCGTTGTCCCGACGAAGATCGAATGGAATTTTTGTGTTCTCGGGACGTGAAACGTGAAGTGAATGTGAAATAAGAGTGATATTTGTGGTTTTTAAACTAAAGTAATGAAATTTAAATTAAAAACGATAAATAACGCGAGGGAAATCCTACTTCAACAACTGAAGCTGAATATGTAGCTGCTGCAAGTTGCTGTGGTCAAGTTCTATGGCTTCAAAACCAACTTCTTGATTATGGGTACAATTTTATGAACACTGTCATTCATATTGATAATAATAGTACAATTTGCATTATTAAAAATCCAGTGCAACATTCTAAAACAAAACACATTGAAATAAGACATCATTTTATTAGAGATTGCAATGAGAAAAAGTTAATTCAAGTAATGAAAATTGCTTCAGATCATAACTTTGCAGATCTTCTTACAAAAGCTTTTGATGTTGGAAGGTTTCAGTACTTGGTAGCAAGTATTGGAATGCTTAATCTTTGAATTTTTCAATCTGATGTGTTTTTGTATATACATTTTTGTTAGTGCTGATGGATTTCTAAATTAATTCTGCTATTACAAAAGTTTGTGCTAGTAGTACAAATTTAACTTGTGTTATTCATACAGTTAGTCCTATCTTTATTCTAATACAAGACAAGTACTTTTCACATTGTTCTTTTGGTTTTAGACTAACAATTTCAGGTATGAATATTTGAACACAAAGGAAGTTTCAAGTGAAATGGAAACAACAGAATGATGATACTAATTGCTGACATAATAGGTTCATGATAGAAAGAGTTTGGGAATTTCAAAACTCCTTAAAACTTCTTTCTTGAAACCTGATTATGATGTTTCACATTGAATTGATGATTTAGTTGATTAGAAAGTAACTGATACAACTCACTTTCTATCATTTTATACTTTCAAGTATAATGTGTTAATCTCAGGATATCTGATAGAATGAACAGCGAGCAAAAGTTAATCTAACACTTGTGTTAGAGGTAACAAATGCCACGAGCTGGTAAATCTGTCAGGAAAGCTCTTTGAATGAGTTTATTTGTACACAGGCAGTTATTTATAACTGAAAACATTGGTTCTCACATAACCAGAGGTTATTTTTAAACCGAATTTTTGATTAAGTGTCAGTAACTACACTTAATCCCTTGAAAATGGTTGGAAGCAGTATGATTTTTCATAATAAAATCATATGCATACTGCTAAAACTCACAAGTTTTAAAAAGGATTTTTGGAATAAAAATGGTTCAGAACACCATCAAATGATGGATTGTAAGTTATTACCCCATGATTGACCACTCATAGGAGGTTACACACCTAGAAGTGATGAGGGCAGCAAACTAACTTTTAAGGAATTGATGGCTTCATGTACAATATTGTCTGAAAACATATTCTCAGGGAAGGATTGGTAGATCAGATAATACTGGAATGATAATGAGAGATCTTCCAAACAGGGGAGGAAGATGATATATTTTGGTACATGGTGAGAAAATCTTCAAAGCCCAATGGAAATAATTAAAACAGGGGAGGAAGAATAACCAATAAAGGAAGAAGATGTTTAGATTTCAGGGGAGGTTGAAAATCACAAGAACAGAGCTAGAGTATTTTATATATTCAGAAGGGATGAAGCATTCAGAAGGAGAAAGTTCTATCTAGGAGCTTTCAGTTTCAATTTCAGTTCACTACGTTTGTTCATCTCTTGCAAAGGCATGCTGAAAGATGATTTCACTTGTTGAAACAATCATCCAAGATACACAACATCATTGCCTCTTATATTTCCTCCATCTGAAGAAAGTATTGATATTGTTGAAGTCAAAGATCAGAAAGCAGATGAGTTACTGAGATAGATATTAATTTCACAGAATAGAAGAAAGTTCAGATCAAGGGTCTGTCTATGAAGTGTTTGAAAGATCTTCACAATTCCTCATTTAATTCAGAAAAACATGTTGAATAGGATTCATATGTTTAGGGGAGGATTGTTGGGAATTAAATATTCTGAAGATTAAGTATCAGGAAATTCTCTTAAGTAGTGAATTCTGGTAGCAGCTAGTTAAGTCTGGTGAGTACTTCGTTAAGTCTGCTAGTATTAAAACTGGTCTTCCAAGGTTAAGTCTGCTGGTTAAGTCTGTAGTTGAAGGTTAAGTCTGGTGGTTATGTCTAGAGTTAATTCTGGTGAGTATGAGTAACAGAATTAAGTCTGCTCTTCATGATTTAAATCTGCTTGCTGGATGGATAAGTACAGAAAAGTCAAGGTCATGATAGATAAATATCTTTGTATAAAGTTGAGTAATCAATTTGTATACTCTCAAGTACATGACTAGTCACATATACAAGTTGTATGTGTAAGAAACATGTTATATCTTTGAGTACTTACACACGACATAACATACTCAAGTAGTAGTCACTTTGTTGATTGATAAGACTTAACAAGATTGTAAATGATCTTCCTTGGACTATAAAAGGAAGATCTTAGTTTAGTTTTAATATGCCTAACTTAGAACTTTCATATCTGTTTTAAGAACATAGAACAAACAACAATATCAGAAGTCATAAAACATAAGATTCAAGGTTTCTTTGTAACCCTAGTGATAGTGAAGATCACTCGTATTATCTTGAATAATATTGAATCGTTTGGTGTTAAGCTTTCATTGTTCATTGTTAAATAACAAACATAACTGTTCCATTTCCATAACCAAAATAACCTTCTAAGTGTGATTAAGTAGATTTCGCATACTTAATCATATTAACTCAATATGTCATATACACAAAGTCACAAAGGTTTAACCACCTTATAGTGTATCGATCGTAAACCAACAATAGACCTTATGGTTTTTTATCAATATAATCCAATGAAAGATATGGAAAAAAAAAATACTACCATTTTTTTTGTGTTTTGATTTATGGCTTATACCAAAAATATATTCAGTTTTTCTCTTTGGGTTGTTAGTGGTTGTCAGTTATGTTTTGATTGGCAGTGACGATATTTCATTTTGTTATTTCTGATGATATAATAAATAAAAGTGTTTTGGCTTCAAAAAAAGGAAGGATGGTTGAGTGTGAGAGATCCACTTAGCAACCTCTGTTACAACCAAAGCATGAATCCACTTAGCCACTTCTTATATCTGAGCCAACACTGTTTCTAGATTTGAAGTTTTGGGTTTTCAGATTTCTTATTTTTGTAAATTTGTTTAGGTATGAAAACTATTCTATAACTTTTTTTTTTGTTTCTTTTTTTTTTTTTTTTTTTTAATTTGCAAGCCCAAAATCAGATAGCTTAGCTGGTCGGAAACGAGTTTATTGTTTAGTTGATGAAAGTGAGACCGATGAAGAACAAAATTTATGGTTTTTGCTTTTCAGCATCCATGTATTTGTTTTTTATGTTTAAACATCTTGTTTAACAACCATGTCTTGTTCCTTTTGTTTGTTTTTTTGTCTTGCAGCTTGGTTTTTTTAAAATAAACTATCATTTGCACTGTTTTTTCTTTGGTTTTGTCCTTGGTTAGCCATATAGATACTTTCTTTTATAAACTAACAGGGCTTGAAATTTATTTATGTTGCTTTGGTTTTGTGTAGTTTTAGTTGATGCTATAAAAAGTACTACTTTGACTTTCAGGAGTCAAGTTTAGTTTATAACATGTACCATAAGTGTTTGTGGGGTCTTTGGGTAAAGCTTATTACACGATGAATAAGCTATTAGTGGGGTGTTTGGGTAAGCACATTCCATTCTAAAAACACAATAATTGCTTCTTGAGAAGCCAACATTGAGGTCCTTTTCTAAAAGATCTTATTTAGTTGATAAAGGGAATAAGTAACAAGCACAAGCTGTTTTTAAAACCCTATCAATCACCTGTAACAAAATTACTAGGTTGCGAAGATAGTTATGATAACAGATAATCATACTTAAGACTTTTAGGATTACATGTGAAATTATCACTGAATAATAACTTAATATAATCAATCTGGTTGCAGCTACCCTGCACTATTTATCAAATTCAACCCCTAATTAATCACATAACACTTGCAATAAAAATAATGGGAGGAAGGAGGTTAGTGACAAAAATTTATGTTGAAAATATGTCACTAACGTATAAGAAGGTTAGCGACACTTCTTTTCTGTTGCAAAAGTGTCACTACATAGGGAAGGAAGGAGGAAAGAGTTTAGCGACACTTCTTTTCTGTTGCAAAAGTGTCACTAACATGGGAGGAAGGCGGAAAGAGGTTAGCGACACTTGACACTTCTTTTCTGTTGCAAAATCTTTGGTTGGTCTTGCCTGCCACCTTTACCCATTCGTTCAATTTAAGTTTTTATAAATTAGTGTTCATATACATATGTTCTAAAAATGACGTATATTGAAGCAACACACGAGTATTGAACTTGTATAAAAAGATGGGTGTAATTCAATTTATAATTTACATATTATTAATTAATCTTTTCATTTTTTTTTCTCTCAACGACTGAGATTTAATTTGTGTAAGATCTCTCATCTTGCTTTAGTAATGTAAATACAATAACAAATAAATTAAAATTATACACGTCTATTATAAACCCTCACTAACATGCGGACCTCGTATTACTCGTGTACTATATTATGGTACCATTTAAATTCTATCTCCATGTTAGTTTAGAAGAACATTTCCGATTTGAAAAGAAAAAAAAAATTCAAAAATATATGAAGGATGTAAAGATAAATAATACATGGCACGCAAGACCGTAAAAAAAATGAGATGGAAGACAGAGAGGGTGGTCCTAATAATAGATACTCCCTCCGTCTCAATTTATTTGTCATGAGAGAGAAATCACAAAGTTTAATAAAAGTGGGGGCACTTTAATTTTCAACCATTAAAATGGAATATTCCTCCACTAGATTCTCTAGTTTTTACTTAATAAGGAAAGTGGATAATTAATTTGAGACATCCATAAAAGGAAATATGGACAATTAAATTGAGACGGAGGCAGGGGCGAAGCTATTAAGGGGCCGGGGGGGGGGGGGGGGGGGGGCCCCCCCCCCCCCGCCCGACCCCCCGAAATTTTTTTTGCGATGTAGGGGGTATATAGTTTTCGTGTAGAAAAATTTCGGTATATTCTGTTTCGACCCCTCAAAAAAATAGGGTTAGGAAAAAAATAGCCTTAGGAAAAAAAAATTTAGATCCCGACCCCCACTGAAATCCTCCAAGCTTCGCCACTGGACGGAGGGAGTAATAAAGTCTATAAATAGGCTAGACGAGTTGTAGCTCACAACATCATAAACAAATAAGTACTTTGCTACCTTTGATATTTTCATCATGAAGAATATGCATGCAATGGTGTTATTTCTTGTTTTTATCACGAGTATGAGCTCGACTTTGTGTGTTTCCTCAAACAATGATGACAATCAGGAAATTTCCATGGTCGTTGTGGAAGATCAACCGAGCGTGCATGATGCAGGAATAGGGATTAGCAAGGTACATTACATACATGCATGTGTTAGATTGTTAGTTAATAAAGTACTAACTGCTTAAGCTAAAGATATGCTTGCACTAATTAACATTTAGTATTTCATATATTACTAGCAAACCTTCTTCACTTAAATTAGCTCTCATTTGAAATTAAGAAACAAAGACACCTTTAAAGATTGAATAATATCCTCTTCTACCGTCCCTTTGTGCAGGCAAATCCGGCTCAAATGGCAATAATGATTTTGGAAGATGGGAAGGTACTGAAATTTTCTCGGAAATCATCCCCGGGCGAGAATGCATGCATTAATCTTGGCCAGCCGTGTGGGATTCTTGATCATTGCTGTGATCCCTATTACTGTACAGGTTATATTGCTGGAACATGTGTAACCAACTTCTGTCAGCGTACGGGCCTACCTTGCATCTCCACCGCGCCATGTTGCGGCTTTTGTGTGGGAGGCTTTTGTGTGGGTTAGGGAGTCTGTTATGCATGCATGAGTGTGTCTGTGGTAATAATTCATGCCTCCGTGTGGCATGTATCTACAATAATGGAACATATCATCAGTTGATATGGGTCAAGACGTACTCAAGAGTCATGTTGTTTTAATTCTCGTTGTTTGTGTTGTTTAATGAAAAGCTTATTGTACTACTATATATTTCTATTATGGCAATGTCCAAATTAATTAGTTAAATCAGTTGAATTTTATCAGCTAAACAATGACATAATAATGTATATATACCCTTAAAAATAAACATTTTTCACTGTAGATGAATTAGATATACCGTCCCAGATCTTCATCATGCCAAATTGAAGAATTAACATGATTTTACCACGGTTGGGGCAGGCATCAACAAAATCTTGAAACTGCTGTGCATATGCACCCCACAAAGTGCATCTGTGTTCGTTACCACTGCAAATACATTGAAAATAAGAAAAACACCAAAATAGAATTAAAAAATAAGAAAAACACTACAAAGATGTTGTACTAACTCGGCATCAGCAAGGGTCAACGGCTTCTTTTTGCCTGATCTGCCATTCTTATCGTAATTGACCAAATCGTCACAGGCAACCACATGTCCAATTACATCTACATAATTATAAATACAAAGTAATATGTAAATTTTTATATAATGATGCGGTTATACAGATAGAGGCTAGTATAAGAAAAAGGAACAAATATTACTTACCAAACTGGCCGTCTTCTTCCTGTTGCAGATCGGCTATTGTTCTGAATGCTCTAAAATCAAACCCATAAACAGAACCGGTAAAATCAGGACACGGTTCAATGATTGTGTTGGACAAAAAACTGAGACGAAGTGGTTTGTTGACCATGCGATACTTGGGTTGAATCTCCCCAAGACTATATCGAGATAGTGTAACAACAGTTCCTTCTTCAACCTTGTTCTTAAAGCCATTAACCAATGCCATACGCATTGTAGCCTGCATCTTAGTGCCCTGTTCAAATCCAATACAAAAAACAAATAGTTTAGTAACTGAGTTGTAGGATTAATTGTTAATCTTAAGTTATAATAATAAACTTACTTGCTCATCCATAATCACTAATTCCATGTTTTTCAAACCTTGTTTGCCATAAACGTCCTGCATCCAAGATCTTACTATTCGCACACGCAGTTTGATGTTGTCTTTAACGGCCGATAAGTCATTGATAAACCCTGCAACATATATAGCCATGGCTGTTATGCTTGTTGAAAGTGATAATTTGAAAGGCTAATGTGGTAAAGAAAATACAACTTACATACATTATATAGACAGAAATGTAACTACATTTAGGAAAGTCTAAATACACATAAATTAGGAAAGTATTCTCCTAATTGTTCTGATCATCATACAAATTTATTTTAATATTTATAACCATTTTCCCCAATTATCAATTTTATAACATTAAAACATACGAAATTCAATTTTATAACATTATGATAAGCATTTTCCCCATTTTTCACCAATTTACCACAAATTCATTATTATTGCATACGAAAATCATTTTCCCCAATTTTTCACAATTTTCCCCAAATACTAAAATTGTTAGGGTTTCATACAAAATTGATTATAATGCGAATTATTTAAGGCTTTAGTAATTTATGAACATACTATAATTAATCAGCATAAAAGAACATATGCAACAAACAATTCGAAACGAAATTGAAACAAAATATAAAAAAATAAATAACTTACACATTTAAAAAATAACAAAATCAACATCTCTATCAATCGGCTTACCAAAATAGATGAAACCGAAACGTAAGGAGGAAGTGATTATTTTGATTATTATCATCAAATGACTTTTTTTGATTTATGAAAACAGTTTCGTGTATTAGAGGAGCGTAATGGAGATTTGGAGTATTGGAATTGAAACTGATTTTTAATGAACATAATTAATACTTTACACAAATAGATTTGCGTGGAGAAGAAGGTCAATGGGAGGAATTGAAACTAATTTGCGTGGAGAGGAAGGAGAGGAAGGAGCGTATTGTTCATTTGAAGCTAAATAATGAACATAATTACTACTTTACACAAATAGTGTTGTGCAGGGCTCGTGTTGTACTTTGAAGCTAAATAAGAAATTCCACATCAGAGCATTAAACGAATTTTTAATGCGGGATACATAATAGGACTTGTACAAAACCTTATTATATTAGATAAAATAGATTACATTAACACAACCCTATTGATGTTTTGACTTAATTCTTCTTATTAAAGCACTCTGTAATAAAGTACATAAGAGACATAAAAACGTGATTCCCTCTCATACACATTATCGAATAAAATGAATACGTTATGTTTTAACATAATTCGTGCCTCGACAAGTAAACCAGTAAATTAAATCCAAGTTTCATCATTATTCCAACTTCACATCAATATCAACAACACAATTAAACAATCAATTGTGAAATTATTATATTAGGTCTGTATGAATTATTGAGATAAGAAATATGGTTTAAGCCATTAAATAGCCACATACTTTCTCAGATTTACTCATATGGTACATGTATTAAATTTATTATCTATATCGTACATCTACTTTTTCCACCGTTTTACCTACTTAAAAATCAAAAAATGACTAAAATACCCTCATCTTGCTAGTGGAGTAACGAGTTTGGTCCATTTTCTGGTTTTGTCCGTTTTTATACTTTTTCGTCCGTTTTTCTTGCGTTTTAATATAGGTTTGCCCGTTTTTATAAGTCTTTGTCCGTTTTTCTTACGTTTTCATACATTTTTATCCGTTTTTATATATTTTTATACATTTTTATACATTTTTGTTCGTTTTTATACGTTTTCTCAGTTTTTTCCTACGTTTTCATACATATTTATCCCTTTTTATCCGTTTTCATCTGTTTTCATCCGTTTTTATACGTTCTTGTCCATTTTAATCCGTTTTTATACGTTTTCGTCCATTTTTATATTTTCGTCCGTTTTTATACGTTTTTGCCAGTTTTTTCTTATGTATTTATCTGTTTCATCCGTATTTATCTATTTTATATATTTTCGTCCGTTTTTATACATTTGCGTCCATTTTTCTTACGTTTTTATCCGTATAAAACAGATAAAACGGATAAAAACGTACAAAAGATGAAAACGGATAAAAACGAATAGAAAACGTAAGAAAAATGGATGAAAGCGTATAAACAACAACAACAAACCCAATCCCGCCGCAGCATGGTATGGGGGAGGTGGAATGTAGACAGTCCCTACCCCTACCCCCGGGTAGAACCCAGTAATAGAGAGGCTGCTTCCAAAGAGACCTCCGGCAAGTGCTTGTGTGCGCGTGACAGAGCAAAGGCAAGAAAACAAGCGAGAAAGCAAAACAGACAACAAGCAGGTAAAGGCGCACGCAAAGCAAGCAAACACAAAAGCAATCACAACAGCAGAGGGAAAAACCAGAAAAGCAAGCAAAACAACGGGACAAGACAAAGCAAAATAGAGCCATGCAAGGGGCCTAGAGCTAAGGCACAACAACCTAACAAAACGAAGCATGGCAACGCACGGGGCCTAAAGCTAAGGCAAAGCAACCTAACACCTAGCCTGAGCTACCCGCAAGACCTAATTCTATAACCCGAAAAGCGAGCAAACCAACGGGGCACGACAAAGCAAAACAGAGCAAAGCAAGGGGCCTAAAGCTAAGGCACAGCAACCAACCTAAGCAAAGCAAGGCAATGCACGGGGCCTAAAGCTAGGGCAAAGCAACCTAACACCTAGCCAGAGCTACCCGCAAATCCTAATTCTATCCCTCCACGCCTTCCTATCTGAGGTCATGTCCTCGGACAAGAGCAGCTCCTTCATGTCGAGCTTAAGTCTATCCTCCCATCTGAGTTTGGGTCTACCCCTCCTTCTCACACCTTCCACCATTAACGCTTCGACTCTTTTTACGGGTGCTGATTGTGGTCTCCTCTTTACATGACCGAACCACCTAAGCCTTCCTTCTCTCATTTTCTAGATAATAGACTCGACCTCAAGCTTAGCCCTGAAAACTCCGTTCGGAATCATGTCCAGCAAGGTCTTGTCGCAAGTCCACCTTAGCATCCTCAGTTCCGCCACCTCAACCCTGTTAGCATGGGCTTTAGAGATAGGCCAGCACTCAGACCCGTACAACATAGCTGGTCTAATCGCCACCCTATAAAATTTACCCTTTAGCTTTAATGGGATGTTCCTGTCACAAAGGACTCCCTATGCTGCCCTCCATCTCGTCCACCCAGCTCTAATCTGGTGGCTTACGTCCTCGTCTATCCTTCCTGACTTATGTATCATCGAACCCAGATATCTAAAGGACTCCTTGGGTGGAAGGATACGGTCACGGATACGAATATCCACATCTTCTTGGTGGCCTAGCTCGATCCTCCCAAAATCACATCTCATGTATTCAGTCTTCTCTCTGCTCACTCGGAGGCCATTGTCCTCTAGAGCCTCCCTCCATTGCTCAATTCTGTTGTTTAACCTTTCCGCCGATTTAGCCACCAACACGATGTCGTCAGCGAAAATCATGCTCCACGATATGCCCTCTTGGATCCCTCTGGATAACTCATCAAGGATCAGTGCGAAGAGGTAAGGGCTAATGGCAGATCCTTGGTGGAGTCCCACTTCGGTAGAGAAAAACTCTGAGTTCCCCACTGTGGGTATAAACACAGATGAAAATGAATGAAAACGAGTAAAAATGAATAAAAACATATAAAATGGATATGAACGGATGGAAACGTATAAAAACAGATGAAAACGAATGAAAACGGATGAAAATGTATAAAAACAGATGAAAATGATTGAAAACAGATAAAAACGAATAAAAAGGGATAAATTGTATAAAAACATATGAAAACGTATAAAAACAGATGAAAACGAATGAAAACGTATAAAAACAGATGAAAACGTATAAAAACGGATAAAAACGAATACAAAAAGATGAAAAAATTTCACCAACTAAACGCACCCTAACAACGCACAAAGACTTATTTTGAAAAAATCGCAGGGGACTTATTTTGCAAAAGAAACAAATCACAAGGGACCATTTTTGCTTAAAAATCGTATGGGGCCTATTTTGCAAAAGAAATAAATCACAAGGGACCATTTTTGCTCAAAAATCGTAAGGGACCTATTTTGCAAAAGAAACAAATCACAAGGGATCATTTTTGCTTAAAAAATCATTTAAAATAAAATAATAATAATAATAATAATAAAAATGTCACCATATGAGCAAAAATTAGCCGGTTTTACCGGTTGCCGGTAAAAAAGTGGCCATATGAACACGAATCAAAAAGTAGATGTATGGTAAAAAAAAGTGGCCATATGAGTAAATCTGAGAAATATGTGGCTATTTAATGGCTTAAACCCTAAGAAATATTAGTATAAATATGTAGGTATTCAATCCCTTCCCCACCCCGAACTCACACCACAATCACTCAAAACAGCTATGTGATATTGATATACTAGGTTATATATTAAAATGGTAGAAACTGAGTACACGTTTAAAAGAAAAGCAAACTACCCTATTTATACTAAAGTAAACAGTAAAGAAACCAATAGAACGTGGGTACATGATATCTACAAAATACCAAAAGAATAGGTACACCCAACGTGCATTTCCCTTATTCTCGGTCAAACACAAGACCTGGTAAAACCCACGAACTTAACCATGACTTGACCCATCAAGATTACCCAACAAAATATTCATTCAGACATGCAACAATGAAATAAATTGACATATGGGAAATGATCTTTGGCACATTCGAAATATTTCTTTCAAAGCACCTCATTAGTAACCAATTGAAGATGTTGTCTCGTATGTATTCCTCCCAAGTATATACTAGTTTGGAAACATCGGAAATACTAGCACATACCGTATGAAGTAAATTTAGATTAAATATATTTTTAATAGATATGACATAATCATTTAATATTTTTTAATTGATTTTACAAATAAAAAGTTTCACCGAGTTAAAGATGACAAGATCGAAAACCTTTGTTTAATAGTATCAAACAGATAGATATGGCTTATCCTATATATTATTGACAAAGAATACATGCATTTATCTCAAAATGTGAATTCAGTATTAATGAGGATGAAATTCTGTGGCGATATGCTGAATTACTTGAAGAAACCCATGGACTATATAGATTGGCATATATTGGATATCCGTCAGTTTTGGAAGGTTACACTGATGCAAGCTGGATCAGCAATACTGAAGATAATTCGTCTACCAGTGGCTGTGTATTCTTGTTTGGTGGTGGTTGATGAGACGAAAAGTGTACCGCTTTTAGGGGGTCATTTAAGCCCTAATCCGCGATTATATGATCAAATATTGCCCTAAATCGTTTCTTTTCTCATTTTAGGTACTTGGGACGTGATTTCTGGAATATGAAGCATTTTGGAGCTTTTTGGACGTTTTTATGCTCAAGAATGAAGAAAACAAAAAGACCAAGGAAAGTCAGGATTTTACACCTGACGGCGTCAGGCTTTGGATGCTGACGCCGTCACTTGAAGATGAAAGTGGTGGAATTATACACGTGACGCGCCAGAAAGTTTTACATAGGAAGTCTGACGGCGTCACGTGTTAATGGATGTAGGCCGTCAAGTGTTAAGTTAAAGAGAGACGGGCCAGAGGATTTTTGTATGACTAGCTCAAAAACTGTACCACTCAAAAATTTCCACCCCAAATATGTGAGGTTCGCCTTTAGATCTTTAGGAAAAAGCATTCATTGTTGGTGCTTATGAGTGTACCGGTAGTTTATAGATTCTAGAACTTGCGTTTGTGATGCATACCGAGACCGCTAGTGAGACTACATTCGTGTAGTTAGGATTGACTACATGATAAGAGGCATTAGGATTAACCCATTGTTTTACACCTGTGTTTTTGTTATAATTACTTTGGCTACATTGGTCAAGTAATTCTCCCACACCCTTTGCGTTGTACTCATTTTTAGTACACGATACCCCTAGTACACCCCTCAGAGCCTATCTTTTCGTTTCGACCTTTAAGCATTTTACTTAAAGGAAGAATTTGTTTACACCCCACTTAAATGTACACCCAAATCGCCTTAGCCTACCTTGTATGCACTCATTTTTAGTGCATTATTGTTACAACATTTGTTTAAACCCCAAGTTAATTATCTAATTGATTACATGGTTGCTAAGTTGAGTCATATCCTTGTACATATTGTTTTGGGACGATTGGGACTTATGGGTAAAGTACTAGTGTAATGGAGTAATGGGGAAGAACATCATTTATTACCCCCATATGTACGTTAATATTTTAAAGTACTCCAAATGTTTCGATTATCTTGATTCGAGTCATTAGAATAATTTTATGTAAAGTATGTAAAAGTTCAAGTGTAGGGATTGTACAAAGAATCCCTAGTGATGTATTGTTTTGGATGGTAGGGCAAGAGTGTATGCAAAAAAAAAATAAATAAATAAAAAAAAAATAAAAAAATAAAAAAAAAGTGAAGAAAAAGCATACGGACTACCATCCGCCTCTATCTTTTATTTTTGTTTTGTTTTGTTCTATGTTTATTAGTTCGTGATTAGTTTAAGTTGAGTCGAGTCTTGGCTTAGCAACGCCCCATTCTACATGTAATTGACCAAGATGATTGACTTGCCACCAGTAAAAATATCCTTATCCAACAAACCGTGTTTTCCTTATCCCTACACCTAACATTACAACCCTTAAAAGACCTCTTTGATAGTTTATCCTAGGTGCTTACGCCAATGTGGTGGAGGTTTTGATCCTTTCCCAAGCCTATGGTAATCTATTTGCTATGACAGGTAATGAGTGATATTTCTCCATTTTCATATATAAATTTACAACACCCGAGAGATGAGAGTATCCAAACACTTAATGTGAGGTGCTAGTGTATAATTTCCGTGCTTGTTTTGACTAAGGTGGAACTATCATTTGTTGTAATTACTTTTATATTAATGTTAAATGACCCCTAACTTGTATTTTGATTGGTGGAAAAGCTCATTTGCTTGAGGACAAGCAAATCCCAAGTGTAGGGATATTTGATGAGACGAAAAGTGTACCGCTTTTAGGGGGTCATTTAAGCCCTAATCCGCGATTATATGATCAAATATTGCCCTAAATCGTTTCTTTTCTCATTTTAGGTACTTGGGACGTGATTTCTGGAATATGAAGCATTTTGGAGCTTTTTGGACGTTTTTATGCTCAAGAATGAAGAAAACAAAAAGACCAAGGAAAGTCAGGATTTTACACCTGACGGCGTCAGGCTTTGGATGCTGACGCCGTCACTTGAAGATGAAAGTGGTGGAATTATACACGTGACGCGCCAGAAAGTTTTACATAGGAAGTCTGACGGCGTCACGTGTTAATGGATGTAGGCCGTCAAGTGTTAAGTTAAAGAGAGACGGGCCAGAGGATTTTTGAAGGTGACGGCGTCAGGATCATAGACCTGACGACGTCAGATGATATAGAGTGACGGCGTCAAAGTATTCTTACACGAGAAGGAACCTTAGTGAAACCGCCACAAGTTAATCAAGACAATCACAACTCGCGCGCGGAGTAGCTGTCACTGTTTTGGCCATAAAATCTTCATACGAACTCGGATTTAGGTGATTCAAGAGGCCACGAAATCGGGACGAAAAGATCTACAATTTGGTGAAAAAGGGGAGCTGACGCCGTCACTTGTAAAGGCTGACGCCGTCAGATCGATGCGGACAGAAAATCAGCTATAAATACAACATCACAACTTCACTTTTTGTAAGCCCTAAACCCTAAGTCCGATTCTAGGGTTTAGGTAGGTGTTTTTCCAGCAACTTAGAAGGTCTTAATCACTCCATAAACATCTTGTAATGGTGTGTTGATTCTATCTTAATTATGTCTTCCATTATTATTGTTGCTTGTTCTTCATTGATTATGTTTTACTAAATCACCTAGTGTTTACTTATGATTGTGTGAAACTTGTGTATAATTAATTAGATCTTATTGATTCCTTGTTGATGTATGTGTCTATCGTCATCAATAAAGGTGTAACAATTCAATAGATCTAATTGGTTTAGCTTATAATTCTTGTTTCCTATTGTCTCTTGTTTGATTGGGTGATATCGATGTTAGGCTTAAGAAAACTGGCTAACCTCCTATACGGTAACTTGCTTGAACGTCTTAAGAAACATGAACCAATGCGTACTAGGTTTATTTGGTTGTATTTAATGCATGAGCGAATTCTAGTGATCCCATGTTAGGAGCTTCTTAGCCGGCTCGACATAGGAGTGAAGTAGGAGCTTATAGAGTTGGGGAAGTACGTACGCCACCCCACGAATGGTATTAAGGAATACAACCCGTCAATTAAAACAAGGTGTGACAATTCAATAGGTAGAATTGGATAGCTAGCAAGGAGTAACATATCATAGGTAGACATGCTTCACTTCCCTTGTAGAACCCTAGTTTACTTTCCTGCACATTAGTTTAAGTAGTAGTTTTTGGGTTAGTTGATTAGCAACTAATTCCGCCTCTCCTTCCAAAACCAGAGATTTTACTTGCTTTTCATAAAATATAAAAATACAAAAAGAATCTTCCCTCACCCTTAGACCTATTAGAGTAGTTTTTCAATCCTAATGACACTATTCCCCTAGAGAACGATCAATCCCCCGGTACTTGCCACTTCACTATACTACATCGGTCAGGTACACTGCCTGGTGGGGATTGCAAGCCTCTTGAGATTCCTCGAGAGGTAAAACCTGTTGTAAGGTCGCAAAACCACGCATCAGTGGTGCAATTTCTTGGGCTTCCAAGAAGCAAACTTGCATTACTAGCTCAACAATGGAATATGAATTTGTGGCTCTAGCAGCTGCTGGTAAGGAATCTGAATGGTTGAGAAACTTGCTCCTTGAGATTCCATTGTGGTCCAAACCTATAGCACCTATTTCTATCAGATGTGACAGCGCTGCTACATTGGCAAAGGCTTATAGCCAGATGTACAATGGAAAGTCTAGACACTTAGGTGTTAGACATAGCATGATTCGTGAGCTGCTTATGAATGGGGTGGTATCTATAGAGTTTGTGAGGTCTCAACAAAACTTAGTTGATCATTTGACTAAGGGTCTGGCTAGAGACTTGGTGATAAAGTCTGCTGAATGGATGGGATTAAAGTCCAACCAAGTCACTGAACACTAAGATACCCAACTCCCTACTGAGGAAACTTGGTAGCTGAGTTCAATGTGGAAAGCTGAAGGTTCAGAGGACTGAAGCACATGTTTTACATAACATCCCAAGGATGTGCTTGGAACCTGTTGAAAAGGAGGATGAAGTATGTACTTCTCAATGGTTAATTTTCTTTGAAAAAATGCTAGAGCATGAGCATGAATAAAGAGGAACCAACTATGTAAATGTTGAAGTTTGGCCGCTTCAGGGAGCATGGACTTTGGCTTCTACAACATTTATGAATTGGATATGGACACATGGCTTTGTAATAGTGTCAGGAGTTTCTTAAGTGTTTGAAAACTTGTGTGTATTTTATCTTCAGGTATTCAAATGGGTTAGAACACCCTGATTCTCGAATGTTTGAATGTGTAATTTACTTAGATGGAAATTCAATCCTCAGGACATTTTCATTTATGCACTTGTTTTGTTTGTGTTTAATTTTTCATGCAAAGGAATTGGACTAAATTGGGGAGGATTGTTGGAAATTTAGTTCAATTGTGGGCTAAGTTCATATCGGCATCTGGGGATGAAGGTACGGAGAGTACACCCAGAGGTCCCTGAACACCCTGACTCTAATAGTGGTAAAAGGAATTCATGTCTCTGATGAAGTATTCATCAGAGGTCGCTGATGATGGTATTCATCAGAGGTCGTTGATGAAGTTCAGTGGGTTCACTCACTGAAGGATGTTATCAGTCTTATGGTTTCAGCTTTACACTCTCTGAGTGAGTAAGCTGAAGGATCTCATCAGAGGGTAATCCATCAGAGGAAGTATCCTCAGAGGGTTAACTCAACAGCGGGTTGTTTCAATTTGGACTTTCAGCTGGTATGCCCAGAGGGCTAGCCAAAGATTCAAGACACTGAAGGATAAACTTCGCTGGAATGAATTCAACTAACTTGTCTTATTATTATGGAAAGTTTAGCGATATTATATGGTCAAGATACGATCATATAATGTAACCACTTATACCTAAAATCAAGGAGGATAATTATGGAAGAGATTATATCTCCTATAATCTCTCAGAATTCCTTCGGCTAGGTTTTGAGTATTTCCCTATAAATAGAGGATCATAAACTGCACGGAAGAGGACACGGAAAACCTAAACACTTAGAAGCGATGGGTTCTTGATCTGTGCCTAGAACAAGAACAAAACTTTGTTTTATCCCAAGAAGGTATTCGTAATACCCAGGCATATGGTCGAATAATCTTGTTTGGAAAGTGATTACACGACTTCAAGTGATATCCGGTAACCATCTCTGGTGGTAACTAGCTAGGTCATTGATTGTTTTTACCCTGTTTTGGGACACAACCACCAACATTATATAATAGAGACAATGAATACCCACAATTATCTCAAAAAGTTAATTCATTTTTATTGAGGATGAAATTCAGTGGCGGTATACAGGTATTTTTTGTCAAAATATTTCTCAGTACTTGGAAGTCACCCATATGATTACCAAAAATCTGAAAGATACGGTTTTGCTTAACGTGGTTACGTGATCACGATAAATAAGTCTGTAAACAAACTGAACGAACGCGAGATGAGGTATGTTCATGTTCGTTTTTTTAATATTAGCCAAACAAATAAACAAACAATAACGCGTAATCAAACCAAAATTGTTGTTCATGTTCGTTTATTCAGATTTGAACTTGTTCATTTTCGTTTATTTAGATTTGAACTTGTTCATATTTGTTTATTAATAAGTTAAACGAACGTAAACGTAAACGGACATAAACGAGCGTGTAACTAGAGTTTTCACCTTAGATGATCCATATATATATATATATATATATATATATATATATATATATATATATATATATATAGTGAGACTTTCTTGCGAGAACCATTTTATCTGCGAGAACTGAGAGAACCACCAAAAACATACATGCACGCCTTCAATAATTGTATTTTTGCACATATGTTCTAAAAACAACATATATGTTTTTTAAAAAACATAGTTGTTCTAAAGAATTTGATAAGAAATTGGAAATACAACATTTTTCTTTGAAGGTGTGCATGTATGTTCTTATAAGGCATGCAACGACAATATTGCGGCCTTGTGTAAGGTTTTTGTGAAAAAAGAGGATGAGTTCATGATGATATTGAAGAACATAGGTGGATACTTACGATTATTGATGATTTGCATGTATTTTTATTTTATTTTAAAAGGCGTGCATGTATGTTTTTTGTGGTTCTCTCAGTTCTCGCAGTTAAAATGGTTCTCGTAAGAAAGTCCCCCTATATATATATATATATATATATATATATATATATATACACATATATATATATACACATATATATATATACACACACACACACACACATATATATATATATATATATATATATATATATATATATATATATATATATATAGATCAAATGAGAACTTTTTTAAAGTTGTAAAAATGAGAACCAACTTGAATTTGACAAATTGCACTCCCCTTAAGACAAAAATAAAAACTTGATTAATTACCACTAAAATTGTTAAAATTTCGATCATTTTCTTTTTAAAACTGACGAAACATAGGTGATACACTTTGATTCGACGTGTAATGTGTATCAGGTTTTGATATGTACATGAGTTTATTTAGTGGTTGATTTGTATTAGGTGTATTAGTTTATTTATATGATATCAATTTTTTGAGATTTTGATGTATCGGTATAAAATTTATAATTATGTATCAGTAATCCAAATTCATGTATCAATCGGTTATTTGTTTTTAAAATGTTAACTTGTATTAATATTTTATTTTTGGTGTATCATTGCTAAAATGGGTATTTATAAATGATTTAGTGGTTGTTTATACTAGTTCTCATTTTAACAACTTTAAGAAAGTTCTCACATTAACTCTCCCCTATATATATATGGGGGCTTTATTTTCAGAACCCTGTTAAGTGCGAGAACTGTGAGAACTCTTCTAGACCAATAAGATTTTTTTAAATATTAAAGATTATTATTTAATCATAAGGGTATTTTAGTAAAATACAATTTTTATATTATTTTCGAATTTTTTATTAAATCCCGTTTCAAAACATTCCTACTTCGGATTTTTATTTTTATTTTTTAATTTTTTTTTGTAATGTGTATCCAGAATATTACAAGAACATATGTGTTTTTGTTTCTTTTGTTTTGAAAAAATTTAGGTGCATGCATGCTTTTTAAGTAATGTAAATTTAAATGTGTTTCTATAATGTAATTGTTCACACTTTTTTATCAACCTATCAATATTTTTGTCTAACCATTATTTTTTAAGAAGTTTGAAACACAAATCAAAGAAAATAAATCATTATAAAAGAAAAAAATAAGATTCATATATTTAAATGTTACATTCCACTTAATTACAAGAACATAAAACATGTATGCAATAATCGTATATCTTCAAAAATCACAAATTATCTTCATGTATATTTTTGTTCATCCACTTCTCGGTCTTCAATGATATCGTCATCTTCATCAATCTGAAACAAGCATGCACAAAAATAATTAAACCATAAACAAATAAGAAATAAAAAATAATCCTAACAACTATCATAACGCATATGCACAATCTTGTATATATCAAACATATTTTTAATCATAAACACATATTAAAAACAACTATCAAACACATATGCCCACTCTTTCAAGGATTTTATACCAACAATAAAAACATATATGTACCATTTCATTGATTTTATACACTATTAACCTTGAAACACATATGCACCATTTCACTAATTATAATTAACCTTGAAACACATATGCACACACTTTTAATGGATTTATATCAGCTATAGAACACATATGCACCAATTTAATTGATTTTCACCAGCAATAAACATGTATGCACCATTCCTTAAAACATGTATGCACCGTACCTCAAAACATGTATGCACCGTACTTTAAAACATGTATGCACCTTAAAACATGTATGTTAATAACATGAAAAACAGCCACGTTCAATGTAAAAACAAGTATGTTCAATGAATAACATGTATGTTCTATGAAAACCAAAATGTGTACTGAAAAACAAGTATGTTCACCGAAAAAACAAGTATGTTCAGACACGAATTCCACGTTTAATCTAGACATGTATTATCTACACATGAAAAACAGCCATGTTCAATGTAAAAAACAAGTATGTTCACTGAAAAATGAGTATGTTCAAACACTCAGATAAAATCGAATTAAACCAATTTAAAAAAGAAACATCATATTTACCAGCAACAAAAGCAACTTCAGTGGCGGTGGCGACGGCGGAACATATTCCGGCAATGGTCTATACCGGCGGCAAATTTTCCGGCAACACAAGCAGATCTGAAAAAAATGATTAACAATATTTAAAATCTGAAAAAGTTAAATAAACTCATATCTGAAAGAGAGAAAAAAAAATAATAAAATAAGAAATCTGATTCAATGGAATATGACTTTATTAGTATACCTCAATAAAATAGAATATCACTTTTTTGACACTATCAATTTAACACTATCAATTACAATTGACGATGCAATTTAATCGTATATATATATATATATATATATATATATATATATATATATCAGTTCAGGACTCGTACCCCAAGGAGCTCAGTCAACTACCACTGACAAACCAACAAATCAAGAACTGGAAAATTTCTTCGAGTTTATGTATGATGAATACTATGGTGGAGCTTCGACAAATGCATCACAACAACATTCCACTGCACCCGCTCAACAACATCCACCACCACCACCACAAGATGCATCAACAACATTCGAAGCTGAAGCACCAACTCCCTCAACATCATCAACATCTACTCCAACAACTCCAGTGATTGAGATTGTTTTACCAAGAGTTGATGAGCAAAACAAAAAAATACCAATTCAAGAAGAACAACAACAAGACAATGCTGTGTTAGAAGAAGAACCATTTGAAAATCCATTTGCAACTGAATCTGTTGAATCTTCTTCTAGGTTACAAGAACCATCCAACACACATTCGTCAAATCCACGGTACCCTTCAAAACTACAATGGACTAAAGACCATCCAATAGAACATGTCATTGGTGAACCTTCAAGGCCAGTTCAGACGAGAAGACAACTTGCCACCGATTGTGATTTGTGCATCTTTGCTTGCTCAGTCAGTCTTAAAGAGCCTAAAAACATTCGGGAAGCAATGGCAGAAAATGCTTGGATAGAAGCAATGCAGGAAGAACTTCTCCAATATCAATTAACATGACACTTGGGATTTAGTACCCAGACCAATTGACAAACGAGTCATTGATCTAAAGTGGTTATGGAAAAACAAAAAGGATGAAGAGATGACTGTCATTCGCAACAAAGCTCGTCTTGTGGCCAAAGGATATAGTCAGGAAGAGGGAATAGATTTTGATGAATCGTTCGCACCAGTAGCTAGACTTGAGGCAGTCAGGATCTTCTTAGCATATGCGGCTCACAAGAACATCACGGTCTATCAGATGGATATCAAGACTGCTTTCTTGAATGAAACTCTGAAAGAAGAAGTGTACGTGAGTCAGCCAGATGGATTCGTTGATAAAGATCATCCAGACTACGTCTACAAGCTCAAGAAGGCTATCTATGGTTTGAAACAAGCCCCATGAGCGTGGTACGATGAATTATCTTCCTTCTTACTTTCTAATAATTTCACCAAAGGAACAATTGACCCGACCTTGTTCACCAAAAAGTTTGAAGATGACATCTTGATTGTTCAGATTTATGTGGACGACATAATATTTGGGTGCACTAAATCCTGAACATTCAAAACTTTTTGCAAATCTCATGAAAAGTAAATTTGAAATGTCCATGATGGGAGAATTAAATTTCTTTTTGGGTTTACAAATTCGTCAATCCACACATGGTATTTTTATAAATCAAGCCAAATATACAATTGAGATTTTGAAAAAACATGGAACGGAAAATTGTGACTCTGTTGGTACTCCAATGGTGCTGATTTATATGGGAAACCCATGGATCCAAAGATATATCGGAGCATGATTGGGTCTCTCATGTACTTAACTGCTAGTCGACCCGATATACATTTTGCAGTCTGCTTGGCAAGGCCTACCAAGCTACACCTCAAAGAGGTTAAAAGGATCTTTCGGTACCTACGAAGAACCATAACATGGGACTTTGGTACCCGAAGGATTCGGAGTTCAAACTAATAGCCTTTTCAGATGCCGACCATGCTGGTTGTCAAGTCACCGCAAAAAGTACATCCGGAGGCGCACAATTTCTGGGAGAGAAGCTAGTAGGCTGGTCGTCAAGGAAACAAGACTGTACGGCGCTATCAACCGCAGAAGCCGAGTATGTGTCTCTATCTGCGTGTTGTGCCCAAGTCCTATGGATGAGGACTCAACTCACAGATTATGGCTACTCTTTCAACCGCATTCCTATGTATTGCGATTCAAAAAGTGCCATAGCCATCTCGTGCAATCCAGTGCAACACTCCAAGACCAAGCATATTAGAGTCCGCTACCACTTCATAAAGGAACATGTGGAAGAAGGTACTGCTGAATTATTTTTCGTAGGGACTGAATACCAACTCGCCGATCTATTTACTAAAGCCCTCCCAACAGAGCGGTTTGAAAACTTAGTTCGTCGAATTGGAATGCGAAGCCTAACTCCCGAAGAGTTAGCCAGTCTTTCCGAATCTTCTTGAATTATCTCAAAAAGCTTCGCATGTAAATATTTTTGAAAAAAAAAACAAAATACAAAATTTGAAAAATCAACAAAAATAAAATATAAAAATAAAAAATTTTCAAAAAGACATAAAAGATATAAAACATAAAAACCAAAAATATTCTTCTTACGACATGTCTCTCGTATAAATCGATATTCTGTACGTACCAAGAAATGTCATTCAACAATGATACGGGCATGTACAGATGCTCGAGTGGGAGTTCATTTAAAAATTTTCTAAAGCATGTCGTTTCTCAAAATTCTAAATAATGGCTTCGGAACATTTCAGTTTCGGACCCGAACTTCAAAGCAAGGAAAGTGCTTCATCAAAAAATTTCGAGCACTTATCCTAAAATAATGGCTTTCGTGCATTTCAGTACGAAACCCGCCCCAAAATGATGACTTCTGATTATTTCCGATCAGGACTCGTACTATTAATGGCAAAACAAAACCAACCTTGAGCACATGATCAAGATTTTACAAAAAGATTTTTCAAAATCTTTCTCAAATTCTGTGCTCAAGAAAACTCCCTCTTAAAAATCAAATGTTTAACAATATGCTTTATTTGAGGGGGGGGGTATAAAAATTAAAAAATGTAAAATGTTCCATCTTCTGCTAAAATTCGTCTCTCTCCAAAACGCTTTCATTTTAATCAAGTTAAAATCAAAAATATCTATTTGTGATATTTTTTAGGGGGAGAAAAAGTATAAGGGGAGAGGACGTGATTAAAGTGTGATCAAAGTTCGTGGAATCTTATAGTATGCTCACCAGATAGACTCAGTTTTAACCCTCGAATTGACGAAACTTAATGTCCGTTATCGAAAAGACTTGTCCGGGACAGGTAGTAACTTCAAGCTGGTTTTCCAGTGATGTAAGCGTGTCTCGCGAAGGACTTGTCTTAGTAGAATGTACCAATTCGAGAGATGATCTTTTAATATGACCGGGACGGGTAATAACTTCAAGCTAGTCTAACTAGTGATGTAAGCGTGTCTCGCAATGGTCATGTTAACTGAAAGTCGATCAGTTCAAATGTGCGAACTCTACCCAACATGTGCAATTTCTGTTTAAAATACCTGAACACATGTGAAGGGGGAGTATTTCAAAAAAATGTAAAACTCTCAAAGTCCCCAAAAATGTGTTTACTCAAGAACACTTTGAGAGATTTTCACAAGGTTTTATGGCAAATCTAGGATAGTCATGAAGATATAAGGTGACCAAGGTTAGGAAAAACCGTCCTATGATCCGCCAGAGCCAGAGGGATCTACCCAAGGACAATTCCAATAGATAAGAAATAGAAAGTCCTTAGGTATGATTTAAAAATGGAGTAAAATGAGAAAGGGAAAGAAGGGGTTGAAGAATGAAAAAGAAAAGTTGATTGAAAGGGTGAAAAGAAATAGCCCTCCATGAAAACTTAGGGCAGAAACCGGGTCAATACATCTGCTATCGGTATTCACTAAGGTGATACTGATATTGAAGACAAGACGTCATGGACCCAGTGACGCGCTGCACCACCCCTCCTAGCCACTCAGATATCTCTCAAAAGATATTTGTTTCATTTTTCACGGAGAACACTACATAATCTATCGGCCTCTCACTCCGAGATGAGTTGATATTGAAAAGGGGGCACTCTGCTCCATGCCTCCGACGACTAAAACCAAAAGGCACATAATTGAGTCTAGAGCCATGAGATTCATCAATATATCTCGTTAGGAACACTTCGATTAGAATACCATTGTGTTCACCAAAGAGGACACAATGTGTACATGAGTCTTAATGAGATCCAAGGATCTTGCCATTTGTATCATGATGGTTACGTGCTTCAAACGGTCTACAGTCGTAGGGTGATCTCTAGCGATTCACTGAATCGTGGGTGCACTTCGGTGTGTCCGTGTAAGCCCTTTCGGGGGTATCCGATTCAGAACGGCCTGGGGAAGGATTTTGAGAAAGTTTTCACACTACGCTGATGACGATCTCAAAATCACAACCTATAAGCGCTGGATGTTTATTACTAACGGTTTTATGCAGCTACCCAAAAACATCCATTAACCATCACCACATACATCAATCATCTTCACCTCAACATAATCATACTTATGAAAGAACATCACCCACAAAGCTCAAGTGTAAAAAGTTCAAGACAAGGAGATCAAGTTAAAGACCATGTGTTAGAGACAAAGTCAAGATGTCAAGAACAATGTCATATGATGAAAAATAATGGGGAGATTGTTAAGCATAAGAAGAAGAGTTATGAATATGATAGAGGTCACAAAGTCACCACCATGAGAAGATTATTGAACAAGGCAAGAACGAGTGAAAGACGACAACTTTGAAGATCACTAAGCATAAAGGAACATTGAAAGAAGATAATGCTACAACGACACACAAAGATAAAGACATTGAAGACAAAAGACCACTCACCAGTGCATCATGAAAATGACCATCCCTTAGGGGGAGATTGTTAGCATTTATATTTTATAGAAGTGATGGTCATTTGTATTAAAGTTATTTAAGTGTGTCGTGTAGATTGATATACATTGTTAGGGCAAGTGTTGGACTTAATTATACAAATGCTATGTTAAAAGATCAAAAGCCCAAGTCCAACACCAAGCCCATTGATGTGTGTGGGTGTCGTGTGTATAGCTGCGGTTTAGCAGTATTAATGCTTACTCAAGTTTTAAATTTATATTTAGCCGACTTATCAATAACACACACACTTAACGAGCAGTGTACCCGGTCAGTATGAATATAATGGTAAGCAGAGTGTCGATCACTAAGAGTGGAACGTATTATCTAGTTATTCTAATCAATATTTTAATATTCTAAGTTAGCTATACAACCTAATCTAACGCAAGGGGGTTCAGCCTGAGAGACTGGCACGTTTTGGTTATGATTAAATAATAAACTAAACAAAGAGCACGAATCAGCGATTAGCACACACGTACACAGATAGATACAAGAAACATATAAGAAGACCTGTCCTGATGATTAAGTAGCTTATCACTTGTTTTAATGCTAGTTTTATATGAAGTGTATATAGTTAAACCTTTCTCGTTGGCTCTAATCTTATCGGCGAGAAATCCCTTAATGATTACTTATGTCTAAAAGTTATTATTAATTGATCAGATTAATCCTAACTGTGGGAGCCACATTCTTTTCCGTAGTCAAATGCGCAGGCCACTAATAAACACAGAGGTTATCAATGCACTAAATAAGTAGAAACCAAAGACATCAAACATATAAACTTTAATCGATGGGAAAGCAATTTTAAGGGGTGCTGCATTATTTTCTGTAGTCAAATGACATCAGCCCATCAATCCTGATGGATTAAAGTGTACTATTACAATAAAACAAAACTACTTAATGAATTAAATACATGCAGGACCTTCTTACAGCTCTTGTATCTTCGATTCGGGTGTGTCTTGTGTTGCTAAGTCGACTGAATTTGTCTCCTTCGGTTACTGTTCACGATATGGTTCTTGACAACCCTAAATTCGTCTGACTTATGAGGTATTTATAGTTTCTGTCTGGGAGGTAGATGCGGCGCATGTCATAAGTAGATGCGGCGCATCTCCGTAACTTCGCGTGGGGTCCAAGATTAAAATATTCAGGAAATATTCGTACACCGCCTTTAGATGCGGCGTATCTTGATCTCTCTATGCGGCGCATGTCCTTAGCAGTCTTGGATCTTGATTCGTGAAATCTTGATAGTGATACGCCGTATGTATGAATTAAGATGCGGCGTATCTGGAGCAGAATGAACTTGATCTTGTAGACTTTTGACATTTAGCTTGTTTCGCTCCATAATTAGTCCAATATCGCCAAGTTTCACCTAATACTTGTTTTTACCTGAGAATTACAAAAGTAAACATTAACGTACCAATTCTCATACATAATATAATAAAACAAGTCAAATAAATAGGATAAATGATGATAATAAAATGTACTTATTTGAGTTCATCACCCATCCAAGGCCTTGTAGGGCAACCAAGGCCACCCCTCAACTATAAATACACACACTCTCCACCTATTTGTGTGTGCCTCATAGTCTTGTAAAGGTGAGAGTGTGTGTGTGTGTGTTTGTTTAGTATTTGTTCACTTAAGGTTTAATGTACATTCGACTAGTGCTTTACTTCACACGATCCATCCTCTCTTCTTTACTTTATTGTTTGAGTGTCACGGGTTAGTATAGTGTAGTTTGTTAGTATAAGGTTTGATTATTTAGTGTTTTACACCAACAATATTCCCCTAGTTGATATGACAAAACTAAGCACAAATGAAAGATGATCTTCCCCTTAATCCATGCATATCATCAAGGATCTTCAAGCTGCAAATCTTTAGAATATTCTTCCCCTTTTTGTCATCATCAATTAGGGAACAAAATTATGCAACCTTGATCTTCATAACCACTAATCAATATTACACGTCTAATCCATCTTTCCAATGTCTCAAATTACCCACCATTAAGTTTTCCGAACTATAAATGAACTTGAAACAGTGGAAATCAAAACCAGCAGTAGTAATACTAATCAACAGTAGTAAAACCTTCACCTTGATGTAGCATAACCTTGATGTATTGAAGAAGAAAACTAACCATTACCAATTTGATGCTGAAGTAGAATAACCCAAACTCATGTCTTAAATATAACTGCGAACGTATACCCAAACTGATGTATAAGGAGATTGCAATCCCTTGACAATATGAACACTAAGCACAATAACGTAACTCCTTCAAGTGTTTGTCAATTCGTAGAAATAATAAGAACATAAACCCAAATAATTCCACTTCATCGTCAAATAAGTAACAACTAATCCACTTCGCCAATAAATACAAGCCATAAATTTTATACGAACAGAAATCAAACCATCATCTTGTGTGTGTGTTTTTCCCCTGTGTGTGTGTGCTGGAACCACCTGTTCCAAATCAAATACATTCGCTTCCCCTCGACTCATGTAATCACATGCCATTGTATCATCAGTATTAGCAATATTGGGAAACTGACCAATACATGCACGATTGAATAATCATCCAATATGCAATACGAATAAAACAATAAATTCCATAAAGCATGTGCAATACTGTCCAATAATCAACTCGTTCCATGAGTGCCTTTAAAAAAAATAGAAAAATACCAATTCGGTTATAGCCATATGAATATCCCACCGTCACGTCCCATGTGAGATAACATTCTGATTTTTCACATATATCGTCCATGCACACTAATACAACTCCACCGTCCAAATAATATATTACCAAGCATGACCACTGGATGCACTCTATCTCCCACCACCACGATGGACTTAAAAGAAAGATGGCAGTCACATGGCTTTGCATAGATATAATATTGTCACTGCATTCAAAGCTTCGAACTCATGCAAAGGTTCGACTAATAATCACCAAAAACCTTAACTTGGTATCCCACTAATGCAAATTCACCACAATCAAAACCGAATACCAAATCAATCCATATGTAAAGAGAAGCTCATTCCTCTTCACGTATTATAACAGCACCACTAGAAGAAAATAGAAACTCCTTACCGACCCATGATTTATATCTTCATCCGGTTCCTCACGTGATCATTGTATTCAGTAGTATGCATAATTAAGACAACAATACCATGCATGTAACGAGTCAATAAAACTTCCACCATCGTGAAGAAAATAACCATCAGTATTCCAAGTTTCATCACACTGTTAGTTGTACAAAGTGTATACTTCTTCATCCATGTCTTAAACGTAGCAACACGAACTCATTAGGGAGCAGTACAAATCAGAAACCAAAAGCCGTGCGAACTGCTATTACTTCGAACATCGGTAGCACCAAGTCGCTAAGCTAGCAGTACTAACTGCTTTTGATCGAACACGGGCAGTACCATCTGTCCCGTGCATCAAAAACCAGTAACCATCATGCACCATATATCAATTCGATCACAAACTCACCAATATGAACACACCCAAGCTAGGGTTTAAGAGCCTTAAACATATCAATACGAGTATCCTAAACATCATGAAGGCATCAATCAAAACCATAAGCCTCTCCATGATTCTAGGGTTCTCATTAAAGAACAAGCAAACACTAACTTGAAAAGAAACACCTCCAAATCTGCTTTCGTGAGTATAGAATCGACAACAAACAACCATATATCTAACTCCCATGATGAATTAGAATAAGTGAAACACGAATTCATGAAGTTGAATAGCATAAAAACCCGAAAAATTAACTTACTAGCTTTTCTGCAGCAGACTTTTAGAAAAATCATATCTTTTTACTGCGAAAACAAAATGAAAATCCCTCCGGTCATAATCTCCCTTGATATGCCAAGAACCTCCAGTAAAAATTTCAGCACGATCCAACGGTTAACGAATGAGATATCGCTGTTGCAAAACTGCACTGCAGAAAGTTACGAAAAAATTTTAACAGATTCGATTTTTGTTTTCTTTTCTTCGAAAAACCTTATAGATCCTAGATCACGAGCCCCCTGGCTCTGATACCACTTGTTAAGATCGATTTGCTCTAGGCTTGTTAGACCTCATATCTAGGATTACACAATAAAAATGATTAACAACGATTGTACGCAGCGGAATAAACACAAAAGTATCATTATTATTGCTAAGGTTTTCCTCGTCATCATCTCTACTCTAACCAATATAAACACCAAAATCCCCAATGCTACGTGATCAAGTGTAGCACGGTTACCTACTCTAACAGGAATCATAAGATCCTTGAGGCTTATACAAACTACCCTAGGCGTTTTCCCATAAAACACCCGTACACACACACGTTTAATGGTGTTACATCTTGACACACCTAAAACGAATTCCCTGTATCTCTTTATATACTAGAGATACCAGGGTTACAAAGGGATAAACATAAAATAATAAAAGATTTGCTGTAATCTTTTCTTCGTTGTGAAGTTCCATCCTTTGTCTCCATAAGTCCCTCATCTTTCATATTTTGTTCATATCAACTCTAAATTATAATTCCCAACACTTTCTACAAAATATAAATGCTAACTGTCGGTTTTGCTCATATTTTGTTTTGTTCAAAAGTCGATAGTCTTTATAATAATGGCTCCATTAATTACAACTAGCAGGGTACCCGCGCAATGCGGCGGCGGGTACCATGTGACCAAATTTTGTAGCGAGCAAATGTTGTTCATTTATACGTTTTTTCTAACAATAATTTTACGAAAGAAGGAAAATTTTTAATTTTTTTAGCAACAAAATTATATTTCATTAAAAATAAAAAACCATTACAAAATAATTCAAATACATTACAAATAAAACTTCAAACAAAAAACCAAAAAGTCACATGAAATTCTGAGTTACCCAAAATTTTATCACACGAAATTTCGTACTCTTTTTGGATTATCAGTCCAATTCATTTGATGTCCAAACCCAACTAATATACTCGGTCCAAACACACTATCCTCATTTAAAACACACTACCCTAATATTTTCTCTATGTGAAATACGCAGTCACCACGTCTTTTCCTTTCACCTACACATACACCAAAAAATATAGAAGATCCCTTTGATTCTTGTTATAATTGAACCACAAGCACCTTCTTAAATCGAACCTAAACAAGATACTTAAATCTTTTTCTTTTGTTCGAACAAGAAGACAATTTTTTGTTTGTTTGTTTAGGTCTTTTTCTTTTTCTTATCGAACCATTCGATTCTTGTTATAATCGAACCCTTAATCGTGAACGTCTGAACCCACTACCTCTTCTCTTTTGTTAGATCTATAGGCTTCCAACTTTTTAGAGATAGAAGCGGCGGTGTTGATCAGATTCGTAGGTTGCAACTTGTTTCTATTTTTTTGTTGGTTAGTCGATGATGTGGGCTATTGATTTGGTTTAACCAACAGCCAAATCATGGTGGTTGTGACGATGGTGTAGATCTATTCATGTGACGATGGTGAAGCAAAGAAAGAGTATAACATATTTGTTATATTTCTGTCTTTATTAGTTTCGTAGAAGTTGAGCTTTAATACATCGATGATGCGTTATTTTGTTCATGTTTAAGAAAAATCTATACATAATTGTATAAATGATGAACACAATCTGAAATCTTTGTTTTAGATAGTTGTGGTTTGATGTTGTTTGTTTTGGTTAATAGTATAATTAGATTTTACATTGTGGTTAAATAATTGTATATTTTGGTGAAGGGGTAAATTAAATTGTGTATTAATTGACCACTTTAATAGCATTAATGTGGTTTTTGTTGTACACTATGCTTTATTTCTTGTAAGTCTGAAAATTGGGTGCAATAAAGTGTTGTAAACCATGCATTATTTCTTGTAAGTCTGAATTTTAAGACTTTGTAGGAGAGAGAGTGCTTTGTGTATTATATATAGTATAGATAAGTTTTTCAACTACACCTACCCTTTTATGAAAAAACTCGTGCCACATGATCTAATTCCCTTGTCTTTTGTACCCATCGCCTCTGATTGAACATTTGGTGGCCATACCTACACAGAGGCAATGATGGCATAACAAATGGCAGTTGTCACGTCACTTGCCTGATCTTGCATAACAAATGGCAGTTATCTCAAACCCTTTTAAATGGGTGATTATAGTCAAACAGCCCCTTTGTTGAAGTAAAACCTTGTAGGAATGTCCCACTTCTTTGTGTCGTCCTCCGGAGTGATTCCTTCGGACCCTACTTGCTCCTACACACAGCAAACACACGCGTTAGGCTCGCCTCAGGTTTTACCCCAAGACCGACCTCCGGCGTGAGAGTAAGTATCGGATTGCTAAGGGGTGAATAGTGATGTGAGAGTAACAGTTGTAGGTGTAAAAAACATAGTAAATCTTACAAATAAGGTGTGGGTATTTATACTACCCATATTTACTGTATCTGTTCACCTCAGGGCCTGCGCGTTGACCTATGTCTGACCTAGCAGAAAGGTGTCAGATCACGTGGGGGACACAATCCCGTGAAATCTGGGAATGCGATACTTGACAGGACTGTTTACTGTAGATGGCGGTGTTCCGCTTAGTAGATGTGTCCGGAGGCTCGAGAGAGTCCGGACGAGATAAGGCGTCCGGATACCGGAGTATGGTCCGGACGAAGTATGACGTCCGGACACATACACCAACATGTCCCCCCCAGTATTGTGTCATCGGTTGAAGACTGATGGTGCAATACTCTAAACAATTGTCTCTATGGCTTTCAGCGGAAGTTCGGTCTGGTGTGTGACGTCCGGACACATACACCAACATGTCCCCCTCCCAGTATTGTATCATCGGTTGAAGACTGATGGTGCGATACTTTAAATAAGTTTTGGCCTTTCAGCGTTTGCGAATGCTCTTTCGGTTTTTCTGGCTTGTCGGGTTTTATGAGCGCGTTCGGGTAAAGGACGTGGGGCCTATTAAGTCTTCATGGGCTGGATGGGTTCTAGGCCCATGGGCCGAATAAAATAATAGTTTATCTATATGTTCGTCAGCTGTATGACACGTGTGGGATTTACTGTGGGGATCTAACGTCCTAAAATACGCCACGTCAGTGAATGGCAGACTGATGCGACGTTTTTGCTTCTTCCCAGATCTTCCCTATATATACCGTATAACGTTTTCTCATTTTCTTACTTTTTACTGCGTGTATTCATCTTATCTTCGAAAAAGTTCGATTTCCCCATCCGGACGTTCTTGTGAGGTGCGTTTCATTCTTCCTTATAATCATTTTTACCTTGGAATTCTCGGCGTCCTTTTAGTTGTAGCCGGTGACCTGAACATGTTAGAGAACCGTACGTTGGGTAGTAGGGCTGGTCCCTCCGATAGGATAGTTCCCAAATGCGATATGCATATACATACCTCGAAAATGACACAAGGAGCCTTAGATGAGGTGGTTAGGGAGTTTAGAATCCCTGCGGACTTACGACCTATGCTTCCTCCGGATGATTTGACCATGGACAATTTACCGGAGGATAAGATAGGTATCTACGTCCAGCAGCTAAGGACCGGGGGTGTAAGAATTCCTTTTTCAACATTTCTGTTGGCGGTCATAGGGTATTTCCGAGTGCATATTTCTCAACTTGTGCCCATAGGTTTGAATAGAGTAACCATGTTTGAGATCCGGTGTTATAGCCTGAGCGTGCAGCCGACTATACCACTATTCCGGGTTTTCTATAGACTGTGTAAGCAAGGTCATTGGTTCTCGTTTGAGAGTCGAACGGAGAGTAGAGCTAAGAAGTGTTTTAAGGAGGTGCTTAGTAGTTTGAAACATTGGAAGGAGCATTTTTTTCTGATAGATCGGAGGGCGATACCGAACGCTATGCCATGGAGGCATAGGGATTCGAAGGTTACGGATGACTTTCCGGAGACTAATTCCGATCGTGACGCTAGGCGGGTTGCCGCGAAGGTGATTCCTCTTGGGATACCATCCGAAGGCCTTTTGTGTATGACGGGTCTATCTAAAGCTTCTGGGTATGCCAGGCATGAGGTTTTGTTAAAGGCCGAGGGGAAGGGTAATACCATACTCCTTGTCTTAAGTGTATGTAACCTGCTGTCTTTCATTTGATGCTTACCTCTCTTTCTCTTTTTTGCAGTGCTTACGATGGCTGAGTATTTGGAATTACCGATGGAGATTGAGGCGGAGATTAGCAAAGGAGGACCATTACCCGAAGGGAGTGTGGTACCGGAGCGAACAACCGAGCCGTTAGTGCAGGGGAGTTCGATTCCTCCAAAGAGTTCTTTGCAGAAGGCTGTGGAGAAACCGGATACAAGTGTGGCAGCGGCTAGGGAGGAGAAGGAAAGGAAGAGAAAGACGGTTGAACAAACCGTAGGTGGGAAAAATACTGAGGGATCCTCTGCAGTGCCGGAGAGGAGGAAAAAACCCAGAAAACAGCCGGTGATTAATGTGGGGGAGGGTGGGTCGTCTGAGCCTACCTTGCAGGCGACTCCTCTCCAAGAGTTTTTAGTACAAGGAACGGTTCATGAGGCCGAAATTCCGGACGTGAATGCTGCGAATGAGCAGGAAAACACCACAAACTTGGAGAGGCCATCGACGGAAGAGAGTCAACATTTCATCCACAAAATCAGCAACCCCCGGACGGTGGTAAGAAATGTTAAGCCATTGGATTCTATGTCTCCTCCTTCCTCTCCCTTTTTTTTTATATGTTCACATCTTATATTGTACAGAGCGGTCATTTCATTCGGAGCATTCCGTGCATTCCTCCACTGGTGCCGAAGGGCATAATTCAACCGAGATAGGTAAGTGGATACTTCCTCGTGGTTCCTTCGTGAATTTTCTCTTTATGCTAAGTTGTGTTTAATCTCGTTGCAGATGAAATGTTTTCCGGAAGGGAGCCTTATATTCCGGCTTGGACTTTGACCGGGGATGTTAGGCTTAACTCCTATAGGACATGCCGGGAGATGTTGGACCATATTGCCCCTCCTGCTGAGAGGACCATCTTGGAGAGCTTGCGTACTCCCCGGTTAATTCGATCAAGCTATGAGCAATCTGCTAGCGCGATTGTGACGCAGGCCGAGGTGTTACGCCGATTTACTCAACTGATTACCAAGTATAGGGAGTTGGAACACTCTCAAAAGGCCGCTGAGCAAGGGCGTAGTGCCATGGTTGGGAAATATGATCGTCTGTTCGAGGAGTTTAAAGCTTTGGAGCAACAACTGGAGAAGGAGCGTGAGGCCGCGTCCCTCCGAGAGGAAGGGTTTACCGATCAGTTGGCAGATATGCAGAAGGATAGAGATGACTGGAGGGTAACAGCTGGAGGTCAGGCTGAGAGGATTAGGCAGCTAGAGAGGGAGCTGAGCGAGGCGAATCAGTCTGTTAAGCAGTTGGAGGAGCAGAAGACAGAGTTGGCGGAAGAGGTTAGCCAATCAGAAGCCATTCGCCACAATACTGTGAAAGAGTTGATTCCGGCTGCTTGCCGAAGACTGTTCGAGAGCCATGAGTATAAGAAAAGTATGGGAAGGGTTTATGGTTTGTCCTATTCCGCTGGGTTTCTGGATGGCCTTAAGTATGAGCGGAAAAAAGAGGATGTTGAGAAGTTTTTGCCCAGGTTCAAGAAACTTAATATGGATACTCCGAAAATATGGCAAGCAGAGTATAACAAATTGTTTGAGGCCCAGTACCCATACATCCGGAAGCTTGCAGACTCTGCTCGTCTTCCATTAGGTGATCGCATGAACCTTTTTCCTGATCTCCCCCCTCTTGGGCCGAATACCGCTGGAGTCTCTCAGCAAGCCGGATCTTCGTCCGGTGTGAAGGAGACAGCTGATAAAGCTCCTTGATATCCCTTTATTTTACTTTTTGGATGAATGTAATCAGAATAATAACTTTAACTCAGGTACATGTATCTGGTAATTTGTGATTGACGTCACTTTTTTGCATCCTCAGATGGATGAATATAATTGTACATTTGTTGTTTCTTTTGCCGAAATGTAACTTGATTTTTATGATCTTTCGGTACGGATATAACTTTCCGGAACATAGAGACGGAGCATTTTCATACCTATATATATATGTATAATTTTTTTTTTTTGTTATTTTTATGGACGGAGTGATGTCACGGTTCGTTCACGAGGTAGGGAGTGTTTTTCACGGTCTGTTTAATGTTATGGACGGAGTATTTTAACAATCCGGTTAATTTTATGGACGGAGTGTTTTCACGATCCGCTCACGAGGGAGGGAGTGTTTTTCACTATCCGTTTAGTTTTATGGACGGAGTGTTTTCACGATCCGCTCACGAGGGAGGGAGTGTTTTTCACGATCCGTTTAGTTTTATGGACGGAGTATTTTTCACGATCCGCTCACGAGGGAGGGAGTGTTTTTCATGATCCGTTTACTTTTATGAACGGAGTGTTTTCACGATCCGCTCACGAGGGAGGGAGTGTTTTTCATGATCCGTTTACTTTTATGAACGGAGTGTTTTCACGATCCGCTCACGAGGGAGGGAGTGTTTTTCACGATCCGTTTAGTTTTATGGACGGAGTGTTTTCACGATCCGCTCACAAGGGAGGGAGTGTTTTTCACGATCCGTTTAGTTTTATTGATGAAGCGAAAAGTGTACCGCTTTTAAGGGGTCATTTAAGCCCTAAATCGTATTTATTTGATCAAATATTGCCCTAAATCGTTCCTTTTGTCATTTTAGGTACTTTTGAGAAGAAATCTGGAAAAGGAAGCATTTTGGACGTTTTTGGAGCATAAAAGTGAAGAAAACGACAAAGTCTCAAAAATCGGCTGGAAGTTACCTTTGACGGCGTCAGGATTATCCCTGAACGGCGTCATGGCTTGGAAAAAGTGGTGGATGTGAAATTTACTCATGATAAGCCAGTGAAAATTGCATGGGAATTCTGACGGCGTCACCCTTTAATTTGATCAAGGTCGTCACGTTATAATTTAAAGAGGGACGGCGTCACGTTCATAGTCTGACGGCGTCAAGCCTTGATAAGCCAGAACGGATTTTGGAGAGCTAAAGAGGGACGGCGTCAAGAAGGTCATCCGGGAACCCTAAAAGCGGCGAGGTGACGGTGTCACACTCCATAACGTGACGCCGTCAGATCTGAAACTCTATATATAGTTTTGCAATTTTTTGTTATTTGGGGTGGAACTTATTGAGGAACTTTGTGTGTGAAAACCCTAAGACGAATTTGGCAGCTTTTTCAAGGCTTTTTGCCTTGAGATCTTCCATGTTACATTGAAGATAAGTTATCAATTAATCATTCAATATGTCTATGTGTTGTTTGATTCTTTCTTGTTCTTGTCTTTTGTTTAACATGCTAGGCAAGATTTATCTTGTGTTTGCTTAGATCTAATGAAACCTAGCTATTGATTATTGGTTATTAGTGTGTTATTAGTTGTATTGGATGATTGTTCATCTATGTTAGGCTTAAGAAAACTGGCTAACTTCCTATTCGGTAACTTGCTTGAACGTCTTAAGAAACATGAACCAATGCGTACTAAAGGTTTTTATGGTTGTATTTAATGCACAAGCGAATTCTAGTGATCCCATGTTAGGAGCTTCCTAGCCGGCTCAACATAGGAGTGAAGTAGGAGCTTGTAGAGTTGGGGAAGTATGTACGCCACCCCACGATTGGTATTAAGGAATACACCCGTCATCCACGCAACTAATACACACTAATCAACCGGTAAAAGATAGCTAGGGAGTAAGGAAATCTAAGTAAACACATTTCTCTCCATATAAGTTTCCACCATATTTTCATTTTCTGTTATTTTATTTTACTTGCATTCGTAGTAATTTGGGTTAGTTGACTAGCAACTAATTCCGCCCACTCTTTCAAACCCGAGATTTTACTTGCTTTCATAAAAATTATAAAAACATAAAAAGAATCTTCTCTCACCCTTAGACCTATTAAATTAGTTTTTCATACCTAACGAACACTATTCCCTGTGGAGAACGATCAATCCCCCGTACTTACCACTACACTATACTACATCGGTCAGGTACACTGCCTGGTGGGGTTGTAAGCCTCTTGAGATCCCTCGAGAGGTAAAACCTGTTGTAAGGTTGCAAAACCACGCATCAAGTTTTTGGCGCCGCTGCCGGGGAATAGTTATTGTTTAGGTTGAATTTTTATTTTATAGGTCTACTCACTAGATTCCTTTCTAGTGAGATTTTTATTTTATTTTTCTAGGTTTTCTTTAGTCTATCTTTTTTCTTCGTGTCTTTGTTCGTAACCATTACCATCCGACATCATGGAAGGTGGTAATATCCTCGATCCCAACAACCCACCACAACAACCACCACCTCCTAGAGCCCGTACTTTAGGAGAGTACTCCCGTCCTAGCCACCATGGCTATCGAAACACCATTGAGCTCACTCAAGGAGCCAATGTCACTCCCTTGCGATCCGACACCATCCGGTTGGTGCAAAGCGGATGCGCGTTCCATGGACTTCGTTCTGAAGATCCTAATCAACATCTCAAGGACTTTCTCAAAATCGTTGATTCTATAGACCTTGATGTTGCCACTCGAGAGACGACCCGACTGCGTCTCTTCCAATTCTCTTTGCGGGACCAAGCTAGTCAATGGCTAGAGCGTCAACCCGCAGGATCCATCACCTCTTGGGATGATATCACCACTCGCTTCCTTGCTCAGTTTTTCCCACCGGGAAGAACTACCTAGCTAAGGAATGATATCTTGATGTTCCAACAACGTCAAGGCGAAACCCTCTACGAGGCATGGACTCGATTCAAGGACTTACTCCAAAAAGTCCCTCACCATGGCATAGAACTTTGGCTCCAAGTCCAAATCTTCTATGACCATATCAATCTCTACACGAGGCAAACCATTGACCAATCGGCTGGTGGTAAGCTACGTGATCTAAGTGCGGAACAATCATGGGCTCTCCTAGAGGATCTTGCTCTTTATGACAACGAAAGTTGGAGTGATCCCCGTGATTTGAATAAAACGGTCAAGGCAATATCTTTGCCTTCGAACAATTCAAGCACTTCCGACCGTAGGATCATAGAACTTGAAGACCAAGTCAAGTTTCTTATGAAATCCTACGAGGCTCCTAAACCTTCAAGCCAAGTGAACAAAATCACTTCTTCATGTGAATTATGTAGTGGTCCCCACGACACTCGTGATTGCATGGAACTCCCCGAACAAGCTTTTTCGGATTACGCATCCTCGCGTACCGACGGAGCGGGAGACAAGTGGTACACTTTCAAACCTGAGCCAAACCACTATGGTGATTCATATAACCCCTCATGGAAAAATCACCCAAACCTTAGGTGGAAACAAAACCAAAACGCACAACAAACCAATTCTTCCAACCCACCTAATCGTTTCCAATCAAGCGGTTCCAACTCGAACCGTACTTTCAACAACAATCCTTCCGGCAATGGTAGTACCGATAACTTTGAAGGATTGATGTCTCAATTTATGGCATCTCAAGAAGCTCGTTTAACCAAGTTTGAAGCCGATTTCAAACAAAAACAAAGCGAGATGACCAATAAGATTGACACTTTGTTGAAAGCCCTCAATGACCGAGAAATGGGAGCACTCCCTAGCAACACGGTCAAGAACCCGAAACTAAACGTCAACGCCATTTCATCAGTTTCGTCTCCTAGTTCTTGTCCACAATATTATTCGGTCAATTCCATGAGCTCGTGTTTCAAACAAACCCAAGTCATAGTTGAAACACCTCCCACTCAAAACCTTGACGAAGAATTCAAGGAGCTCCACCTTGAAAGTCCGGTTGTTGATGTGTTGGATGAGAAGAAGCTCAAGTTAGGCGAAAAAGGGACCGCCTTTGTTCGAAACAAGCTACCTAAGAAATTAGATGATCCGGGCTTATTTGTTCTACCTTGCAAGATCGGTAATTCGGAGGCTTATGACACATTAGCCGATCTTGGATCAAGCCTTAACCTACTTCCGTTACCTCTCTACACCTCTCTAAAACTTGGAAAACTTGAAGAAACCAAGGTGATAATAGGTTTAGCGGATGGGAGTGTTGCTTACCCGGTTGGAGTAGTTAAGGACGTGTTAGTACACATTGGAAAACTAACCATTTTAGCCGATTTCCACGTCCTTGATATGGTTAGCGACCCTACATGCCCCTTGTTGATAGGTAGAGGATTTTTAGCGACCGCTAGTGCTATGATTGATTGTAAGGAATCCAAGATAGCGGTAGGAGAAGGAGATACTTGGTCAGTCTATGATGTGAAGAAACATGCCTATGATACTAGTGAGGAACCAACACCACATTGGTTAGAAGTAAATAGGAGACCATGTAGATATGGACCTTGGATCGATAGAGACTTCATAGGACCCCAACGCCCATTTTACCTAGAAGAGGACTTTGTTAACCGAACACATACGGTAGAGCAACTCTTGGCTAGGGATACCGAATTGGATCCATTTGAAGACTCTCTAGTTTTTAGGAGGATGATTGATTTCCTAGGAGTTTTGCCAATTAACCTAGGAATGAATAAGTGGACCTGTGAGGAAGATGATCATAAGTGGAATTGGGACAAACCACCCAAAGATGGAGATGGGTCATGGCATATTAAGATGACATTGTATGACCCGGATGGAGAGAAGTTTGAAAAGATATATCGTACTAAGCGGACCAATAGGAAACTTCAATCCAAGCTTAACCCTAAAGACGTCCTCGATGACGAGCTCACTTATATAGGGTAGACTGACTTTGAGTCTAGCTACAAGACTCGTTAATAAAGAAAAGCGCTTCTTGGGAGGCAACCCAAGCTTTATTTGCTTTGTGTGTTTATTTATTTGTTTGTTTGATTTTATTTGTTTCCGTATGTATGTTTAAATTTTATTATTATTGATTCATGTTCAAAAGTAATTTGTGAAAATGGTTTATCTTGTTTTTAACTTCGTCTTAACTACATATAAAGGTATTTTGCAAAAGTTAAGTGTAAGGGAAATCCAAATCAGTTTATTAGAACACAAATGAACATGAATCGTAATAATAATAAATTAACATACATATTAGTATTTGTTTGAGTCAAATGCTTGTATCGAGTCATAATGATGTTTTGCAGGAATTCCAGGAAGTAAGGTATAGGTTTTTCCAAAAATTTTCCGGAAACGTAACATGAGAATTCTGTCAGATCATTTCTGACGGCGTCAGGCTTTACAACCTGACGGCATCAGGTTTAATTTTATGAAAATTTTTGAAAGTTTTGTTTTCATAAAAAGTTTTTATTAAATCTCTAACTTATGATCTCCAGGAATCTGAAAAATTATCATTCCACAAGCATTATATCCTTATATATAGAGTTTATCCCGCCGATGTTATGCAGGTTTTCGTGTTTGTTTTCTCAGGTTTAACAGGTTATTTTGGACAAGGAAATGTTTTTGGATCAAGCTTATGGCGATGCATTAGTCATGGAGCTTCAACATTACTTTGGAAGAAGATCTAACCGTGTTACTTCATTATCCACCGAGCGAATCAGGGGAGTATTTGATTTCATTCTTTTACTATATGCTTTTACATCTTGTTATTTGAACATTGGGGACAATGTTCATCTTAAGTGTAAGGGGGGGTAAAAGTACGATTAGAGAATGCTATTACGCTTGATTTTTGTTTGTTTAATAGTAGATGTGTAATAAAACTGAGATAAATACCGGTTAGGGTAATTTTAGTGCCAAATTTAAAATTTTTTACAACATTTAGGAGTGAAACTTTGATCTTAATGAGCGTCTCACGGATAGGAGTTATATGACTAGCACAAAAACCGTACCACTAAAAAAATTTTTCCACCCCCAAATATGTGAGGTTCGCCCCTAGAATTGGTAGGAAAAGCATTTATGCTATGATGTGTGTACCGGTAGCACTTAGATTCTAGAACTTGCGTTAGGACCATTCCGAGGCCACAAGTGAGACTACATTCGTGTAGTTAGATTTACTACATGATAAGAGGCATTAGGATTAACCCATTGTTTTACACCTGTGTTTTTGTTATAATTACGTTGGCTACATTGGTCAAGTAATTCTCCCACACCCTTTGCGTTGTACTCATTTTTAGTACACGATACCCCTAGTACACCCCTCAGAGCCTATCTTTTCGTTTCGACCTTTTAGCATTTTACTTAAAGGAAGAATTTGTTACACCCCACTTAAATGTACACCCAAATCGCCTTAGCCTACCTTGTATGCACTCATTTTTAGTGCATTATTGTGTCAACATTTGTTTAAACCCTTAGTTAATTATCTAATTGATTACATGGTTGCTAAGTCGAGTCATATCCTTGTACATATTATTTTGGGACAATTGGGACTCATGGGTAAAGTACTAGTGTAATGGAGTAATGGGGAAGAACATCATTTATTACCCCCATATGTGCTAAATATTTTAAAAGTACTCCAAGTTTTTCAATTATCTTAATTCGAGTCATTAGAATAGTTATTTGTAAAGTTATGTAAAAGTTCAAGTGTAAGGGGATGCAATGCCCCTATGATGTATTATTTTGGATGGTAGGGCAAAAGTGTATGCAGCAAAAAAAAAAAAAAAAAAAAAAAAAAAAAAAAAAAATCGAAAAATCAAGAAAAATACAAAAAAATGAGAAAAAGAAAAATAGAAAAAACATACGGACTACCATCCCGTTTCATTTTATGTTTATTTTATGTTTTTGTTATTTTATTTTTTAGCTTAAGATTGAGTCGAGTCTTGGCTTAGCAACATTGTATAGTACATGTAATTGATCAAGATCTTTAACTCGCCACCAGTAAAATATCCTTTATCCAACAAAACCGTGTTTTCCTTTTCCCTACACCTAACGTGATAACCCATTTAAAAGCCCTATTTGATAGTTTATCTTATGTGCTTACGCCTAGTGGAGGAGGTTTTCGATCCTTTCCCAAGCCTATGGTAATCTATTTGCTATGACAGGTAGTGAGAGATATTATCCGTTTTCATTTATGAGATTTATTTTGATGACACTTGAGAGATGTGAGTATCTAAACACTACTTGTGAGGTGCTAGTTTATAATCTCCGTGCTTATTATGATTAAAGTGGAACGAATATTTGTTGTAATTACTTTTATGTTAGCATTAAATGACCCCTAACTTGTATTTTGATTAGAATAAAAGCGCATTTGCTTGAGGACAAGCAAATCTCAAGTGTAAGGGTATTTGATGAAGCGAAAAGTGTACCGCTTTTAAGGGGTCATTTAAGCCCTAAATCGTATTTATTTGATCAAATATTGCCCTAAATCGTTCCTTTTGTCATTTTAGGTACTTTTGAGAAGAAATATGGAAAAGGAAGCATTTTGGACGTTTTTGGAGCATAAAAGTGAAGAAAACGACAAAGTCTCAAAAATCGGCTGGAAGTTACCTTTGACGGCGTCAGGATTATCCCTGGACGGCGTCATGGCTTGGCAAAAGTGGTGGATGTGAAATTTACTCATGATAAGCCAGTGAAAATTGCATGGGAATTCTGACGGCGTCACCCTTTAATTTGATCAAGGTCGTCACGTTATAATTTAAAGAGGGACGGCGTCACGTTCATAGTCTGACGGCGTCAAGCCTTGATAAGCCAGAACGGATTTTGGAGAGCTAAAGAGGGACGGCGTCAAGAAGGTCATCCGGGAACCCTAAAAGCGGCGAGGTGACGGCGTCACACTCCATAACGTGACGCCGTCAGATCTGAAACTCTATATATAGTTTTGCAATTTTTTGTTATTTGGGGTGGAACTTATTGAGGAATTTTGTGTGTGAAAACCCTAAGACGAATTTGGCAGCTTTTTCAAGGCTTTTTGCCTTGAGATCTTCCATGTTACATTGAAGATAAGTCATCAATTAATCATTCAATATGTCTATGTGTTGTTTGATTCTTTCTTGTTCTTGTCTTTTGTTTAACATGCTAGGCAAGATTTATCTTGTGTTTGCTTAGATCTAATGAAACCTAGCTATTGATTATTGGTTATTAGTGTGTTATTAGTTGTATTGGATGAATGTTCATCTATGTTAGGCTTAAGAAAACTGGCTAACTTCCTATTCGGTAACTTGCTTGAACGTCTTAAGAAACATGAACCAATGCGTACTAAAGGTTTTTATGGTTGTATTTAATGCACAAGCGAATTCTAGTGATCCCATGTTAGGAGCTTCCTAGCCGGCTCGACATAGGAGTGAAGTAGGAGCTTGTAGAGTTGGGGAAGTATGTACGCCACCCCACGATTGGTATTAAGGAATACACCCGTCATCCATGCAACTAATACACACTAATCAACCGGTAAAAGATAGTTAGGGAGTAAGGAAATCTAAGTAAACACATTTCTCTCCATATAAGTTTCCACCATATTTTCATTTTCTGTTATTTTATTTTACTTGCATTCGTAGTAATTTGGGTTAGTTGACTAGCAACTAATTCCGCCCACTCTTTCAAACCCGAGATTTTACTTGCTTTCATAAAAATTATAAAAACATAAAAAGAATCTTCTCTCACCCTTAGACCTATTAAAGTAGTTTTTCATACCTAACGAACACTATTCCCTGTGGAGAACGATCAATCCCCCGTACTTACCACTACACTATACTACATCGGTCAGGTACACTGCCTGGTGGGGTTGTAAGCCTCCTGAGATCCCTCGAGAGGTAAAACCTGTTGTAAGGTTGCAAAACCACGCATCATTTATGGACGGAGTGTTTTCACGATCCGCTCACGAGGGAGGGAGTGTTTTTCACGATCCGTTTAATTTTATGGACGGAGTGTTTTCACGATCCGCTCACGAGGGAGGGAGTGTTTTTCACGATCCGTTTAATTTTATGGACGGAGTGTTTTCACGATCCGCTCACGAGGGAGGGAGTGTTTTTCACGATCCGTTTAATTTTATGGACGGAGTGTTTTCACGATCCGCTCACGAGGGAGGGAGTGTTTTTCACGATCCGTTTAATTTTATGGACGGAGTGTTTTCACGATCCGCTCACGAGGGAGGGAGTGTTTTTCACGATCCGTTTAGTTTTATTGTTGTCATGTCACCGAAGTATAATGCGATGATATATAGGAAAATAACCGTAGATGCATAAATACTAACAAGCTTCGGCGCACTGTTTTGTTGTTTTTTTTTGTTTGTTTTACAAGAAACAATTGCGTAGGTTCATTGCATTCCAAGTTCGAGGTACCTCTCGGTCCTCCATCGTTCGGAGCTTGTATGAGCCGTTACCGTAGGCTTCGACCACTCGGTATGGACCCTCCCAGTTAGGCCCCAATTTTCCTTGGCTTTCGACCCTACTGGCCTCGTTTCTTCGGTAGACAAAATCTCCAACTTTGAAGGACATCGGTCGAACCCTTCGGTTGTAATATTGCTCGATTTTAGTTTTATATTTGGCTTCTCGGATAGCTGCCATTTCTCGTCGTTCTTGTAACAAGTCGAGGTTTAACCGTTGTTGTTCCTCGTTGTCCTCTGGGTTATAGAGCATGGTGCGGTGTGTGGGCATTCCTATTTCGGCCGGAATGACCGCTTCACTACCGTACGTCAGACTGAAAGGGGTTTCCCCATTACTCGTTTTCAGGGAAGTTCGGAAGGCCCAAAGTACGTTCGGTAATTCGTCTACCCATCCGGCTCTTTCTCTCCCTAGACGGGTTTTGATACCATGCATGAGGCTCTTGTTCGCTCTCTCGACCAAACCGTTATCCGTGACTAATATACCCGGAAGTCCGAACCTGCAAACTATGTTCTCCCACACGAATTTCTTTACTTCCTTGCCTGTGGTTTTGGCGAGAGGTTTCGCCTCTATCCATTTGGTGAAGTAATCTACGGCCACAATAACATATTTTACCTTCCCCGGGGCCTCCTGTAAAGGTCCTAATACGTCCATTCCCCATTGGTAAAAGGGCCACGGTGCCATGATCGATGTCATAATTGTTTTTGGTAGCTTCGGAACCGGAGCATGAATTTGACAAGAGTCGCATTTGTCGATTTCTTCTCTAGCATCCCTGTGCATAGTTGGCCAATAATAACCTTGCCTTATTAACTTGGCCACTACCGACCTTGGCCCTGGGTGCATTCCGCACGCCCCCTCATGTACCTCTCGTATGACGTAGTTTGCTTGTAGAGGACCAACGCACCTTAGCATCGGGTTGAGGTATGATTTTTTAAACAAAACATCTCCTTCCATCACATACTGAGGGATCTTCATCCGTAGTGCCCTTGCTTCGTTGGGATCCTCCGGCCATATTCCTTCTTTTAGGCAGCGGATGATTGGTGTCATCCAGTTATCCTCCTCTTCTTCTACAATCGCTCCGACCTGTTTTTCTTCGGTCGATGGCTTTTCCAACACTTCGAACAGAATTTCCTTAGTCAGATGATTAAAGGCTACCGAAGCTAGCTTGCTCAAAACATCCGCCTTTTGATTTTGTGCTCTTGGTATATTGCAGATTTTGAACTTTTTGAAACCGCCAATGTATTCCTTCGCCTTTGCCAAGTATTGTATCATACTTTCTTTGGCTGCTACGAAGTCTCCGTTAATCTGACTGGCCACCAGTTTAGAGTCTACCCGGACCTCCAGGGATTCTACCATCATCTTTTTGGCGAGGCGGAGACCGGCGAGAAGCGCTTCGTATTCGGCTTCGTTGTTGGTACTTTTAAAATTTAAGCGGAGGGCATAAGTGTGTTCGGTCTGGCATGGTCCGATCAATACAAGACCGGCTCCGGAACCCTTGCTATTTGATGCACCGTCTGTGTACAGTATCCATCCTTCCGGACTAGAGATGTCATGCACTTCCTTTCCCAATTCTTTCGGATGTGATTCTTTCATGCCAACAGGAATTTCTGATATGAAATCCGCGAGGACTTGCCCCTTGATTGCATTTCTTGGTACGTATGTGATGTTGTAGGCTCCTAACTCTACGGAAAATTTGACTAACCTTCCGGATGCTTCCGGTTTATTCAGAATTTGTTTTATCGGCTGATCTGTTATGACTTTGATAGGGTGAGCTTCGAAATACCTTCTTAATCTTCTTGACATGTGTAGTAGTGACAGTGCCAGCTTTTCGACCGGAGAGTAATTTCTCTCGGCTTCTTGCAAGGTTCGGATCACGTAATGAACCGGTGATTGTTTCCCGTCCCTTTCGGTTAGTAGGACTGCACTGATTGCATCTGTTGCTGCCGAGAGGTATACATATAGAACTTCTTTCGGCTTGGGCGTTGATAGAGATGGGAGGTCTAGTATGAGTTTTTTGAGCAGTTGGAATGCCTCCTCGGCCTCTCCGGTCCACTTGTATTCGTCTTTGTTCTCCTTAGTTATATTTTTCAAGGTTTCAAAGAATGGAAGGGATCTTTCCGCTGACTTTGCCAGAAACCGATTTAAAGCTGCCAACTTGCCGCTCAGGCATTGCATTTCCCTTAGAGTTGATGGGGATTTCATTTGTGCAATCACTTTCGTTTTACTCGGGTTTGCCCGAATGCCCTCAGAGGTCACCACGTAACCTAAAAATTTCCCTTCCTCCACGCCAAAGGAACATTTCTTCGGATTCAATTTCATGTTGATCTTTCGCAAGTTGTAGAAGGTTTCGGCGATGTCAGCCAACATTTCTTTTTCCCCTTTGCTCTTGATTACCATGTCGTCGACGTAGGCTTCCAAATTCCTTCCGATTTGGTTCTGGAATGCTGAATCAACCAGACGCTGGTATGTAGCTCCAGCGTTTTTCAGTCCGAATGGCATTTTGACATAACAATACGTCCCCTGCTCCGTGTAGAACGCTGTCTTTTCTTCATCTTCTTCGTCCATCTGGACTTGATGGTAACCTTTGTATGCGTCTAGAAAACATTTATACTTGAACCCTACTACCGATTCGATTTTCCAATCGATTTCTGGAAGTGGATAGTAGTCCTTCGGACATGAGGAGTTCAAGTTTTTGAAGTCAATGCACATTCGCCAACTTCCGTCACTCTTTTTTACCAGCACAGGGTTCGAAATCCAGGTGGGATAACGGACCGGTCTGACAATTCCTGCTTTCAACCATTCGTCTACCTCCTTTAGTACTACCTGATTCTTTTCCGCAGATAAATTACGCTTCTTCTGAGCTACTGGGGTGTCCGACACGTTGACATTTAGATGGTGTTTGATCAGACGACGCGGAATTCCGGTCATGTCTGAAGGTTGCCATGCGAATACGTCCTTATTTTTCCTTAACAATTCGATCAGGTGTTTTCGGCATTCTCTCGAGAACCCTGTCCCTATCGTGACCAGTTGCTCCGGATACGCGGGGTTTACTAAGACTGTCTCCGTCCTACCCGTGTCCGGATTGTCGATTTCTGTTTCTTGGGGAACATTAGCCATCTGCTTTTCCTCTAGTCTTCTGCATTCCAGCACCATGGCCGATCGTGCAATTAACGTCGCTACTCCTTTCGGCGTGGGGAATTTTATCATAGAATGAATCGTCGATGGAATTGCTCTTAGCTCCTTAAGCCCAGTGCGGCCCAATATCATGTTATAGGGCGAAGGAGACTGTACCACACAAAATTTCATAGTTGTTTTTCGGAACATACCGTGGTCTCCGAAGCATACATCTAGCTCTATCTTGCCCAGCGGTCTATTTGTTTCCCCTGAGAATCCTACTAGAGAGGTGCTCGTCTCTCTGAGCCTTGCCCTTATGTCCGAGCTAAGATTATTGAAGCAATGTTCATACATTACGTTCACGGAGGATCCCTCATCGACATATATCCTTCGGACCAAGTATCCCTCTATGTCGCCTTCGATTATGAGTGGTTCTTCCGACAGGTCACCCGTCACAACGGGGGGGAAGACTATCGGAACATTCATCCATTCTTCGTCATACCCTCCGTATTTTCGCTTTCGATTCTCCGGCTGGCATTTTATCATGCTGATCATTTCTGCTTTTCCAGTGCGTCTGTTATCGGTTCTGTTACTTCCCTCTTCGGGAAATGAAATGTGACAAGAAGACCCGACCATATCAATGCTTTGGTAGATTGAATAGCGGGTCCCACGGATGGCGCCAATTTGTTGAAGTAAAACCTTGTAGGAAGGTCCTACTTCTTTGTGTCGTCCTCCGGAGTGATTCCTTCGGACCCTGCTTGCTCCTACTCACACCAAACACACGCGTTAGACCCGTTTCCCGGGTACTGGGACCCCACCCTAGATGAAAATGGATTAAGGCCTTATGTGATTGGCTAGTAAATAAATGTAAAGTTATAGTCAAACTCGATAGTCAATTCATAGTCAAAGTATGACTAATGTAGTTATATAAATGTGTTGCATAACTAAAGGGGCCAAAGTTGCCAAGTATCAATTATGTTATAAAGCTAGTTGTGGCTAAAATAGAAGGAAAGAGACTTGAGGGGCCATTCTTGTCATTAGCCTAAAGTGCCACCTAACTAGATATATCTAGCTAATTCTAGACATTTCTCTATTATTCTTGGGACTTTGAGAAGTCCGGTTCTATAGAGAGAAAAGAGAGGGAAGAAGTGCTTTGATGGTTTAAGAAAGAAGATGATCAAGTCTTAATGTTTATGGCTATCCTTGGTAATGATCATCTCAAGTAAGTACTTCCCATTTTAGTTGTTAATGAAGCTTTAGATTAAGAGTTAAGTGGGTTTTCATCATATGATCAAGATATGATCATATGATGATGAAGAAAGATAGATGAGTATGTTTAATGGGTTTTGTTAACCCTTGATTATGTTATTGATTATGTATTATTAAGTGTTTATGATGATTATTGACCTAGGGTGTTATGGTGATTATGATGATGTTGATGATGATGATAAGGTTGAGGATGAGGCTTGATATGCTTAGCTTGGAGCTAAGGTAAGTAAAATGATGATAGCATAAGTTATATGGATTTCTATCATTATGTGTTATGTATGTTTATGTTGAGAAGATGAGCTTGGGTTATGCCTATGTGATGTCATGTTTATGGCTTATGTGATGAGATGATGCTATGGATATGTTGATGTTATGTGCTAGTTGAGATTTGAGTAGTGAGCCTTGAAGTAAGTGTTTTATGTATATGATGCATTATGTGGTTTGAAGTATAATTGTATGCTATAGTCGTTTTACTTACTAAGCCTTCGTGCTTACGGTTTAGTTGTCTAACCATTTTGTAGGTTGGCATGTTTATGTGGAAGGCTTGGATATGTGGATTAAGGAATTGGATTAGCAAGATTAAAGGTAGTGTTTAGTTAGGAGCTTAGGTAGTATACCGAGCTCATGAGCAAAGTTGTACCCCCGTGAGTCAAGTAATGTTTTATAAAGTGTAGTCAAGTGGTATATTGTATGCCAAGAGTTGTATAACGATTTGGTAGTCATTTGGTATGTTAAAGTATGTTTTATGTGTTTATGGGTTAAGTTAAGGGGGTGTTTGGCTAATGCGTAAAAGTACCCATTTTGGGTTGTTCATGGGTCAAGTATGTATGGAAACATGTTTGATATGTTTAATATATGATTTTGGTCAAGTTTGAGGTGTTATGGAAGTCGTATGTAGCATATGTCATGAAATGGGTCAAAACGGGTTTTTGGTGTAAAACCCGTGATTGTGGAAGTACGTTTTTCGAGAGTCAAATGGTAAATGTTTTTATATGAACATGAGCCCATAGATATAGTAATGAAATCTGGAAAGTTTGGTTAGGTTTCGAGTCCGGGAGGTTGGAGTTTCGGCCGGGGATTTTGAAAATCCAAAATCTGATCAGAACCATCCATCCGATCGGATGGCTGGCGATCCGATCGGATGGAGGCCGCTGTCAGATTTTTGGCAAACTTCGAAAAATCATATCTTTTAATCCGTAAGTCGTCACGGGTCGTGCCACCTATCATTTTGAAGGTAATTGAGTCTAGTTTCATTTAAAATTAGTCTCAAAGTCTGAAAGTTTATAGATTTTTATAAATGGGCCAAAGAGTGACCAGATGTCCGTTTTAGTTCAAGTATTTCAGCGTAAAAGTTTAAGTTTTTGGTCTAAGCGGGCACGGGGTGTAACACCTACACACACCAAACACACGCGTTAGGCTCGCCTCGGGTTTTACCCCAAGACCGACCTCCGGCGTGAGAGTAAGTATCGGATTGCTAAGGGGTGAATAGTGATGTGAGAGTAACAGTTGTAGGTGTAAAAAACATAGTGAATCTTACAAATGAGGTGTGGGTATTTATACTACCCACATTTACTGTACATGTTCGCCTCGGGGCCTGCGCGTTGACCTATGTCTGACCTAGCAAAAAGGTGTCAGATCACGTGGGGGACATAATCCCATGAAATCTGGGAATGCGATACTTGACAGGACTGTTTACTGTAGATGGCGGCGTTTCGCTTAGTAGATGTGTCTGGAGGCTCGAGAGAATCCAGACGAGATAAGGCGTCCGGAAGTTTGGTCCGGACGAAGTATGACGTCCGGACACATACACCAACAGGGGTGTGTTGACTTTCTCCTGCTGCCGCTACTTGTACTGTTTGCTTTATCAAATTGTACATTCTATGAAAATAGGAGGGCCTCACCCATTAGGGGGTGTTGCCATAGTAGGACCCCTTTTGAATTTAAACAAAAAGACATAAAAACTGGAACTAACCAACATGCTTAAAAACAGGTAGGTACCACCCAAAATTGTTATCGTTTGAAGCAATGATGGCATATATTGTCAATGTCGATAAATGCTTTGCCTATGGGGATGGTATTTTCGTTTACGCTAGGTTATCATGAGTGGGTGCTGAAGCCCACTCCCTTCACCCCAAGAAGGATAAAATGTTATTATTTTTTAAATAGCGATTAGATAAACTAACAAGCAGGAAAAAAACATACAATATGATTTTTTTTTTTTTTATTATTGTTTTTTTTAAACAACGAATACCATATGCATTGCTGTTGAATTAAACATAATAAGATATGAGGGCCCGTTTGGTTCGGGTTTTGGTGTGGGTTCAAACGAAAGAAAGGTAAAAAGAAATGTTTGGTTGAAAGTTTCACTTTTGAAATGTGTCAGTCATTCCATTAAATGGTACTATTCACAATACTTATGTAAAGGGTCGGTTTAGAAAAATATGTGGGACCAACGTTCAAACTGTGTCTATTTCTTTCTATTTTATGTTTTACAAATCAATATATTTTAATTTAAATCTTTATTAAATATTAATTAATTAATTTTATAATATATTTTCTCTCTCCTATACTTTTTCTCAAACATTTCCCCAATCTTTCAAACCATTCCCAAATCCTAATATCATTTGTGAACCAAACGCACCCTGAATTTATTATGCTCTCAGTGAATTTGTGAAACCTAGTAATTGAGTTCATTCAATTAAAACTACTCCAACTTTTGGTATATTAGCATGTGAACTTATTCCATATGAAAACACACCGTATCAACCTCCACGAAGAGCCCCCGAGCAACAAAAAGACCAAGAGCTAAATAACAACCAACTTTTTGGCTACATGACGCACTTGCCTTACCCGAATCAAAACCCAAATATGATGTACCAAAATTTTATGCCATTTGAAAATTCGCAAGATGATGTTGTTTCACCAACACAACCATCTCAACAAGAAGCGTGCGGGTCATCAAAGCGATATCACAAGAAAAAACCTCGGGGTGGTGGCCGAGGCCAAGGTGGTGGCCGAGGACGAGGTGGTGGTGATGAAGGTGGCGTTGAAGAAACGGTTAAAAAAGTAACACAAAAGAAGTGGTTAGCCGATGAACTTGAGGCGTTAATGTCTTCGTACATCGAGGTAGGTGGGACTTTTTGGTTACGTTTTCATCAACAATCAGTCAAGAGACGTGCGAGGCCCGAGGATGAACAAACAAGAGATTGTTTAACGTCAAAATGGAGGGACATTAACCAAAAGTGTTCGGCATACAACGCAATTTACATTCGCGTTAAACATGGCCGCCCGAGCGGGGGTGATGATGCTCAAGTGCAACAAGAAGCTTTGCTTGAGTTCCAAGAGACCGAAGGTAACTTTACTAACTATTTCCCGAGTTGGAAACTTTTAAGGGAATCCCCAAAATAGAAACCGGTAAGCGATGGTCATCAAAGGCGTACGAAAAGATCCAAAACATCTTCGTCAACAGTCGACGAGAGCCAATCGTCGGACGCACATGTCAACTTTGATTTAAAAAAAGAAGATGATGTTGAGGTTTTCGAAGACATGACCCGACCAATGAGTAGGAATAAGGCTAGAGACAAACGATCAATGAATAGGGATGTTATGGAAGAAGAATTTAAAGGTGTGAGAACCCGGATTGATGATATATACGAATTAAGCAGACAACGTTTAGAGAAAAAAAAAAACAAAGAATTAGCGGCGAAGATTGAAGCACGGAATAAGATGATCAAGTTGGAGGAGGATCGTCAACTAACCGAAGACATTGAGTACTTGTCAAAACCTATACCAACCGAACCCGGTTTGATACGAGACTTGATGTTGATGAAAATAGCGAAATCAAAGAAAAATATGGAATAACCGAACCCGTTAATCTTTAAGTTTTTAATCTAGGTTTTTAAGTTTTTTTATTTTAATTGTTGTTTTATTTAAGTTTTTAATTGTTGTTTTATTTTAATGTATGATTTTAATTGTTCTTTTATTTTAAATCAAAAAAAAAAAGTTAAAGTAATGATTATGTTGGTACCATTCAACGCCCCAACCATTACTCTCAATTTTTTTTAAAAAGCCCATTTGACACACATGACAGTTGTCAAGAGATACCCCAACCCACACCAAAAAATTACAACACCACTACTCTTGGTCTAAAGAGACCTCATATTGTACTAACCTACTTTCCATAAAGTAGTAATAAAAACGTACAACAATAATAATTGTAGCGTGCTCTAGATAACGTACAACAATATTCATCTCAATCATACGAAAATGCCATCACATGAAAATAAAAAGCTAGCTACTTTTATACTAGTATACTATTGCGAGTAAGTATTTGTAATGATCAAGATACGTGTTCAGGAGGTCAGGGGAACTCATAATAAAGGTTAAACATGATATTATTAGCTTAAAGAATGGGGGAGGTGTGTTTTCTAGAGAGAGAAAGTAAAGAAACCACACACACCTCCAAGTGATACAAGAGAATCCCACCCTCCTAGTTGAGACTAGGAGGGTATTTATACTAATATACAAGCCTACCTTTACTCTAATGGCAAAACTAGACCTTGTACTTAAATACTATGCAATTCCCGAGTGTAACATAACTTTAAAGGCTAACAATCTCTCCCCAAAGTGATGTTATACGGGAATTGCTTACAACGTTCCCTACAAGTAAAATTAAATACAAAACATAAGCGCAGCAGCTCTGAGAATGGTCTTCAAGCTTCATTACATTGTTCAGCTTGCAGAATCTTCTAGCTGTCATTTCTTTACTTGCAGAAGAACAATGTGAGCAAATCTAATTAGGGTAAGGATATTGGTTATTAAGTCTAGCTTTTCACTCTCCCCTAATTAGTGCTCTCCCCCAAACTGACAACCTTTCTGATGAATGCCATGAATTCTGAAAATTCTTTTTGATAAATGAATGCCCTGAATTTGAAGAAGTCTTTAGATAATTAAATGCATTCCATATTTAGTCTTCTAACACGCAGCGGATACCATCTTTAATCTTCTAACACGCAGCGGAAAATGTAGAACATACTGTAGACTTAACCTTCTTCAAGATTGTTTATTTGGGGGAATAGAGTATCAATATCTTCATCTCATCAAATGCATCCCAGTTATCTCTCATATGAGAAATCAGCCCGTAACGTACTCATGAAATGATAACACCAAATTAACAAGTTGACCTATATCGTTGGTCACATGGAACTTGTTTAATGAGTTCTCTCCCCCGAAGTTGAAACCGTAGAACCAGAATCAATTAAGATCCAGAAATTCACTTTTCTTTCTTCAGGATAGTTCCATCATCACTGGATTTTACACGTTTCTCTCCCCTGCTGGTTACGATTTATTGGAATCAGCATAGTGGTGTGTACGTGGTGTATGAACTGGAAGCATCTTTATCATTAACCATATAACCCGTGAGAAGATGTCGATAGACCCAATCTACTAATAATACCATTTGACATGTCTAACTCTTTATCAACCCCTGTATAAACAACAACGGCTTTTCGTGGTGACTACTGATGGAGAAAACCCACTATGACGAACTTGAGACTGAAGTAAAATAACCCAAACTTGTGACTTAAACTTGCACTATTGTTGATTAAGAACCAATGCTGAGCACTACAACGTAACTCCTTGAAGCATAAGCCGTTTCATATACCCATCCAACCTTCCTTAACTGTATATGAACCTCTCTCGAATTATCTACATCTTTGTTTGACACTGGGTACTACAACGTATCTCCTTTAAGTGATAGTTAACTAGGTCTTCGTCCATCCACCCCTTGACCTATGAAAACTAGATAAACCAAGACTTAATCATTCTATACTCTGTTGAGCCCGTTAGTTCGAACAAGGATCTCGAAGAATCATGCATCCAACCAACCCCGATATCTTCAAGATACTAAGTACATGCACCCGTGATATTCCACTTCAACTTCAAATAAGTAATAATGAATCATCCTTGTAGTCACAGTTAATAACATCCAAATTTAGCCATTGTCATTTGATTGTGAATCTTGATTATGATCTTTTAAGTTATACGCGGTGTTTTTAGGATGTATGCCAATAATATTTTTTGTGATTTTGGTGTGGTGCGAGTTTGAAATATGCATTTATTTTCAATTCTAAACATGCTAGGAAAATTTGAGTTTTAAAAATTTTTACGCCAAATTTCACCGAAAAATTCAAATTTTGGGCCAAAATTTTCATCGTTGTATCATAATTTGAATTTGGCATAAAAATGGACCGTTTAGTCACTCCTCGAAATTAAATTTTACTCAACTTTTCTCGCAAAAAAACTTTTTTTTTGTTCACATACTTGGTTAAAGTTTAAGGCAATAAACTCGATTACTGAGAAAGTCAATGAAAGTTCCCAAACTCGGTTACTTATACATCAAACTTGGTTAAGTTAATAACTTGGTGAAGCTAAATAACTCGGTGAAATCCCCAAACTCGGTGAAATCCTCAAATTCGGTGAAATCCTCAAACTCGGTGAAAATCCCCAAACTCGGTGAAATCCTCAAACTCGGTGAAATCCCCAAATTCGGTGAAAATCCTCAAACTCGGTTAAATCCTCAAACTCTGTGAAATCCCCAAACTTGATGAAAATCCTCAAACTCGGTGAAACCCCCAAACTCGGTGAAAATCCCCAAACTTGGTTAAGCAAAGTAACTCGATTAAATTAGAAAAATCAGAAACTCGGTTAAAGTAGACAATCTCGGTTAAATGTCAAACTCGACTAAAATTTATCAAACTTGATAAATTAGTCAGGAACTCGGTTAAATCCTAAACTCGAGTATCAGTAACTCGAGTGGATATCCACCAAACTTGACTAATGCACCAAACTTGGTGAATTAGAATAAACTCGGTCAAAAATTCACCAAACTCGAGCAATGAACTCGGATGAACAGTAACCGCACCAAAATCATTTTTTTTTTACCTCAAAACCCCACGATTCGCCCCTGGTTAGCTCTGATGCCAATTGTAAAGATCAAGATACGTGTTCAGGAGGTCTGGGGAACTCATAATAAAGGTTAAACATGATATTATTAGCTTAAAGAATGAGGGAGGTGTGTGTGTTTTTTAGAGAGAGAAAGTAAAGAAACCACACACACCTCCAAGTGATACAAGAGAATCCCACCTTCCTAGTTGAGACTAGGAGGGTATTTATACTAATATACAAGCCTAACTTTACTCTAATGGCAAAACTAGAGTTTGTACTTTATGCAATTTCCGAGTATAACATAACTTTAAAGGCTAACAGTATTTCTATATGAAAACACATAAGCATATCAAGAAAGTATCTACTTGCAAGTAAATATTTTTATTTAAACATATGTATACTCATAAAAATTAGAATTGTTTTCTAAGTAAATGATAAAAATGACAAGAGATATGAAAATCGATCTCACATTGATATAAGTTGGTAGAAAGAAGTCGTAATCTTTTCATAATATCAAAATTAATGATATATATATATATATAATGGGGAGTGTTTTTGTTATATATATATATATATATATATATATATATATATATATATATATATATATATATATATATATATATATATAGTGATAATGGGGAGTGTTTTTGTGATATACACTTTAAAGTAGAAAATAATAAGCACAGTTGTTGACCATTAGATCAAGCTTGAAGGATCAATATCAACTTTAATTAAACGAATCGCTTAATTGCAATTACATAAAAACTTAGTGGCATTTTTGTACCAATTTAATTTATTGTGTGTTACAATTTTTTAGATGACTGCTTAATTCACGCCACTTTTGTGGCTTTATTTACAATTTAACTAGTATTAATTTTTTCTATTTCTTTCATTTGATGTTAGCCTCTAATTTGACTTATTTTTTGGCCCAGTTTCTTTTCATGATACAAAATTCATATTAATAGATCTTTTACAAGTGACACATTCCAACTTTTAGTGACACAATAAAGTGACACATCCTTATACATATTGAAACATCTATAGTGACACATTAAAATTTCTTGATACATATATAGTGACACACTAAAAGTTTAGTGACATTTTATTGACACACTATGTTTATCACACAAATTTTCTTGACACATATGTAGTGACACACTAAATTTTTTATAATTTTTTTACAGTGACACACTAATTTTTATGAAACATTTTAATGATTTTTATATTCTTTTATTTTATTTATTATTATTATTTTTTTCTAACGACACTAAGTTTTGTAGTGACACACTATGTTTATCACACTAACTTTCTTGATAGATTTGTAAAGACACACTAGTTTTTACGACACATTTTTGGAGAAACTATGTGTTTTGACACACTTAGTTTTATAATGCATTTTTTGTAACACACTAAGTTTTTAACAATTTTTTGTGACACAGTGACACGCTTAGTCTTTTGATATATTTGTGGTGACGCATTAACTTTTAGGATCCGCAGATCTTAAATGTTGTCCATATTCCGACGACAATTTGAACAAATTGTTACACAACCACCACCAAACAGGTATAAAACATGCGTATGCATACATGATACATCGAGGAACAACTAATACATTATGTGTCAAATATGAAAAAATGATACATTGAATAATAATATAAATTAATACATCAACAACCCATTGCAAGATCTCATACATCAACGTAAACAAATACATATAGAAAAAACTTATAACACGATACGTCAAAACTTTATAAAAAAAGGCACCATCTACAACAAATATATAAAATGTTACAGTAATATTTATTGTATTTTTGACAAATCAAACAAGTTTAATCATAAATACATCATGTGATTTACAAGTTTAATCACAAATACATCATGTGAAGTTCAAATACATCAAGTTGCAGCCCATCCCATCCCCTTTTCCCTCAATTTCTCCCATTTCTCTCTATCTTTTTCTTTTATAAAGAATACCAATTTTTATATACTAATATACATGGACAAATAATGAAAAATGAAACATTGATTAAAAAAACTAAACTCCATGGATCCTATTATAGTTGATCTTTTGACTACTCACTATATTCCAATGAATCGAGTATGTAATTAAAACCGATACGCACCATCTGCAAAATATGTTCTATCACTTGAACAATTTACGTAGGTTATGATTTGCAAGAAAAGAGATCTATAATACAGCTTCTTGCGGCGGCAGCATGGAAAGCAACAAAAGAATCCCAACAAAACATAAATATAACAAACTTACCCGAGGCCGATGTTGATTTAGAACACAATATGATTGTCGGTATACAATAATAGAAAGAGAGATAGAGACATGGCGGTCGTTTTCTGGAGAAGAAAAAAGAGGCCGGCAGTTTTTTTTTTTTTTTTTTTTTTTTTTTTTTTTTTTTTTTTTAATTTTATTTTATTTATTTGTTTTTTTAATTTTTTGAGGATTGAGGGTGGTTATATTTTTATGAGATAGGGTTTGTGGAACAAGAGAGTGTTTTAGCCGTTACATAGGAAGAAGAAAAATACCCATAATACCATTTTTAGTTAATTTATCAATTTACTTTATATTTACCTTTCTATTCCACATGACTTACCTTTATTGGTGCCTATTGTATCTTATTTTAAAGTGTACACCACATGAACACAAATCTAGTGATAATAATATTAAAGAAGACATAGAAAAAAATTTTTAATGAATACATAAGTAGTTAATATTAATAGTTTGCTGTTTAAATAATAATAGTAAAAATATAACTAGTCTTCATCATTATATATAATTCCACATAACAATAATGATATACTTCTGTTACCTGCCATGTTAATAAGCAACGTGACTACGAAATTCTGGAATCCAAATTATAAATTTCATTCAATAATTGCATATAAATACAATATAATTCTCTAGCACAAATTATCTTATATATATCTTCATTTAATGAACTTTATAAAAAAATCAAAATAAAGTATTTTTAAAAAGTAGATTTAAACTAACATATGATATACATAGATACAGATATACATATAGAAACAGATACAGATATAGAAATATCAAATATGTATGTATGTATAGATATAGAAATATGTAAGTTTGTATGCAAGTATAAACCAGATAAATTTTGCTGCCATGGTTTCCGAGTAGAAGGAGTTCGTTAGTAGATTCCAGAGCTTGAGATTAGGAAATCAAGGATTGATAGGGAATTGATGCTGAAGAATATAATGATTGATTAATTACAATTATTAGATTTAAGTTTAATGAACATTTAAGTTTAATGAACTCGATATTATTATTATTATTATTATTATTATTATTATTATTATTTTTATTATTATTATTATTATTTAGAAATAATACAAATATATATATATATATATATATATATATATATATATATATATATATATATATATATATATAAAATGAAATAGGAAAGAAAAAACATATATATATATATATATATATATATATATATATATATATATATATATATATATATATATATATATATATATATATATATATATATATAATGAAATAGGAAAGAAAAAACCTTATTTCAGAGAGTATAACTCTGGCGAATCACTCAGGCTGGTGATGGTGGTGTACTCCGGCGCTGTGGTGGTGGTGGCAGTGATGGTGATGTGGTGCCAGTATTATGGTGTGTGTACTCTGGTAAGAGTGGGATCGTCAGGTGGTGTACTCCGCTGTTGGTGGTTTACTCCGGTTCTTCGCTGGAGGTTTGGAGTGGCTGCCGGAGTTCTCGTAGCAAAACGGTTTCTATGGGGAGGCGGGGGTTCTCCAACGGTAATAAATAGTAACAAAACAAAGATAAAATAAGAAAAAAAATGGGAGAGGAGAGTTGGCCGGAAAAGGAATCAACAAAACATTTGGGTTTAAGTTTTGCTTGTTTTGTCTTTCTAGTTTCTAAAAAAATTCCCCATGCGTTATCTCTGAGTTTTTTCCCAAAAGGGTGTAGTTGAAAAACTTATTTACCTATTTACCACAATGGGTACTTTTGTTGAAAGCTTACATTTCTCGCTTCTAAATCTATTGAATAAAATTCAGTTTCTATAAAATGTTTTATTTCTATAAACTTTTTAAAGTTTTTGTATTTAATCTATAAATTATTCTACATGTTTTTCTTCTCACTCCGAACCGTTTTCATCTGAAAAAAAAAAAAAAAAAACCAAACCGAACAGGTTTCGACAGGAAAAAACAAACCGGTTTCGACATAAAAAACAGAATTGGATTTGACGAAAAAACCAAACCGATTTCAATTGTAAAAAACCAAACCACTTCGACCGAAAAACCGATTTCGGCCCAAAACACTGAACCGGTTCGGTTGTTTCAGTCGAAACTCATTCGGTTTTTTGGCCGAAAGCAGTTCGTTTTTCGGTCGAAACTGGTTTGATTTTTTCAGGCGAAAGCGGTTCGTTTTTTAGTCGAAACTAGTTCGGTTTATTCCGTCGAAATCGGTTTGGGTTTTTCTTTCAAAATCGGTTTGTTTTTATGAGTCGAAATAGGTTCGGTTTTTCAGCCGAAAGCGGTTAAGTCAAAAGCGAGGGCCTCCGGGCCGCTACAACGTCCACAACTACTTCAGTTTAGAACAAGGTAACAACCAGGAACCTAGCGAGGGGTTCAACTTGCTAAACTCCCGGGTCGCTACAAGGAGCCAACACAAATTTAATTTTCACAGTTTTGCCGTTTTAAAACCATTAAGTTTAATTTTCAGGATTTTGCAAAATAATGACAATCAAAGCTTAATAAAAGTGTATCGATTTGACAAGCTCGGTCAGTCAGCAAGGATAATCAACCATGAGTGCAAATACCAAGAAAAATAGTAATCTCATTGGAATACTAAAACAAGTTAGAAAACAAAATATTTTTGGTTTTTGCAATAAAACAAGTAATACATTTACAAACGACTATCCTAATGAAAACAAGTACAATATTTTTGTGAGAAATAGTGCAATAGGAACAAACCGGGTTGTGTTTATGAAAGGAACTGTTTCTTAACAAAATGCAGCAATTCAACATTCTCAAACGTCATATTAGCCTAGATTGTTAACGAAGACATGAAATGTTAACGCATGACATATATATAGTATATACAAACATATTTTCGTAAATTTGGGATTTTATCATGTTTTTGGATTTTTCTGACACACATTGATCAACAATCACATTAAGGTGTGATTAAAGCTTAAACATCCTAAAATAGGATCATCCCGGCTACTCGCATCTCTTGACACAATACAACTATGACAGGGCTTATGTCTAAGGCTATTCCCATTTAAGATAAGTGTACCAGGCTTTACAGCGAATTTCTCGTGAGTTAGGTTCGATTAAGAGAATCATTCACATCCTGACTCCGTAGGGTCCTCAACGTCCGAACTTGACTAGGCCACTGACCATTACTACAAATCAAGGGGCTAAAAGTACCAAGTACTTGGGGCAAGGTAAAGGGCTGGTCAAATATCTAAAACGGCTAAAAGGAAAATAAAGCAGAATGGTCTTTTAAAAACCTAAGGGTCCAAACTTTAGCAACGAGGTCGGTATTCACAAATCGTGGGGGTTAAAAGTCCTCACTTCTAAATCTATTGAATAAAATTTAGTTTCTATAAAATGTTTTATTTTCTACAAACTTTTTAAAGTCTTTTTAATTAATCTATAAACTATTCTACATGTTTTTTTCTCACTCCGAACCATTTTCGTCTGAAAAAAACCAAACCAAAAACGAAGATGACGATTTCTTTCTACCAACTTATATCAGTGTAAGATCGATCTTCATATCTCTTGTCATTTTTATCATTTACTTAGAAAGCATTTATGTAGGACCGATAATATGCATGGTTTATGTGGTTCGGGAAGTCTAGGTTGATCAAACATGATGATATGATGCATGTTTCTAGTGAGAGAAAGAGTAGAGAGAGGGTGAAGAAAACACATAATGTTTATTTGCTTGAAATATGAAAGTTACACAATGATTTCTCACACCCCTCATGAATAGTCATGAGGGGTATTTATAGGCCTTATACATTACAAGTTTCCCACTTAAACAATAGTAGTCCCTGCAGGTACTACTTACTACGAATCTAGTCCAATTCACGTGTAAGACGTTATCTTTATAAAGACTAACAATCTCTCTCAAAGATATCGTCATACAAGAAAAAAACAAACCGGATTCAACATAAAAAACAGAACTGGTTTCGACCGAAAAAACGAACCGATTTCAACCGTAAAAAACCGAACTACTCCGACCAAAAAACTGATTTCGGCCGAAAAAACTGAAACGGTTCGGTTTTTTCAGTCGAAACTGGTTCAATTTTTTCGGCCGAAAGCGGTTCATTTTTCGGTCGAAACTGGTTCGGTTCTTTTGGCCGAAAGCGGTTCGTTTTTCAGTCCAAACTAGTTCGGCTTTTTCCGTCGAAACCGGTTCAGGGTTTTAATTCGAAATCGGTTTGTTTTTATCAGTCGAAAAAGGTTCGGTTTTTTGGCCCAAAGAAGTTCGTTTTTTCAGTCGAAACCGGTTCGGTTTTTGGGTAAAAAGCGGTTCATTTTTTTTGGTCGAAGGCGGTTCAGTTTTTACGGTCGAAACCGTTTCTATTTTTTCGGTCGAAACCTGTCCGGTTTTTCGGTTGGAACCGGACCGGTTGAAACCTAGTTCATTTTTTCGGGTTAAAACCGGTTCGGATTTTTGCGGTTAAAACCAAACCGATTCGACTGAAAAAAAGGAGGCCGAATAAGCCGAACCGGTTTCATCTGAAAAAAACCGAACTGGTTTCGACCGAAAAACCGAACTGGTTTTGACCGAAAAAACAAACCGGTTTCGACTGAAAAATACCGAACTGGTTTCGACCGAAAAATAAGGTGATCGATGGACCGGTGTGGAAATAATATTATCTTCGATGGTTATATTTACAGGTTTACAATTTCTATTTTTATTTAAAGATATACATGTGTATTAAAAAAACATGTAGAATAGTTTATAGGTTAATTAAATAAACTTTAAAAAGTGTATAGATAACAAATCAGTTTGTAGAAACTAATTTTTATTCAATAGACTAGTTTATAGACCCGTGAAATTCACGGGGCCTTAATAAACCGTTGATGGTGTCTATATAAGGGATCAATTTTGACGTGCCGTGAAGAAATTGTGGACAACGTTTATATAACATATCGATTTGTGATATTGTAAAAAAAATGTACATATAAGATATATGAATAGAAAATATTAATGCTAAACATTTAATTTGATTGTCAGCTATAAACGTGGAACAAATTTATTTTTGTTAATGTGTTATAAATGTTTACTTCAACGTAATTATTGTGACGTAATAACTTTAATATAGTTGGTTTTCAAAGAAAAAGGTACTTTAAGGATACTATGTTGCTAATCTTATCTACAAATTTATAATTAAGAACAACATGTTAAATTTGTGTTAAAGTTACATTTTTTTTTTTAAATTTAGAACTAACATTTTCATGAAGTATGTATATAATATTGTGTTAATTATATCTAATCATAGTTTATTGATCCGTGAAATTCACGGGGCCTTAAAAAACTGTTGACAATGTTTATATAAGAGATTGATTTGTGATATTATGTAAAAAAAAAAAAATTAGAAGTTAAATGTATGAATAGAAAATATTAATGCTAAGCATTTAATATGATTGTATACTATAAACGGCAAACAAATACTTTTGTTAATGTGTTATACATGTTTATTTGAACGTAATTATTGTTACGGAATAACTTTAATATGACTTTAATATATTCAATATTATTTAATATACTAAAGTTACATTTTACCTTTTAGATCATGTTTGTTCATACAGTTAAACTCATTTAAACGTTTAAAATGGTTAATCGTGAACCGAATTGTGGGTAACCGCTTATTTCGGGTACCCACATGTTCGGTTACCCGCTTAGTGTGGTTCGATTTCGGTTAGTAAAATGAATTATCCGCCCCGCGATGGATAGTTGAAGTCTTAGAAGTATAATATGGATGCAATTTTATTTTTACCTGGTATTTTAATATTTTTTTTGTAATCTTGAGACTCACGTTAGCTTAAAGTTTGCATAAACATATTATAGGTGTCAAAATTCATTAGTCTGTTGATATATAGGTATTTTTATGTAAAATTATAAGGCTTATAGTTGGCCTTATGATAAATATTGACAATATGGTCATATTACAACTCAGATATGAGATATTTTTATAGAGCGTATGAAGAGAAAGTGGTGTATGTAGTTATGAAAAACCATCTCAGTTATCACATACAACATAATTTAATTGGAGTCTAGCAATAAAGTAGGTCATCTTTTTTTATATCAAGCACAAAAATACGCATGTACAAACTAAATAGAACAAATTCTCGAAGACATTCTAGTATATACTACATACCACAAAAGCTTGCTTTCTTCACGATTACGATATAGATAGACAATTTCTAAGACTGAAACATTGAAAATGTGTTGCAATGTCAATTTTGATATTGACTTGTGGAATTTATTATCGCATATAAATGTGAATCTACTTTTGTATGTTGTAACTTTAGAAAGTTTGGAACCTACAGAGATACTACAATGGATACATCACTAAAGGATGTAACTTGTAAAAACAGAGGTTTCACAATAAATAGAAGTGAATCAAGGGTATATTCATCGTTACTATATAACGAATCCAAACTGTTATCCCATAAATGACGATTCATCACTTTCAATATACATTTATAATTTTAAACAAATTTCAATCTGGGCAAAAGTTATATACTGGTGCATAAGTTACCATATAAATTTTCATTAAACATTTGGGCCTTTGATACCAATAACTTCGTCAATTATGATTTACCGAATGACAAGTCTCGGAATAATGAAACACAATTTCCCCATTATGCAAGAATGAGGCCCAAAATATCTACAAAAATCATTTTATGTCATTTTTTCTGTTTATAGGTTGTAATGTTGTGTGTGAGCAAATTGAGACAAACTTACCAATATCAAGAAAAAGTAAGCAAAGCTTGAAAGCGTATTGGAAGAGAATTAAATAAAATGTATAAAGTATTTTTTGGTATGTACTTTTGACAAGATTTCCCGTAGAAAAAGAGAAAAATAATTTAACAACAAAATAAATAAAATTTGTATAACAAACACAGAAAACATATAATATGTATGTATGAATATAAAAAATGTTTTTTTAACTTGTGCCTCAGGACACAAGTTAAACATACAAAAAAAAAACAAAAAAGTACTAAGAGACATAAAAAAGTACAAAAAAATACTTTGGAGACACAAAATTCATGAGTACTTGAGTACCTTTTTGAACTTTTTCGTGGGTCAAATGTACTTTTATTATGCTTAACTTGTGCACTACATAATTAAAAAATAAAAAATACAAAATGTATACACAAATAACAAAAAATCAAAAATACACTCTCTAAATCAGATCCACGTAGAAATGGTGGTAATCTTTCTCCATATCTAATTTGGGTTATGTTATACTTGCTAGGATCAAAAGTATGTAACTATTTATTTTTCGGTAATACTTTATACGTGTTAAATATTCTTGACACAAGGGTAACGATTACATAGAGCAGAACACAAGGGTAACGATTACATAGAGCAGAACATGAAGGTCATATAAAAGCATAAGTGACATAAAATATAAGTTTCAAACTTCCAATTCCAAACATAGATTTTTACATGTGAATCAACTATGTTATCGTATGCCATTTTTTTCTTCTGTTCTCCCAAAAAAAAGAGTGATATATGATCCGAGCCTCCAAATTTTGCACGAATCCACCAGCCAAAAGGCAAACGAACCTGGACTCCTCTATCATGTGCATTGTATTTTGTGGCGCTGTAACAGAACAAAATAATGAGGGTTACTGCAAGTATTAAAGTATATCATATCAGGTAAAAAAATTAGAGTTTTGTAAAATATTAAATAGACCAACTCGGATTAAGCTATATCTCTAACCGCTTGCTTAATTGGTTGAATTGAAAAAAAAAAAAAAAAAAAAAAAAACTTATATGATAGTGAACCGAGTTAATTTTTACTAAAAAAACAACTTATAAGATAGTGAACCAAGTTATAAGATAGTGAACCGAGTTAACAAAAAGTTTTTCGAGTTGACCACCAAAACTGACCATCTAGACCAGTCACCTGCCCTTATCGCCAGCCGACAAATATCAACCATGGTGTAGACATAGCTTATGAATGCTAAAAATGCCTTCGACTAACAGAAAAACAATGTATTTGAAACTCAGTATATGTGGTTAGAAGCTAACCCTGGTCCTACTTACGCATCCTAATAGAAAATTAAGGAATTATGATAAAAAAAAATGTAACTAACTTGTCAAAATTTATAATTGTACGTACCCTACTTATAATTTTGACCATTGTGTGTATTTTGTGACAATTTTACCCTTCATTTATCAATAACAGAGGGGTAAAAACGTCAAGAAATATTAAATAATATACATAAAGGTCGAAATTAAAGTATGATACACACAAATGTCAAAATTTTAGTAGGGTGCATACAATCATAAATTTTGACAAGTTAGTTAGATTTTTTTATCATTAATATTTGAAAAATAAAAATATAATATAAGAAATAAGAGTAAGAAGAGGTGTCAAGAAATACCTTTGCTTGGAAGAGACGCATATATTTGCAGCTCCAGCTCCCATAGTCTTTCGTTGCTCCCATAGTCTTTCGTTATCATTCTTTCTCATCATCAATAAATAGTATACAAACTACATGATCTGTCAGTATATACATTTAATTTGGGAGCAGTTCATTGTTATTCACCAAATATGTATGTTCTGAAGATTTATAAGATTATTGACTGACCTGTATCTAGTTCTTTACAATAAATTTCGAACCAAAACTGGATCGTCACCTTCCCTTAAGTCAAAATTGTCACCTTTAGTACAATACAATGAAATATCAAAGGTGAAATTAAGCAACTAAACACAAAGAGATGATCTATTAATAATATCCATAGCTCGTCTTCATCCTCACTTTCTTCTTCTTCACCGACGTCTGCAAGAGCGATTACCAAATATGTAGAATTGTACGCTGATGTATATTGATATGGTTATATTCGCATAGTAAGAGTAAGTAAATATACTATTCAGTTTCTTTTTGTCTTTTTTTTTTCGGCTTATAAACTGCTCATCACCTTACATGAGCAAAATTTTGAAATTTTGTTGCTGCTTAGCACAAATTACTAATAAAATAAAATAAATTGGTTTTTCCTCATATACACACTTGTGAAACACATTTGCAGTCCGCTCCAAACACATTTTTTTCTTATTATAACCTGAACCACACACACTCCTCATTCCTATTGTAACCTCAACCAAGATCATGCTATTTCTGCAACAGCCTAAACCAAACAAACCTTATGCTGCAGTAGCCTAATTCGAATACACTTAATTTCTGCAGTTACCTGATCCAAAAAAATCCTCTTACTTCAATAACTTGGTCTGGTCCAAACACGCTTATGTAATAGTATGATCCAAATGTACATTATTCATAAATCTATAGCAGGCTAAGAAGAACACACCTGTTGTTGCACCATACGCAATGTTCTCTATTTGAGGCCAAGTGAGATACATTGAGGCCTCAACACGATCTGCTAACTCCAGTTCCTCATGTTCCGAGCTTATGTTGAGACAATCAGGTATGTATTCAAGGAGAATATGCTTGCGGAAGTCATGTACATGTATATTGTATCCCCTACACTTGTTCTTCCACTCTGAAAACAAACATAAAAGTTTAAGGACACTTAATTTGCAAGATCATTTGGATTGTGAATCACATGACAGTGAAGCACAATCAAGAATCTGTAAATATGCGTGTAGAAACAATCATTGTATATATTAAAATGTCACGGGTTGACCCAATGTATCATACCCCAACAGCAACATACGAATAAGCACCATAGCTAAACGGGTCTCGTCCCGAATCTGTTACAACAGATGCAACCGGATCACATACCACACCCTCACCAAAAAAGTGCTAGTTTACTAATTTAGTAGTACTGGCAACATTACAGATGTATTACAGGTCCTGATCTTGATTACTTGCAAATCGAGCTTTTCAACGAATTGTGTTTTCACGGGTATAGGGAAAAGTTGAATGTCGCCCACACCAAAGAACACAAAACCCTCACTAAGATTAGTGAAACCAACAAATCCAAATGTTGAAAACTTAATTTTCAATCATATAACCAAATGTTAAAAAGAAATAGTATGCCACTGTTTCTTTTACACAGACATGTCGCAACAGCTTATGAGAGCTTTACGTGGATACTAAGCTTATGCCCACAAAATAAGCTTCAAGCCTTAGACAAACACCCCCAAGGTATAAATTTAAATGGTTTACTGCAAATAATTAATCATTTCTCTATGTGAGCCAACTTAAAGCAAGTCTATGAAACACTTCCATTCTAAACCTGAAATTTTGTCTTTCAAACTCTTTAAGAAAGGCTATTTTGCTCTGTACATGGTCCCTATCATAATTATTGACTTGGTACTTGCTTATAAAACCTTTTTTAGAGCAAATGACTTGACCCGTTTAAAAGCGACATGTGTTAAACTGTACCCTGTTGCCCAACCCCAACCTGCTTATTTAGCCGCCAACCCACCCCTTGCATCCCCTGAACCCACCCACTGAACAAACCCATTGAACCAACACACTGAACCAATCTCATGAAACAACCCACTGACCAAAGCCTCTGAGAACACATGCAAATATAGAGAGAACTCTCGTTCAAGTGAAGGACTTACAAAAGCTTAAAACGGTTGCGGGGAGCAGCCATGTCATACATACAACAGCCTAATTAACAAAGAAGCACACATAAGTAAGCACAAAATACAGGTTGTACAAACTGAACAAACTGGTTTGACCGGACTGCTCACAAAACCGAATAAACTGAACCATGTATATGCTTAATATACATGATTTTGATAAAATAATAGATTTTGCAACAACCTTTGTATAGCAAGTCGTTCTAAAACACGCCGGGTAGGAACAAATTCAGATTGTAGTGAACCTACCACAATTCATAACACTAAAGTAGGAGTCTTTTACGACCTGTTATTTTGGTGTTTGTTTTCGCAAACCCATTGCATATTAAAAACGAAACTACAAAAGTATAACGTTCGAAATACCATTAAGGCATTAATCGTGTCTCAATCTTGTATCGAGGTCCGTTATAATCCTTAAGCACATCTTGCACTCGAAAACCATCCGTCTTCACCGACCTAAACATAAAAACCACAAAAGCATCACCGAACAATCCAAATATGCAGTTTTATATCGCTTATTTCGAATTATCAATGTCTAATTGCTTATTTATAAAACTTCACTTCACTCACAAATATGCAGATAAATGAATCATACCCCTATCTTGGTTTGTGTATGTTGGCATACATATTTTTCGACCAGACCCGAATAATGTAAAGAGATGTGGAAAGTAATTAAACTTGTCGAACCTGATAATTCTACATACGTGATATGGTGTATCCATCTTCTTCATTAGACTTGTACCTACAATCACAGAATGACCAACAAAAAAAAAATGTTAAGCACACGAAATATTGACAAATTGACTTTTGACAGATCAATGTATTCTGTGACCTTGTTAAGCACAGAAAAATATACAAATAAATATAAATGAATGAAAAATAATCGGTAAAAACTGGTATTGTAAAGTTATATCAAACAAATCGTGATAGTGAATTTTAAAGAACCATTTTTCTAGTTTAAAAAGTCATGTATGTCAAAGAAACATAACACATAATCGACAAAATTAAAATTCATATCAAATTGAAGACATCTATTATAACTAAAAACATAAAAACGAATTAATTGCTGGAATACCTTTTGAAGCAAATGCATGAGTCTATATCTTCAAAAACAAAAGAATTATTATATGAAATCATGAAACATAGCTCGATTTCTGGATGAATATGTTTGGGATGGATGATGCTTGTCGGCGGCTGTATAATCTTATTGCTAGGGTTTAATTTAGGCGGTTTTGTGTTTTTTATGAAAAGGGGAAGGCATGAGTTGGGCTGTGATATGATGAGTGTTTTTGAGATGGGCTTTGAACGAAAATGGGTTAGACTGGACCGTAAATTTAGAAACTTTCTTAATAAGCTTTTGACAAAAATACAAGCTTTCCTTAATTATTGGTTTAATTTAAATTATTATATGAAATGACAAATGTAGACATCTTAGAATTTGAGTATGGCTTTTTTAGAGGGGCATTTACCGTCTTTTTCAACTGCTGTATATTAGAAACTAATTTTTATATAGATTTAGGAGTGAGAAATATAAATTTTCTACAAAAGACACCCATTTTCATAAATGTTTTTCAAAACATCCATTTTGATAAATAAGTTTTCCAACTAGACCCTACCCTTTTATGAAAAAACTCGTGTCGAGTAAATTGCAAAAATCGTTCCTAAAGTTTGGCAAAATTGCATGTTTCGTCCCTGAAGTTAAGAAAGTGCAAGAATCGTCCCTGTAGGAAACTTTTGGGGCAAATATGGTCCCTGGACAAGTTCAAAAGACACAAATGCCCCTGTCCTTTTATTTTTTTAATTCCTTTTAATTCCTTTTCAGTTTTTGACGCAAATGGTCCCTCTGTTGCGCAATAATTTACAAATTTAGTCCTTTTGTTAGACAAATAGTTATTCTTACACAAAATCGTCCTTGTGTTGCGCAAGGCTTTACAAATTTAGTCCTTTTATTAGACAAATAATTATTATTACACAAAATCGTCCTTGTGTTGCGCAAGGCTTACACAAATGGTCCTTGAGTCCGTTTTTCTTCCTTTTTCATACGTTTTCGTCCGTTTTTCTTACGTTTTTTTTCCCTTTTTTTCCGTTTTTCTTACGTTTTTCTCCGTTTTTCTTAAGTTTTTGTCCGTTATTCTTACGTTTTTTCCGTTTTCACACGTTTTTCCCGTTTTTCCCGTTTTTGTTCGTTTTTCTTACGTTTTTGTCCGTTTTTCTTACGTTTTTGTCCGTTATTTTTACGTTTTTTCCGTTTTCATACGTTTTTGTCTGTTTTTCTTCTGTTTTTGTCCGTTTTTCTTATGTTGTTTACGTTTTCGTCCGTTTTTCTTACGTTGGAACCCACGAGAGGAAAGGTTACTTGCACAATGTTATGTTGCAGTGACGGAAGATTCACAAGTGGGTCAAAATCAAAGCAGTGATGTTTTGGCAACGGGTGCAACATGAGTTTAATAGACTCAATTATCAACAGAGAAACAAGGATATGATCCAAAGCAAATGGAAAATGTTGAACCGTGATTGCTCAAAGTTCAACGCGTACTACAAACGTTCCCAACGACAAGAAAAAAGTGGGGAAAGCGAAGTGGATATCCTGAAACGTGCCTGACAAATGTATCGGGACGAGCACAGAGCCACTCCTTTTAGCAACGAGGAGGCTTGGAAGGTTTTACGGGGTCATATGAAATGGGACGCGCCGGAAGGAATTGATTTAACCGGCGATGAACAACCAAGCCAAACAAATGAGGCGTTGTTTGGTCGTGATGAACAACCAAGGCCAATGAGAAGGCGTGCTGCAAAGAAAGCTCGATCCGAGAGCACGGGAGGAACGAGCACTGGAGCGAGTACGGGAGGAACGACCTCGTCTAGCCAATTCGTGGAGTATATGACTTCCGAGTATCGTTCGAAAAAGGAAGCGACCGAAGCTGCGTATCGGGCAACCCAAGAAAAAGAACAGACGTTAACAAGGTTAGAGGAAATGAAGTTTTTGATGGTTGATACTGCCGGGAAGGATCCGGACATGGTGTATTGGATCAACCAAGAAAAAGCTCGAATCAAGCTAAAATACAACCTCCAACAACCTCCTTAGTAGATTTAGGATTGTCTTTATTTTTATGTTGTAATTTTTAATTTCGTTGTTATTATTATTTTTTTAATTTCGTTGTAATTTTTTTTATTAAGTATGTAATGTTATGTTTTTTAATGAATGTTATATTTTTAACAAATGAAGTAATTTATAAGTTAGGGGTTGAATTTGATAATATTTGATAAAAAGGTGAGTTAAGGTGTGTTAAAGCTGAGTTATTGTTGGGTCTGTTAAAGTTGACGTGGCAGTGCCTTAAAATTTAAGGCTAAGCTATTGTTGGAAGTGGTCTTAGACCATGGGGAGTGGGGTAATTTCTTTGAGGGTGATTCGCGTCACGTGGCGCCACGTTAGCATTGAGAAACTTGAGTAAAGAAGTGGGGGTGGTTTTCATGGCTACCATAGGCGACTTAGTTAAAAAGTGGGAGGTTTTGATTAGCTGTTAAAAATGGAAGAATGAAAAAGAGAAAGTGATTGGTTGCAAGAAAATTGAGGAGGCGAATTCAACTCGCCGGGAAAAAAGTTGCCCCAAGTCGTTACCCGAGGACAGTGTACCAGCCGACTTGGGGCAATACTGTCTCCTATATCGTCTCACTCCTTATGATCTTATTTATAAATAATACCAATATATACAAAATCAAATAGAAAAGAAAAATATATATAAAATTATCTCATAGAGTAACTCTGGCGAATCACTCAAGCTGATGGTGGTGGTGTACTCCGGCACTGTGGTGGTGGTGGTGGACTGGTGGCAGTGATGGTGATGTGGTTCCAGTATTATGGTGTGTGTACTCCGGTAAGAGTGGGATTGTCAGGTGGTGTACTCCACTGTTGGTGGTTTACTCCGGTTCTTCGCTGGAGGTTTGGAGTGGCTGCCGGAGTTCTCCAACGGTAACAAAATGGTTTCTATGGGAAGGCAGGGGTTCTCCAACGGTAATAAACGGTAACAAAAAGATAAAATAAGAAAAAGAATGGGAGATGAGAGTTGGCCGGAAAAGGAATCAGCAAAACATTTGGGTTTAAGTTTTGCTCGTTTTGTCATTCTAGTTTCTAAAAAAATTCCTCATGCGTTATCTCTGAGTTTTTTTTTTCCCGAAATAGTGTAGTTGGAAAACTTATTTACCAAAATGGGTGTTTTTAAAAATATTTACCAAAATGGGTAGTTTTGTTGAAAGCTTACATTTCTCACTTCTAAATCTATTGAATTAAATTTAGTTTCTATAAATTTTTTATTTTCTACAAACTTTTAAAGTTTTTTTAATTAATCTATAAACTATTCAACATGTTTTTTTCTCACTCCGAACCGTTCTCGTCGGAAAAAAAACCAAACCGAACATGTTTCGACACGAGAAAACAAACCGGTTTCGACATAAAAAAACAGAATTGGTTTCGACCGAAAAAACCGATCCGATTTCAACCGTAAAAAACCGAACCACTTCGACCGAAAAACCGATTTCGGCCGAAAAAACTGGACTGGTTCGGTTTTTTCATTCGAAACAGGTTCATTTTTCGGCCGAAAGCGATTCGTTTTTCGGTCGAAACTAGTTCGGTTTATTCTCTCAAAACCGGTTTGGGGTTTTCATTCGAAGTCGGTTTGTATTTATCAGTCGAAACAGTTTTGGTTTTTCGGCCGAAAGTGGTTCGTTTTTCAGTCGAAACCGGTTCGGTTTTTGGTCGAAAGCGGTTCGTTTTTTATGGTCGAAAGCGGTTCAGTTTTTACGATCGAAACCGTTTCTGTTTTTTCGGTCGAAACCAGTCCGGTTTTTCGTTTGGAACCGGACCGGTTGAAACCTATTTCATTTTTTCCGGTTAAACTCGACTCATTTTTTCCGGTTAAAACCGGTTCGGATTTTTACGGTTAAAACCAAACTGATTCAACCGAAAAAAAACGAGGCCGAATAAGCCGAACCGGTTTCATCTAAAAAAAACAAACCGGTTTCGACCGAAAAATTGAACTGGTTTCGACCGAAAAAAAAACCGGTTTCGACGGAAAAATACCGAACTGGTTTCAACCGAAAAGTAAGGTGATCGACGGACCGGTGTGGAAATAATATTATCTTCGATGGCTATATTTACAGGTTTACAAGTTCTATTTTTATTTAAAGATATATATGTGTATAAAAAATGGCTATATTTACAGGTTTACAAGTTCTATTTTTATTTAAAGATATATATGTGTATAAAAAAAACATGTAGAATAGTTTATAGGTTAATTATAGAAACTTTAAAAAATGTATAGAAATCAAAACATTTTCTAGAAACCAATTTTCATTCAATAGATTTAGGAGCGAGAAATGTAAATTTTTTACAAAAGCACATATTTTGATAAATATTTTTCAAAACATCCGTTTTGGTAAATAAGATTCAGCCGTCATTATTTTTGAGTAAATTACATGGATGGTCCCTGTGGTATGTCCAAAATTGCAACTTTCGTCCCTCAAAGTTTAAAGTTGCATGGTTGGTCCCTAAGTAGGTAAACAAATAACACACTTGGTCCAATCGTTAACCTGCCGTTAGTATAGTCAAAAACTCAGACCACGTGGCAAAGATGTGGGGGTATTTTTGTCTTTCCTTGTTCCAATGTTATTAATTACTCCCTATTTAATAAAAACCCACCCCCACACCACTGATTTCATCTTCTTCCTTCTATACTCTTTTCTTTTTCTTCCATTTAATTAAAACCCTCAAATCATAAGAATGGTGAATTGTTATTGTGGTAGAAGATCAAATATCGTCACATCTTGGACAAATGAAAACCCCGGAAGACGTTTTTATGGATGCCCAGATCATGTAAGTGATATCTTGTTTATTAGGGTTACAATTTGCAATCATTAATATGTTATCTTTCTTGTTTATTAGGGTATAGTCGATTGGTTTGATCCCCCTATGTGCCATCGTGCTGTAAACATAATTCCAGGACTATTGAGGGCAAGAAACAGGCAAGAAGTTCAATTGTTGGAAGCACAAAGGGGACGTGAAAGAATGAAGAAGTTGTTGGTTGTTTCATGGTTAACATTTTTAGTGTTTGAATTTTTCAAGCTGTCTGGTTAATTTAGTGGATGTATTGGTTTAAGTAAAGTTACAAACCATGTGTTATTGTAGTGTTTGACTTATGTAGTCAATTTTGTATTTTGCAACTACCTATGATGTATTAATGGAATTACATTTGAATCTTATTACACTTTAGTGTTTGAATTGTGGTTGTTATTATTTGAATGTAAAAATTGACACATAAAAGTCAAAATGACCCATTTCTAAACCTTAAAACTAAACCATAACAGTCAAAATTGACCTATAAAATATCATAAACCTGATCTATAACAAGTCAAAATAACCATAAACTTGATCCATTCCATAACAAGTCAAAATAACCAAGTCAAAATAACCATAAACTTGATCCATTCCATAACAAGTCAAAATGATCACACAGTCTGGTCAAATGATCACACAGGATCAAAATAAGTCAAATAACATAGTCTTACTACAGAAAAGCAAATCCAGATCTAGTTCCAAAAGATCACACATGATCAAGACAGTGTTATTACAGAAAAGTTAACTAAATAAGATCACTTGGCTACACTTGGGCCTGCATTTTTCTTCTTACCCCTAGCAGCACCACCTTTTTGAGAAGAAACTTTACTTGAAGCAGCTTGACTTGGAGTAGCTTGAGTTGCAGCTGTTTGAGAAGCATGTTGACTTGAAGCAGGTTGAGTTGGAGCTGATTGAGTTGGAGCAGCTTTTCTGGGGCCCTTACATGTTCTCTTGTTATGTCCCTTTTCTTTGCACAAAACACAAGTTACACTTTTAAGCTTCCTTGAGAGCTTCCCATTCTTGACTATATCAAGCATTTCAGTTGCAGACCTCTTCCTTTTCTTGTTTGGTCTTCCAGGTTGAGGATGATGTTTGGGTGGAATGATAGTTGTTGTAACGTTACACTTAGGCCACATACTTGGCCCATTAATGGGACGAATCTTGTGTGAGTAAACTTGTTTCCAAGTATCCAATCTATAACAGGGGTGCACCCATTCTTCTGGTAAACCAGGGTTCATGTTGTTTGTTGCCATATTCCAATTGACTGCTACGGCATGCTTGCAGGGTATACCAGTTATTTCCCAATACCTACAAGTGCAACTCCTTTGTGATATATTTACCACATACTGCTCAAACCAACCACCAGTAACTTGGTACATGTCATCTCCATTCCAAGTCACAACATAATCTGCAGCTTCTTGTTTGATCATTTCTAGCAACCTAGTAGCAGTAGGAGTTAAGGGGCCATCACACTTAGCTATAAGCTTATTCACAGTCACTATCCTTCTCATCAGATACTCTCTAATATACTCTAATGCACTTATAATTGGCATGTCCCTACCATCAACAAGTTTGCCATTGAAAACCTCACACATATTATTCAATAAAACATCTGACTTTGCCCTACCTGTAATAAAGTGAAAAACATATTTGTTCAAATACTATTTTATTAGATATTGGACCTAATTATTGTTGAATATAATTTTACCTGAAAAGTGGGATCTAGACCAATGATGAGGAAGTATCTTGCATAACCAGTCATATGCTTCGTTGTTGAACTTCTTCAAATCATCCATTGCTTTATTGAAGTGTTGGACAGTGGTAGAACTAGCACACTTCCACAACATATCTTTGTAAACTTTACCATTCCACTTTTGTTTCATGTTTTCATGTATGTGTTTCAAACAGTATCTATGCTCAGCTACTGGAAACAACTTGGCAATAGCTGGTATTATGCCCTGTTACAATGCAAGTATATATGTAAACATATTACACAAAGACATATAATTGTTAAGTAATGATATTGAAATTACCTTCTGCCTGTCACTAATGAAAGTGAAATTAGAATTGCTTTGTAGGCCTAGATCTTCACCTAGTTGCTCCAAAAACCATGTCCAGGATTCTTTATTCTCAGCTTCAGCAATACAATAGGCCAGAGGATATATGCCATTGTTGGGATCCAAGGAAACAGCAGTCAATAGCTGACCTGGGAATGGACCCTTCATGAAGGTACCATCAAATCCCAATAAGTCCCTCTTCCCTGCTTTAAACCCCTGTTTCAAAGCTCCAATGCAGATGTAAATCCTTTGAAACACCCTATTATTATCTTCTGGATCATCTGGATGTTCACATTTTATTTTCACATTTGTGTTGGGGTTATTTGCCTTCAATTCTAGAACATAATCCCTCAAAGTTGCATATTGCTTACTGTGGTCACCTCTGATTTCAGATCTAGCTTTTGACTTAGCCCTAAATGCTTTCATCCTGGAAATCTCCAATTTATACTTCTTTTGACTTTGATCTTGAACTGCTCTAATTGGAATCTCTGGGTTTGTTGTAATCTGTCTTACTATCTCTTTGGCTAAGAAATCTGCTGTGCAGGCTTTGACTTTCCTTGTTTGTAGACACTTGTGCTGAGCTTTGTATGTTCTAACTGACCAAGTACCATCTTTACCCTTTCCTATTTGTAAAGCCCAAGGACATTTATTGGGATCTTCTTTACTATTCTTGTTAGGTTGCCCACCATTAATTATTCTTGACTTGATCAACTCAACTGCCTTCTTCTTAATTGGAGAAGCATTAATAATGGCAGACCTAGTCCACTTAACAAGTTGGGTAGACCCATCTGTTTTAGACCCAGCTTCTTTACTTGGCCCATCTTCTGAAGGCCCAACTTGTTCACTTGGCCCAAGTGTTGGAATGGTACCTGAACATTCAGCTCTAATCCTGACCTTGTCATTCTTTTTCAAAAAAAGTTGCCTCCTTGTTTCTATTGAGTGCAGTTTAATCATATCTTTTGCCTCTTTAGCTGTCCCAAATGTTCTACCAACATAAAAGTATGTTGATACCTTGGAACCATCTGCTGTCTTTTGTTGTTGTTTTCTTAACATCTTCAACTTTCTCTTCCTAATCTTCTCCATATCATCATCTCCTTCTGATCCACTATCAAACTCATCATTGTCCAAAGCCTCTATATCAACATCAACATGATCATCAAATACCATATTCCTCCTCAAATTCCCACTTCCCATGAACTCTACACTAGGATCTACATTGGCATGAAAATCCTCCATATCAACTTCTACTTCATCAATATCATTTACCTCATCATATATGTAATCACTATCTTCCTCATCTTCACTATCTTCACTATCTTCACTCCCACTCTGTTCCTCATCTTCCTCATCACTATCTTCACTCCCACTCTGTTCCTCCTCATCCTCATCATACACTATTGGCTTTTTACCCTTAACTACAACATCTTCATCTTGACTACCCATTTCTAAAGTTTGCTCAACCTCATTTAGCTTATCAACTACCTCATCATCATCTAAACCTAAGAAAGGGTCAAAGTCTTCATTGTCCAAAGTAGAGTAAAAGTAAGTTGTAAACTCACTTGGCACTACCTTGTCATTCCATTCTAACATCAATTGCTTAGCAACTTTACTTCTAGGAACTGGTGCATCATCTTCAAGTTCAACAATAGTACAAGTTTTACCTGATGAAGACTTATAAGTGTCCAACCTAGTTTGTTCATGCTCAATATATACATTGATCAACCTATGACCTAACAGAACATACTTAATCAGACCTTGAACATCTTGGTCACCACCTAAAGCTCTAAGCCCATTGTCTAAATCAAGATCAGGTATCATAAATTGGTAGTACATTATCTTATCCCCACTATACCCTATCGACATAACCATGTCATTCAACTCAATGACAGAAAACAAATCAACATCTACATTGTCAATGAAACTTTCATTACCATTAATGTATCTCCTTCTTGGTGGGTCACTAAACATCCCTCCATGATGTATCTTGAGGGAAAAGATATTAGGATCAGAGGCTGTAGAAATCACCAAAAAAATTAATTTAGGGGTCTGTTAACACATTTAATAATCACAATTAAATCATAATCAAAAAATACATTGCTTACCATAAACTGCTTTATAGTCCACATTCACATCATTTTTATCAGATGGACGTAAATTCCACACTGATAAAACCATCGTAATTGTTTTGCAAAATTAAGGTTAGGGTTTGTCAATCGAGGGTTAATGTGATGACATTTGTGTGTGTGTGTGTGAGAACAGAGTGAGAGGGAAATAGAAAAGATGGGTATTAATTAGTATAGGTACTTGGTCAAAAGTCAAATGTATTGGTAGAACATGGAAAGACAAAAATACCCCCACATCTTTGCCACGTGGTCTGAGTTTTTGACTATACTAACGGCAGGTTAACGATTGGACCAAGTGTGTTATTTGTTTACCTACTTAGGGACCAACCATGCAACTTTAAACTTTGAGGGACGAAAGTTGCAATTTTGGACATACCACAGGGACCAACCATGGTCTAATTGCATTGTCTTTTGTACCCATTCCCCTATGATTGAAGATTTGGTGGCCATACAAATAATTTCCTTGTCTTTTGTACACATCCCCTCTAATTGACAGCTTATATTATTAACAAGATAAGATAAACGTGGATATATAGGGTTAAAAAAGTTACATCTCACTCATTGATATCCGGGACCCACTTGAAACGTGATTTTTTTTACTCCTTCCGTTCTAAAATTATTGTCCCCCGACAAAAAACACAAAAATGTCACTATCACTGCTTTCGCTCTCTTACTTTTTTGTCAAATGACAAGTTTACCTTAACCAATTAATTAACACTTCTTTAAAATTTGCAATTTTAATTTCAACCAAGGGTAATATAGTAAACTTTACCAAACTCCACTATCTATTCACTTTCTATTTTTTGGTATGGGACAATAATTTTGGGACGTCCGAAAAAGAAAATTAGGACAATAAAATTGAGACCGATGGGTTGTATTAACCGGACCCTCTCTACCATGAGGGTTCCACCTACTTTAGTCAAAATGTACAAATTTTAAAACAGATAGTATAGCGGCGGCAGCTGGTCAAAGTCAACAGACCCTCTATAAAGGAGGGTCAGTATATCTTCACCCGTAATATATACTCCGTATTTAATTAAAATGTTGATTTCCTCTAGAACGGGTTTGGTTGTATTTCCATTCAATGCTCTACCACTACCTTGTCTAATATAATTTATCACGTCCCAATCATTAAAAACAGGAACGTACCACCCAAAATTAAAATAAAGTGACAAGTCGTTGGAACGTACACATTAAATAGTTCTTTAAGGTTTGGCCTCATGTTTTATTTAATAATTAAAGCAAAGATTTGATATGGTTTATTGATTCGGAAATATTAAGGATTAGTTGTTGGAACGTACACATTAAATAGTTCTTTAAGGTTTGGCCTCATGTTTTATTTAATAATTAAAGCAAAGATTTGATATGGTTTATTGATTCGGAAATATTAAGGATTAGTTAAATCCTTATGTACATGTGACACTATTATTATGAATAATATTTTTGCATATAATAATGATACTACCAAATTTGATAGTACACAACTGATAAAAGCTTTTCAATATTTAAAGAAACAGGAAAAATATTTAAATACATGTCATAATTTAGGAAAAACCTTTTATCTAATACATGTCATAACAAAATAGTTACTTATTAGCAAGGTTGCAAAAATCACGAATCGGTAGTCGGGCGGTCGACCACCTTGTAGCTTGTAATCGGTCTAGGCGGGATTAATCGGTGATTAATCGGATTGGTATTACTGACAAATTTTAGTTATTTCCGGCAAGTTTTGTGTATTTTCGGTGAGTTATAGGTATTTCCGGAAACGTATTTTCAAAAAAAAACAACTTGTAATAGATTTAAAAAGTTACTATAGGTGATCAAAATAAGTTTACAGTGAGTTTTGGGTACTTCCGGCAAGATTTATAGGTTTCCGGCAAGTTTAACCATCATTGACTGTCGTTGATCGCCGTTGACCACGGTTGACCTATTTGTTTGACCCAGTTACATAAATCGGTAAGGTCGGTGGCCTTGTAGCACCTAATAGGCGATTAATCGGCCTTGTAGATATTTTTTTGCAACACTGCTTATTAGTGTAAAAACATTTAGATTTTAAAATGTTGAATCACGAATTAAGGATGAAATTTATGAGATAATAACCAAATTTCAATATTGTTTTACTAAAGTTGTTCAAATTTTGTTTTACTTAAAAATCATCAACTGTATTACGAATTAATAGTTACAATCTTCTAGTTGAAATTCCTAAAATTCTATTCAAAATACATTAATCTTCCAGCTTGTTGGATCTATATGTTTCTTCCATTGATCTTCAATCTTGTTGGATATATTTTGTTTTAAATCTTTAGCACGAGAAGCAATTTTAGTGGAAAAAGATTCATTCATGCTTGAAACAAAGCATATAAATGAACACTATAAAATATGGAGAGTTACATGGTTTGTTAAAAGTCAATAATCCGATAACACATACAGTAAATAACGATCAACAACTCGTAACTCTCCTCATGTTGAGGGTTTCATTAAGATTGTGGGCTTTGAGAGTAAGTGTTGTGGGTGAGAGAATTAAAGTAGGGATTATGGACGTGTAGTGGTAGAGGGAAATTTACAACAAAAAAACTTATAGGGATGGTGGCAGTCATGCTTCCGAAAAAACCCATACCTCCCAAACCCACCAATAATATCATTCCAACTCATTCCACCTCATTCATACTTTTTTCATACCTCCCAACATATGTCACTTTCAAACCGTTGCAATTTAAATCTTATTCATTTTCGCCACCTAGTTTTTTTAGCCATTAAATGGAGCGGGGTTAAAAAATCAAAACCATTTTCAATCCCCTATAAATAACCATTTCACACCATATTTTTTTTTACACTATCTTTTCAATCTTCAACCAAAAAAAAAAGTCTCGATTCAACCTAAACGATGATGGGAACGAATCGTTCTTAGATCTTAAGCTCCAGGTTTAATAACCCCAATGTCGGCTCATCTTCAAACCCGAACGCCGGCTCATCTTCAATCCCGAACCCACTTGGCTTGCCGGAGCAAGAACTTTACCAACAACATCAACAAATGCTCTATTTTGAACATCAATCTAACCTAAACACCCAAAATTTCTCCAATCTCAACTTCACCAAACATTCACAACAATCTCAAACCGCAACCAATGAAGTTCCCGACACTCCAACGTCTCCTCCAAAGAAAAACAAGTTCGGGCGTATCAAAAGAAAGGCAAGAAAATCAAGAACCCCCGAACCCGAACCTTTGGAGGATGATGATGAAGAACCCGTTGCCAACAAGACCAAACGTTGGAATCCACAAGAGGAAAAAGTGCTTGCTCAGTGTTATATTGCAGCGTCGGAAGACGCACATGTGGGTCGAAGTCAAAGCAGGGATACGTTTTGGCAACGGGTGCAGAATGAGTTTAACAGAGTCAATTACCAACCAAGAAACAAGGATATGCTCCAAAGTAAGTGGAGAACGTTGAACCGTGACTGTTCAAAGTTCAACGCGTACTACTGTTAGCAATTAATTTACATTAATTAAGAAGTGATGGTCATTTGTTGGTTAGAAATTAATACTAGCCCACATCAAGGTCCAAAAGAAAAGCCCATCAAAGCCTTTTGATGGCTGTCGACACATATAAACCACACACACTCTCATTATCTATTATGCCTCATTATCCATTGTAAGAGAGTGTGTGTGTGTTTCCATCAAAGTCTTTGTATTATTTTCTTCTCAAGATAATAATCATTCGACCAACATTTTACCATATGATCCACACTACTCTTCTTGTTATTTACATGTGTTTGTGAGTGTCATCATCTAGTATCTTGTCGTGTGTATTGTGTGATAAAGAAGTGGTTCGGTTCATTCCAAAGGGAAGTTGAGCCATTACAAGTGGTATCAGAGCGCCTAACTTCAAGGTAGGAGTATTTTTGTACTTGATCCTAAATACCCATTGTTATTTTTCCTTCACTAGAAAAATTACACTTTGTGTTTTTCTTCTATTCGATCCATACAAAAATCAAGGGCTGCAAGTTGTGTTTGTTTTGTGTTTAAACGACTTGGTTGAGGTTGGTATACTAGTCTATCACTCGAATATAGTTTTGGAAGATTGGATTTTTTGTTGTTCTTAGTTCTATAGATCGACATCTATCCAAAAAATCTTGTATAAGATTTGTTTGTGGATATTGAAGTGATAGATTTGATTGATTAGAGTTGGTGATTAGTTGGTGAGTTGGAAAAGAAAAGACCTACAAGAAGTATGGGAGTGACAGTGGGTAAGTAAGGCAAAAGGACAAAGAGTTGGTAGAAAACTGCAGTTTATCGAAATTGGCATCTGCAGTCGTTTTATCGCAATTCAGAAATTCCATCAGAATTGGAAGCTGTAAGGTTCTATCGCAAATCGCTTTCCAAAAAATATATCGCAATTCGATTTTTGATATTTTTATCGAAATTGGGTTTCATCAGTTTTATCGCAAATCTATGTTGTCCGAGAACTTTTCGCAATTCCGATATCGGACAGTGAAGCATTTGCGATATCGGACAGAACTAGATTTCAGAATTGGCAGATTTAGTCCTCGTCCTTTCCAGCAGCCTTAAAGAAGTTTCAGAATTGACAGTTTTGGCCCTCATGCTTCTGTGAAACGACTTCAAAGTTAAATAACTTTTAAGGATTTGATTCGAACGTAATTTCGTCAACTCAAAAGTGAACTCGGTATTTTCACCCTTATATAAGAGTGTAAATTACTTCGACAAACTGATATCTACCCTCTTGTATAAGAGTGTTAGATTTTATATAAATTACCAATTTATATAAATTAGATATATTTCTATCTAAATTGACATTTTTCCATAATTTATATAAATTTTGGTCAAATTGAAATTTCTATAGAAATTGTCATTTTATCTAAGTTGTAATTTACATAACCTTTGTCGAATTTGTAAACTTTTGACTTTGTCTTAATTATACTCTAATCAAATTTTGTAAGTTTATTTAAATTTGTTTCGTTCATCTAAACCTACAACTTCAACGATCATCAACAACAAACCAAGGCTTCACAACAACAACCAAGTTTAACCTTCAACAACAACAACTCCTATTTTGTTGAAACGATCCTCAATCCACTTTATCATACAATATTTTCAAGATGACTACACAACAGGACATACATGCCGCCGGTGCAGAAAACCGACCTCCAATGTTAGAAAAAGGTGGTTACCTTCCATGGACGAATCGTATGCTTCGATATATGAGAACTAAGCCTAATGGTTAAGGTAGACTCTTGATTAACTCCATCAACAACGGTCCATTCAAGCCTCGTGAGATTGAAGCAACAGCTGGAAATCCAACTTCAACACCTCCCGTTGCACCAACTTATAAAATCCAAGAGGAACCGGATTATACGGAAGACGATTGGAAGCAAATTGAAGCGGATGACTCGGCAATGCACTTAATCCAACTCGGTTTACCACAACATATATTCTGTGCAGTAGACAGCTGTGAAACTGCTTATGACATGTGGGAACGAGTTAGACAACTTTGTCATGGCACCGAGATTGGAAAACAAGACATAGAAAACAAACTTCTGACGGAATGTGAGAAGTTCACATAGACTCCAGTTGAACATATTGAGTCTTACTATACACGATTTTGTACTCTAATGAATGAGTTGATCAGAAACAAGTTGGCAGTTGCTTAAATTGTTCAAAACATCAAGTTCATCAACAACCTACCGGAGGAATGGGGACGATATGTCACTATTGTCAACCAAACAAAGAACCTTCACGAGGTGAACTACGATTAACTCTATGACTTTCTAAAACAAAACCAAGAAGAGGCAAATGAAGTCAGAAAAGAAAAGTTAGCAAAACAACATGATCCTCTTGCACTCATACTCCAAACACCTACACCTGTAACAGTAAATACACAACCATCTTCATCTTCATCCCAATAATTCATGCAACAACAATACAATTGTCAAACACCATTCTACCCACAACAACAACATGTAGTCCCACAACAACAATACCCGCAACACCCAGATCAAGATGATCAGGATGAGTCTAATGCTGCTTTGACCCAAGCTTTTGCTTACCTACCAAAAGCATTCCAAGGACGCTACTCCAAACCCACCAACAACAATCAACGAATCTCATCAAACACTCGCAACAAGCAAATTGCACAGCCGAGTTTCAACATGGGTCAGCAAGGACAGATAGTTGGGGGATATGGGAATCAGTAGGGATATGCTCTGAGATATCAGATGGGTAATCAGAATGTAGGGCAGTATCTTGGTAATCAGATGGGTCAGTTTACAGGAAATCAGATGGGTACAACTATTGGTAATCAAAGGGTTTAGAATGCTGGGAATCAGTTTGGGAATGTTGCTGCTCTGGGAGCTGGGAATATGAATCAGGTTAATGTGATGAAATGCTTCAACTGTCAGGGTATTGGTCACATGGCTAGGAACTGTCCCGACAAGCGGAATAAGAGGGATCCAGCTTATTTGCAAAAAGCAATAATGTTGGCAAACAAGGAAACGGCTGGGCTTCAGTTGAGTGCAGAAGAGAATGACTTCATGGCTATTATGGATAATTCAGAAGATCAAGAGGACATCGATGCAAACTGCATTTTTATGGCTAATCTCCAGGAGGCTAAGTACGACACTGATTCGGAAACACCTCCTGCTTTTAACACCAATGCGGTTTCTGAGGTACAACCATATGCTACATTCACAATAATAAAATGTTTGATATGTCACCTCAAAATGAACAGCATCCTGCGATTCCTAATCTTATTTACGATACATACATGGACGAACCAAGTTATAGCAATACTAATTTGGTAACTCCAGACGTGGATCATAATGTAGAATTCGAGTCACAACATACTGAGAATGATGAGGAAACACGTGCTATGTTTGAATCATTATTGCAAAATTGTAGTATAGAAATTGAAAAGGTCAAAAAGATCAATCGCGATGTTAAGGCCATGAATCAAAAATTGACCTCTGAGCTTAAGAGTTATAAGGTTAATGAAAGAGCTTTTGATTTTCACAATAAACGTCAGTCAGAACTTGAGGTTAGCTTAAGAGATTCTGAGTTAAGAGAGAAACGTTTACAAATCAAATTTGACACTCTAGATGTTAATTTGAATTTGCAAATCAAATCTTTAAACAAAGAAATTTCTGAACTAACCAACCAGCTTTCAAAACAAAAATCAACTTATTCTAATCTTGAAAAAGAAAAGAATTAGTTGAATGAAAGGTTTTCAAAATGTGAAAATGATCTTCTTAAAGAGATCAATGACAAAAAGGAAACCATTGCAAAGTTGGAAGATTTACTTGTAAAAATGGGTCATTCTGCAAAAACAATTAATTTGTTAATAAACGATCCAAACCCGATTTTACATACTATAAAGAAAATGACTATTGGTTGTGAAAACTCTTATAATCTCAAAAAGGCTCAGAAAGAACAGAATGTGCTTTATAATGGAAATTTGATAAATGATAACCATGGCCCTCCAGCGGGTTATGATTCTTGTGAAACGATTGAGCTCGCAGAAGAGAGCAGAAACAAAATGCGACAAATGAACAAAGAAATAAAACCCATTGACTATAATGAACTTAACAAACTTTCTGGGGTTCATCTTGTTCAAAAAGAGTCACCACTGTTTTTCAAAAAATCAGTGGTTGTCGCAAAACGAAAATTTGTTTCAAAACATTTGCCTAACATCGAACAAATGGCATCTAAAAACACTTATGATGCAAGTGCAGCTAGACTATATTTGGTCGATCTTAAACAGAGAATTGAAATACTTCAACATATTGTGGCTTCCAAAACAAACAGTCAAAAATTTGAATGGTTTCCAGGTGTTCAGACTGAACTTAAAATGATTTTTGAAACGAAAATTAATCTACATATTGCTGCAATCTATGTGGTTGTTCAAAATGTGGAACATAATCTTTTAAAAGAGTCTGCAGAATTCGTTAAGGATCACAAATCCTAGTTAAGGAAGCAAATGAATACTTGGAACAAATAAAGGTTTTGGAACATCAAAATGACATGCTCTCTGAAGAAGCTCTATCGACCGACATCATGTCTATTATTTACCGAACATATTCTGTGGAAGATGATGAAAGACTTCAGGCTGAGACTTCTAAAATTGTTTTAAAATATGAAAAAGCACTTGCCAAGATTGAAAAACAAAATGTAACATATTTTAAACAACTTGATCAGAAAAAGGTAGAATGCAGATATGACAAATTGTCGTATGAGCGTTCTTACAAAAATATGCAAGATAAATTGATCTTTTGAAGTCTCAACTCGAAAATCAAAAAGGGAAGGGTGAGGAAACAAAGGGTATTGCACCATTAACCCCTTGTCTAGTGAGAAACAAAAAGGAAAGCTGTTGTCGAACCATCGAATGTAATAGCGCCTGGCCTTTATAGGATTAGTCCCACTACTGCATCTGCCTCTACATCTAAAACATATAGGGCGGTAGATAAAAGTAAAAAGGATAATCCAAACGAGTCTAGGAATGCTACAACAACATCTAAGGACAACAACATAAATTATAATGAGTGTGCCTTACCTTCTACAGGATTAGAAAGCAGCTCTAGGAGCAGAAGACAGACTAGGAGCAATAACAAGAAACCTAGTGTCTCGCCTGTTTCTGAGAGTACAACCAAGAAAGTAGAAGAACACCCTAGGAATTTAAAGCTTTCCAAGAAGAAACAATGTAATCTAGTGGAAAACTAGAAGGGGGGGTTGAATAGTTTTACGTCTTTTTAATTTATTATAAAAGTTTTAGTTTCTTGAATGGATTATCAATTTGATCTTTATGTGAAGTCGACCTCTAATTAATACTAACAATTATATAAGCCTATGTGTATGAAAGTAATGACGATGCAAGTAAAGAAATAAATAAGGTATGGAAAGATCAAACCGAGACACGAGAGATTTATAGTGGTTCGGCTACAAGGACACCTTCCTTGCCCTACTCCACTCCCCGAGCACACCTTGCTCGAGAGTTTTCTTCACAACTTCAATAAGCTCCCTTATGGCGGAGAAAACCGTACACAACTTTGGCTTACACGGGTTTAACGACACAAAGCTAAATGTCGAGTTCTAATCGTAGCTAGAACCAATCTCACAACTTCACAACACAACTTCTACACGACTTCTTCACGACTTCTTCACAACGGCTTCACGACTTCTTCACGACTTCTTCACGACTTCAACACGACCGCTACACAACCTCTATGATGCGGCTTCACGACTTCAACACTATGTCTTCATGTCTTAAGACTTCACGACTTCAACATGACCGCTACACAACCTCTATGCTACGGCTTCACGACTTCAACACTAGGACTTCACGACTAGGACTTCACGGCTTCAACACGACCGCTACACAACTTCTATGCTACGGCTTCACGACTTCAACACTAGGACTTCACGACTAGGACTTCACAACTTTAACACGACCGCTTCACAGCTTCTATGCTACGGCTTCATGACTTCAACACAAGGACTTCATGTCTTCTAAGCTACGGCTTCACAACTTCTACACCACGGCTTCACGACTTCTACATTTTGACCTCACAACTTCTATACCACAACTACTTAAACAACATCTTCACTACTTACACACAACACTAATCTACAACACACACCTTAAATACAAATGAATGAATGATTTACAAACTTTGTTAAACACACAACTTAAGTAGCAAAATGATACTAAGTTGTAATACTTCTAATCTTGATTGATAGAAGTATTCTTCTTTTGCACTTGGATGGTGGAAGCTTGGATCACATGGAAACCAATGCTTAAGATTACATGATCAAAGGTTATTCTAAGATATGAAATGAGATCTACTACAGAAAGTTTTAGTGCAAAAGGATTGAGAAAAAATCCAGGAGAAGGCTTGTATTTATAGGGAAAAATCTGGACAGCTGGAGCCTACTGGAGCGGGGGCGGTCCCTTTAAATAGGGGGCGGTCCCCTTAATTATTAAGGGGGCCGCCTAGTAAAATTAAGGGGGCCGCCCCTACTGAACGTTGGCCAATTTTGTCCTTTTGTGGGGAAGGTTTTTCTGGAACATTTTAACTGATTTTAGTTAAAAATTTGAATTCATATTTTTATAAAAGATTAAACATTTTTATTTAATGCCAAAAATGTTTTTCAAAAATATATAAAATGTTTTTGATGTTTTATCAAAATTCTAGTTTTTAAGAAAATGTTCCTTTGATCATATAATGTATTAAGCATTAGTTCATTCATACCTTAAGTGATTTTAGTTGTAGAAGTGAATATTTACAACTAAGTACTTGTTTAATTTATAAGTTTATGTTTTAATGAGTTTACTTTTTGTGATCATCAAAACATAAAGATGTGAATAAATATTGATAATGTTTTTAGGCATTTATTTATGTCAACAATCTCCCCCTTTTTGATGATTACAAAACCTAAACTCATTAAACCAAAAAGTTAATTTTTGGACAAGTATTTAGTGAGTTTACATTCACTTCTCCCCCTTTTTGTAGAATCAAAAAGGTTAAGCCGACAAAATTCAAACGTGAAATTTGTCGGGGTGAAAACTCCCCCTTGATGTGTGCTCCCCCTCGTTTGAGGGCACCAAGGAATCGATATATGGAATACTTGCAAGAAAAATATTAGAAGCAAAAGCATATATATAGCAAAAATAAGCATGCATATAAAGACATTCATTAAAAATGTTGTGTATAAATACACAACCATCCAAGATTATATTCAATCCTACATTAGCTAGTAAGTAATGCAATCTACATAATTATTCTAGGAGTACATGATCTTCCATGGGGCTTGCACACAAAATGGTTTGAAAAATTATTTTTGATTAAGCATTGCATATGCTTAATTTGGTGAGAATGAAGGTGGTGGTAGTGTAGTGGGTGAAAATGATGGAGGTTGTGGTGGAGGTTGGTTGTTAAGCATGTGTTCAAGGGATGAAAACATGTAGTATATCTCATCTCTAAGACCAAAGATGATGGTTTGGTTGTGGATGTGGTGGTATTGGTGATGATGAGAAATGAGCATCAAGAGGTGTTATTGGTGATATGGAAATGACAAGTTGGGTGAATTGAGGTTCTTGAGTAGGAGGTGGAGTTGATGCTCTTGATGGTGGTGATGAAAGGTGTGAGTTGGTGTGGTTATTGATGGATGAAAGGGTGTTTTGGATGGTGCATTTGGTGCACTTGGGGATTAACATTGAGGTGGTGGTGATGGAGTTTTGGTGTCTTAGAGATGATTTTGGTGATAGCATGGTGAATGAAAATGGATGTTTGATGGAGGTGATGGTTGATTTAGGTAAGGTTTGGGCTAGATAAAAGGGGTCGCAAGATGCAAAAGAAAACAGTAAATTTTACTGCCCAGATGGCCGGTCCCCTTAATTGTAGGCCGGCCCCCTTAAAATTAAGGGGACCGCCTAGGGAATTAAGGGGGCCGCCCATCTGGTGTTTTCCCAGGCGACCAAATTTGAAAAATTTCCAGAAAAGGGTCATTTTTAGGGTGTTTTTGCAGCAAGCTCCATTTGAATCATGTACATCAAGAATGATTAAATAGTGACATAAACATGTTAATTACGCATGCATACATTTAAAACATATTATGGAATAAGCATGTTATTAATCATCAAGCATGTATATATATCATGATATCAAGTATACAAGCAATAAGCATAACAATCATATTTTGCTTATAGCATGCAATAAGTAGAAAATTTTAAATTGCCTAAGAGATCCATTGGACTTGCTTGAGACATGAAAACTTGGATTATTTTGGATAGATGATGGTAAAGAGGGGGTAAAAAAAATTAGATTAATGGGGTTGTAAGTTTGGGTGTATGGATGTTGGAGAGAGTGTTGATGGAGGAATTGGAGGTGGAGAGCTTGGACTTGACCATGTTGAATGAGGGTTTTGATGTTGTTCAAGTGGTGGTGTTGGATTAGATCTAGTGAGAAGATACTCAATCCAAGTGAGACGCTCATTTAAGGTGATGGTTTGATTTTGGAGAAAGATGCAACAAGGACTATTGTTGACATGTTTCTCAATTTGACTCAAGTGATGTGGTGATGATGGTAATGATGGTGAGATGGATGGTGATGATGGTAATGATGGTTTAACTTTGGAGAAAGATGCAACGAGGACAATTGTTGACATGTTTCTCAATTTGACTCAAGTGATGTGGTGATGATGGTGATATGGTGAGATGGATGGTGATGATGGTAATGATGGTTTGACTTTGGAGAAAGATGCAACAAGGACAATTGTTGACATGTTTCTCAATTTGACTCAAGTGATGTGGTGATGATGGTAATGACGGTGATATGGATGGTGATGGGTTTAAGTTGCTTTGAGCAAGGTGCAAAGCAAGGAGAGCATTAAGCTCATGGGCTTCCTTGAGTTCTTCAATGAACTTCAAGTGTTGAGTGGAAGGTGATGATGATGGAGAGTGGTTGTTATTTGGTGGAAGTGGTGGTGACACTTTTGGTGGTGGAGACACTTGTGAACTTGGGTAATTATGAGTGAATGAAGGTGGACATATGGATGATTGGTTATGTGTGTGAAAGGGTTCATTAAGATGAGGTTTAGGTGTTGGTTGAGTTTGAACAACATCATTTGTTGGGTTATGGCAAATGTCAAGCTTCCTCCTCCAAATGGGTATTTATGGTGTAGTGATGATGTGATTGTGGAAGGTAAATTTTGGAGGGTGGTTTGTGACAAAATGTGTTTGTGAATTTTGGGAGGTATAGGATAAAATGGGTTGAAAATTGAAAAAGAAATAAATAATCCGTCACTCCAGATGGCCGGTCCCCTTAAATAGGGGCCGGTCCCCTTAATTTTAAGGGGGCCGCCTGGGTATTTAAGGGGGCCGCCCATCTGCTGACTTCCAGATTACTGGAAATGGGTTTTTAGCATAAATTTGTAGAAAAGGTTGTGTTTTTGGGTTTAGTTTCAAGCAAGTCCAACTTCTTTCAAGGCAATCTAGGATTTAATAACTCATATATGCTAAGCATATTTATTTAAGCAACTTTATCTAACATGCAAACTACTCATTAAGCATATAACATGTATATACATATATTAGACAAGTAGATAATACATAGCACCATGTAATTCATAGTATTCTACTTAGGAAGATTAAAAGGCTAGTTAATTAATCCTAATGATTATCTATGTACAAGGGAATGGGGAGTTGTGATAGCATGGACTTCTAGACTTGTACCAAGTGAGATCTTTAATAAGTAAACCATGATTTTTCATTTTTGATTTAGTTCACTTATAAGTGTCATATACACAAGTATATATGACATATATGAGATCACCTAGCATGATTTAAAGAAATGTTTTTGGCATTATTCAACAATGCTTGAAAGTAGGTTTTATGTGGATGTGAAAAATATATTACTGAAATAGTTTTGGCTTTATTTCAAAATGTTTTTATGAGGAAAGAAAGCATATTTTTCCAATCTTTGGTTTTTGATAAACACGTAATTATAGACACAAGTTTGGAAGAAAGTAGGATGGTGAAACATGTTTAATAGAAATGTGTCATAATCTTTTGAAAAATCATTTTTCCAAAATGTGAAGTTTTTGCAAATTTAAAAATAAGTCTCATTAATTATAGGTTTAAAAACAGTGGTTTGTAAAAGATCTCATGCTCAAGGGCATTGGTTAAGTCTATTGTCACATGCTACCTCTTTCTACATATCCTATGGCATTTAAGCATGTATTATGACTAAATACAAAAATACATCATGTCAGAGTAGTTAGGGAAAAACAAAAGCTATTATAATGACAATGCATTCAACAACTAAACAAATAATTACGAAGGCATGCAGTCAAATCACATAGGAACAAGTAAACATCTAGAAATTTTATATATGCAAGATGACATAAATCTAGGAATGAAAAGCTCTAGTGAAAAGCAAAGTTCATAACAGTAAACTATCGTTAGGTATATTTAGGAAGAATAATGTATTCAAGTTGGAGAATGAGTATGAGACTATTACTAGTGGTGCTCAATTCAGGCTAAACACGACCGTTTTTACGGGTTACACACACCCAACTTCTCACATAGAAGCAATTCAACCGTTAGGTCAAATTGAGTTTCTAGTCAATAGATTCTCCAGTAGTCATTCTCTTTTTAGAAGAAATTAAGTTCCTAAATTTACTTATCGAAGAGTACCAAATATGAAGATTGCTTGGTTCACTAACACTTAGGGGGGCTAACTAAAGGGTTTCTAGTTTATTAAGCCACAGAACGAATATAACTAAAGTGTAAAGGCAAAGCAACCTATCAGACTAAGCATATCCTAAGGCATTAATAAGATTATATGCATGAAGTAATTACTTATGAAATTTTAAATAGAGAACTTACCTCACGTCCTAGCTTTTCTTCGTAATGTCTCAGATGATGATCTTATTTAAACCGAAGTGGCTTGACCCGAACATGTCTTGTACGGATCATGATCTTCTCCTTCGTTTGTGTCACTTCATGATTTTGGATTGAGTTCACTTTGTAGTTGATTCATGTAGTCTTCATCGCTAACACCTACATTAATAACATTTGAACTAGTAGCACATGTATCTATTTTATCTAAATGTTTATCTATTAAATTTTCTAAGATAACTAATTTATGTACAAGATCAAAATCCTCATCTTTGGCTTGACATTTTTCTTGATGAAAGTTTAAGAAATTTTTCCAAATATCATTTGCCGTTTTACAGAAGAATATTCATTCATATTCAACTTTCGGCAAGGTTTTATAAATAATTATTTTAGCTTTATTATTTATTTCATTCTTTGTTTTCAAATAATCAATTTGACTTTCAAAATCCATTTTTGTTTGTCTTTCAAAATCCGTTTTTGTTTGATTTTCAAAATAAGTTTTTGTTTGACTTTCAAAATATGTTTTTGTTTAACTTTCAAAATATGTTTTTGTTTGACTTTCAAAATCACCAATCGAAATGACATGCCAAAGATCTAGATCAATTGATTTCACATAAGTTTCAAATTTATTTTTCCATTCAAGAAAAGTATAGTTTTCAAATAGTGGTGGTTTTAGCAAAGATTCCCCTTCTAGATATTTTTCGAATTCCATAGATCGATTCAAGTTTTAAAATACAGTATATTTTAAAGATCTTGATTGACGTGGCTCTTGATACCAATTGTGGAAAACTAGAAGGGGGGGGGGGTTGAATAGTTTTATGTCTTTTTAATTGATTGTAAAAGTTTTGGTTTCTTGAATGGATTTTCAAATTGATCTTTATGTGAAGTTGACCTCTAATTAATACTAGCAATTATATAAGCCTATGTGTATGAAAGTAATGACGATGCAAGTAAAGAAATAAATAAGGTATGGAAAGATCTAACCGAGACACGAGAGATTTATAGTGGTTCGGCTACAAGGACACCTTCCTTGCCCTACTCCACTCCCCGAGCACACCTTGCTCGAGAGTTTTCTTCACAACTTCAATAAGCTCCCTTATGGCGGAGAAAACCGTACACAACTTTGGCTTACACGGGTTTAACGACACAAAGCTAAATGTCGAGTTCTAATCGTAGCTAGAACCAATCTCACAACTTCACAACACAACTTCTACACGACTTAATCACGACTTCTTCACGACTTCTTCACAACGGCTTCACGACTTCTTCACGACTTCTTCACGACTTCAACACGACCGCTACACAACCTCTATGATGCGGCTTCACGACTTCAACACTATGTCTTCATGATTTAAGACTTCACGACTTCAACATGACCGCTACACAACCTCTATGCTACGGCTTCACGACTTCAACACTAGGACTTCACGACTAGGACTTCACGGCTTCAACACGACCGCTACACAACTTCTATGCTACGGCTTCACGACTTCAACACTAGGACTTCACGACTAGGACTTCACAACTTTAACACGACCGCTTCACAGCTTCTATGCTACGGCTTCATGACTTCAACACAAGGACTTCATGTCTTCTAAGCTACGGCTTCACAACTTCTACACCACGGCTTCACGACTTCTACATTTTGACCTCATAACTTCTATACCACAACTACTTAAACAACATCTTCACTACTTACACACAACACTAATCTACAACACACACCTTACATACAAATGAATGAATGATTTACAAACTTTGTTAAACACACAACTTAAGTAACAAAATGATACTAAGTTGTAATACTTCTAATCTTGATTGATAGAAGTATTCTTCTTTTGCACTTGGATGGTGGAAGCTTGGATCACTTGGAAACCAATGCTTAAGATTACATGATCAAAGGTTATTCTAAGATATGAAATGAGATCTACTACAGAAAGTTTTAGTGCAAAAGGATTGAGAAAAAATCCAGGAGAAGGCTTGTATTTATAGGGAAAAATCTGGACAGCTGGAGCCTACTGGAGCGGGGGCGGTCCCCTTAATTATTAAGGGGGCCGCCTAGTAAAATTAAGGGGGCCGCCCCTACTGAACGTTGGCCAATTTTGTCCTTTTGTGGGGAAGGTTTTTCTGGAACATTTTAACTGATTTTAGTTAAAAATTTGAATTCATATTTTTATAAAAGATTAAACATTTTTATTTAATGCCAAAAATGTTTTTCAAAAATATATAAAATGTTTTTGATGTTTTATAAAAAATCTAGTTTTTAAGAAAATGTTCCTTTGATCATATAATGCATTAAGCATTAGTTCATTCATACCTTAAGTGTTTTTAGTTGTAGAAGTGAATATTTACAACTAAGTACTTGTTTAATTTATAAGTTTATGTTTTAATGAGTTTACTTTTTGTGATCATCAAAACATAGAGATGTGAATAAATATTGATAATGTTTTTAGCCATTTATTTATGTCAACACAATGTAATCTAGTTGCAATGTTAAGACTCCTGTTAACAATGCATGTAATGATTCTGATTGTTTAATGCAAAAGAAATATTTGTCTAAAAATGCTTGTGATGATAATGTTTCTGATAATATGAAAAAGAATGATATGCCTGAACAGAAAAAGATTCCTTCAGTAACTATGGCTAAGTCTAGATACATTCGAAGACTTATTGCAAAAGCTAGAAAAACCACTAGCACCCTGTTGCCTAAGGATCACATTAAGTTTTGTGAATGGAAACCAACGGGTAGAATGTTTTCACTTAAGAATGGCACATCAGAAATAGTTCCCAATGCATCTAAGGAAACCATCTCTAAGTGTGATTCACCTGTTACGTCTAACCCCTTGGAACCAAATGTTAAATGGTTTCCACATACAAAATCATCTGTTCTTCGCAGGTCATTGAAATTTGTCTTTGGATCGTCGACTCGGGTTGCTCCAAGCACATGACCGGAAATCTGAACTGCTGATCAATTTTGTGTGGCAGTTCATGGGGACTGTACGGTTTGGGAATGATTATGTTGCAGCTATTTTGGGTTATGGAGACTTTGGTTTGGAAACTACTTAATCACTTGGGTTTACTATGTCAAAGGGTTGGGACACAATCTGTTCTCTGTCGGATAGTTTTGTGATGCTGATTTAGGGGTTACATTTAGGAGAAACACTTGTTATGTTAGGAATTTGGTTGGGGATGATCTCTTAATTGGGAATCGTGGCACCAATCTCTATGCTATTGACATAAACCAAATGACTTCTTCATCACCAATTTGTCTCATGACCAGGGCAGGTGAAACAAAATCCTGGTTGTGGCATAGACGTTTGTCCCATCTTAACTTTGACACGATCAACAAGCTTGCCAAAGACAACATCGTCTCAGGTCTCCCAAAGTTCAAATACACCAAAGAACACTTATGTCCATCCTGTGAGCAAGGAAAAAGCAAAAAGGCAACATATAAACCTAAACCCGTTCCTAGTTCGGTTGATAGGTTGCATTTGTTGCATATGGACTTATGTGGCCCAATGAGAGTTCAAAGCATAAATGGGAAAAAGTATATTCTTGTAATTGTTGATGACTATTCAAGATATACATGGGTAAACTTTTTGAGATCAAAAGATGAAGCACCAAGCACCATCATCACCTTTCTGAAACGTATTCAAGTTCTACTTCAAGCTCCAGTTAGGATAGTAAGAACCGACAATGGCACGGAATTTGTAAATCAGGAGTTAAGAACATTTTTTGAAGAAACTGGTATTACACACCAGACATCAGCTGTTAGAACTCCACAGCAGAATGGGGTAGTTGAAAGAAGAAATCGAACTCTTATGGAAGCTGCTCGCACAATGCTGATTTAGTCCAGTGCACTGTTATTCTTATGGGCTGATGCTGTTTCTACTGCTTGTTTTACAAAAAACCGATCCCTAATCCATCGAAGATTCAATAAAACCCCATATGAACTTGTCAACAAACGAAAACCCGATATCTCTTACCTTCATGTATTTGGTGCTTTATGTTATCCAATAAATGACAGAGAAGATTTGGGGAAGTTGAAAGCTAAGGGTGATATTGGAATCTTCATAGGTTATTCGGAAAACTCGAGGGCATTCAGGGTGTATAACAGGAGAACGAAAAAGATTATGAAGACGATGAATGTGAAATTTGATGAGATTTCACAAATGGCTTCTGAGAGACTCGCTCTAGAACCCACGCTTAACCCGATGGCTTCTAATCATACCAGATTAGGACCCGAACCTCAAAGCCAAACTTCTGGACATATCAGTTCAGGACTCGACCCCAAGGAACTCAATTATTTCCAACAGATAAACCAACAACTCAAAAACTGGAAAACTTTCTTGAGTTTATGTACGATGAGTACTTTGGTGGCCCTTCGAATAATGCATCTCAACAACAATCCGCTGCACCCGCTCAACCTCAACCTCAACCACCACCAGCACCACCAAATCAAGATGCATCAACAACATTCGAAGCTGACGCACCAACTCCTTCAACATCATCTATATCTACTCTTCAAACTCCATTTATTGAGATTGTGTTACCGAGAATTGATGAGGAAGAACAAATCAATGCTGTGTTAGAAGAAGAAGTATTTGAAAACCCATTTGCAACAGATTCGGCAGAATCATCTTCTGGGTTACATGAACCATCTAGCACGCATTCATCAAGTCCAAGGTACCCTTCAACGTTACAGTGGACAAAAGACCACCCAATAGAACAAGTTATTGGTGAACCCTCAAGGCCAATACAGACGAGAAAACAACTAAACACCGATTGCGACTTGTGCATCTATGTCTGCTCTGTCAGTCTCATAGAACCTAAGAACATTTGGGAAGCAATGGCAGATAATCCCTGGATTGAAGCGATGCAGGAAGAACTTCTTCAATTTCAAATCCATGACACCTGGGATTTAGTTCCAAGACCAATTGACAAACTTGTCATTGATCTTAAGTGGTTATGGAAGAACAAAAAGGATGAAGAGCTGACTGTAATTTGCAACAAAGCTCGTCTAGTGGCAAAGGGATACAGACAGGAAGAAGGGATAGATTTTGAAGAGTCATTCGCACCAGTTGCAAGGCTTGAAGCAGTCAGGATTTTCTTAGCTTATGCGGCTCACAAGAACATCACAGTTTATCAGATGGACATCAAGACGGCTTTCTTGAATGGAACTCTGATAGAAGAAGTGAACGTGAGTCAGCCAGACGGTTTCGTTGACAAAGATCATCCGGAATACCTCTACAAGCTAAAGAAAGCAATCTATGGTTTAAAACAAGCCCCACGAGCGTGGTATAACGAGTTATCATTTTTCCTACTGTCAAATAATTTCACCAAAAGAACAATTGATCCGACCTTGTTTATAAGAAAATACAAAAATGACATTTTGATTGTTAAGATTTACGTGGACGACATAATATTTGGGTCCACTAATCCGCAACATTCAAAACATTTTAAAAATCTCATGAAAAGCAAATTTGAAATGTCCATGATGGGTGAATTAAAATTCTTCTTAGGCTTACAAATTCATCAATCCCCACCTGGTATTTTTCTAATTCAAGCTAAATATACAATTGAGATTTTGAAAAAACATGGAATGGAATATTGTGACCCTGTTGGTACCCCAATGGTCACTTCACCCAAGATAGGCACTGATTTATATGGGAAACCCATGGATCCAAAGAAATATCGGAGCATGATTGGGTCTCTCATGTACTTAACAGCAAGCCGACCAGATATTCATTTTGCTATTTGTTTACTTGCATGGTTTCAGGCAAGGCCTACCGAACTTCACCTCCAAGAGGTTAAACGGATCTTTCGATACCTTCAAAGAACCATTAACATGGGTCTTTGGTATCCGAAGGATTCGGAGTTTACACTAATAGCATTTTCAGATGCATACCATGCCGGTTGCCAAGTTACAGCAAAGAGTACATCAGGCGGAGCGCAATTTCTGGGAGAAAAGCTAGTAGGCTGGTCCTCAAGGAAACAAGACTGCACTGTGCTATCAACCGAAGAAGCCGAGTATGTGTCTCTATCTGCGTGTTGTGCTCAAGTTCTATGGATGAGAACACAACTCACAGATTATGGTTTCTCTTTCAACCACATACCGTTGTATTGCGATTCAAAAAGTGCCATAGCCATCTCGTGCAATCCAGTGCAACACTCGAAGACCAAGCATATTAGATTCCGCTACCACTTCATAAAGGAACACGTCAAAGAGGGTACTATTGAACTATTTTTCGTGAAGACTGAATATCAACTCGTCGATCTATTTACTAAAGCCCTCCCAAAAGAGCGGTTTGAAAACTTAGTTCGTCGAATTGGAATGCGAAGCCTAACTCCCGAAGAGTTAGAAAGTCTTCTCGAATCTTCTTGATTTATATCAAAAAGCTTCGCATGTAAATACATTTGTAAATATTTTTTCAAAAAACAAAATACAAAATTTGAAAAACTAACAAAAGCAAAATATAAAAATAGAAAATCATCAAAAACTAAAAATATTCTTCTCACGACATGTCTCTCGTGTAATCAATATTCTGTACGTATCTAGAAATGTCATTCAAAAATGATACGGGCATGTACAGATGCTTGAGCGGGAGTTCATTTAATTTTTTTCCAAAACATGTCGTTTCTCAAATTTTCTTCATTAAGGCTTTCGTATATTTCAGTACGGAACCCGTGCTTTATTGAGAAATCTTTTATTGTGGCCCGAATTCTCCAACTCGAAAAGATTTCAAATAAAGGCCACATTGATGACTTCTGATTATTTCTGATCAGGACTCGCAATGTTAATGGCAAAAAGCTAAAACCGTGAGCACTTAATCAAAATTGTTTCAAAAAGATTTTTCAAAGTCTTTCTATAAATTTTGTGCTCACAATAACTATCTCTAAGACCCTTAAATGCTTTTAAACTCAAATGTTTAGTTATATGGTTTGTTTAAGGGGGAGTATAAAAAGAAAAATGTTCCGTTTTTCATGCTAAAATCAGTCCGTCTCTCCACAAAAAGTCTCATTTTAATCAACTGTTTTCAAAAATACCACTGCATGCTATTTTTGAGGGGGAGATTAAGTGTTAATTATATATAAAGGGGATATGACGTGATTAAAATATGATCAAAAAGTTTTGTGGTTTGAATCTCAAACGAGCTCTTCAAAAAGACTCAGAACAACCCTCGAATTGACGAAACTAAATTTCCGTTATCGAAAAGACCTGTCCAGGATGGGTAATAATTTCAAGCTGGTTATCCAGTAATGTAAACGTGTCCCGAAAAGGACTTGTCTGAGTAGAATGTACCAATTCGAGAGATGATCTTTGAATATGACCGGGACGGGTAATAACTTCAAGCTAGTCTAACTAGTGATGTAAGCGTGTCTCGCGAAGGTCATGTTCATTGAAAGTCGATCATTTCAAATGTGCGAACTCTACCCAACATGTGCAATTTATTAAAAATACATGAGCACATGTGAAGGGGGAGTATTTCAAAAATGCAAAACTCTCAATGTGTTCACTAAATGTGTTTTCTCATAAACATGTTGAGAGATTTTCACAAAAAGGTTTATGGTATATGATCAATAATCTAGGATAATCATGGAGTAATAAGGTGATTATGGTTAGGTAATGTCAAATGATCCACCAGAGCCGGAGGGATCTACCCAAGGACAATTCGAATAGATTAGAATTAGAAGTCCTTAGGTAAGATTGAAAAAAGGAGTAAAATGAGAAAGGAGAAAGAAGGGGTTGAAGAATGAAAAAGAAAAGTTTAATGAAAGGGTGAAAAGAAATAGCCCTCCATGAAAACTTAGGTCAGAAACCGGGTCAATACATCTGCTATCGGTACTCACTAAGGTGATACTGATATTGAAGACAAGACGTCATGGACCCAGTGACGCATTGCACCACCCCTCCTATCTACTCAAATATCTCTTAAACGATATTTGTTTCATTTCTCACGGAGAACACTACATAATCTATCGACCTCTCACTCCGAGATATGTTGATATTGAAAAGGTGGAACTCTGCTCCATGCCTCCGATGACTAAAACCAAAACGCACGTTATAGAGTCTAGAGAAATGAGATTCATCAAAGATCTCTTAGGAACACTTCCTATGCAATACACTTGTGTTCATCAAAAAGGGTACAAGTTGTATGAGTCTTAATGAGATCTAAGGATCTTGCCTTATGTCATGATGGTTACTCGCTTCAAAAGGTCTACAGTCTTGAAGTGATACTTTGGTATACTTCAGAGGCTCTCAACGGCCTTGGTTAAGATTAGAGAAAGTTGTCACACAACAGCCTTGGTTAAGATTATGGTTAGGTAATCTCAATCACTGGAGTTGGTGGAGTAGATGTAGATGATGTTGACGGAGTTGGTGCGTCGGCTTCGGATGTTATTGATGCATCTTGCGGTGGTGGTGGTGGTTGATGTTGTTGAGCGGGTGCAGCGGAACGTTGTTGTGATGCATTTGTCGAAGCTCCACCATAGTATTCATCGTACATAAACTCGAAGAAATTATCCAGTTCTTGATTTATTGGTTTATCGGTGTTAGTTGATTGAGCTCCTTGAGGTGTGAGTCCTGAACTGATATGTCCAGAAGTTTGACTTTGTGGTGCGGGTCCTAATCTGGCATGATTAGAAGCCATCGGGTTAAGTGCGGGTTCTAGAGCGAGTCTCTCGAAAGCCATTTGTGAAATTTCATCAAACTTCACATTCATCTTCTCCATAATTCTTTTGGTACTTCTATTATACACCCTGAATGCCCTCGAGTTTTCTGAATACCCAATGAAGATACCAATATCACCCTTAGCTTTCAGTTTCCCCAAATCTTCTCTATCATTTGTACGATAGCACAAAGCGCCAAATACATGAAGGTAAGAGATATCGGGTTTTCTGTTGTTCACTAATTCATATGGGGTTTTATTGAATCTTGGATGGATTAGGGATCGGTTTTGAGTAAAACAAGCAGTGTGAATAGCATCAGCCCATAAGATTAACGGTGCACTGGAATAAATCAGCATTGTGCGATCAGCTTCCATAAGAGTTCTATTTCTTCTTTCAACTACCCCATTCTGCTGTGGAGTTCTAACAGCTGATGTCTGGTGAGTAATTCCAGATTCTTCAAAATATGTTCTTAACTCCTGATTGGTGAATTCCGTGCCATTGTCAGTTCTTACTATCCTAACTGGAGCTTGAAGTAGAACTTGAATACGCTTCAGAAAGGTGATGATGAATCCTGGTGCTTCATCTTTTGATCTCAAGAACTTTACCCATGTATACCTTGAATAATCATTGACAATCACAAGGATATACTTTTTCCCATTGATACTTTCAACTCTCATTGGGCCACATAAGTCCATATGCAACAAATGCAACTTATCTACCGAACTGGGTACAGTTTTAGGTTTATTGGTTGCCCGTTTGCTTTTGCCTTGCTCACAGGATGGACATAGGTGTTCTTTGTGTATTTGAATTTAGGGAGACCGGAGACAATGTTGTCTTTGGCAAGCTTTGTAATTGTGTCAAAGTTGAGGTGGGATAATCGTCTATGCCACAACCAGGACTTAGTTTCGTCAGCTCTTGTCGTAAGACAAATTGGTAATGAAGAGGCCATTTGGTTAATGTCGATAGCATAGAGATTGGTTTCATGATTCCCGGTTAAGAGATCATCACCAACCAAATTCCTAAAGAAACATGTATTCCTTCTAAATGCAACCTCTAAATCTGCATCACAAAACAGCCCAACTGAGAACAGATTGTGTCCCAATCCTTCGACATAGTAAACCCGAATGATTAAGAAATTCCCAAACTGTAGATCTCCATAACCCAGAATAGCTGCTACATGATCATTTCCAAACCGAACTGTTCCCACGAACTTCCATACAAAGTTGATTAGCAGCTTTAGATTCCCGGTCATGTGCTTGGAGCAACCCAAGTCGATGATCCAAAGATAAATTTCAATGTCCTGCGAAGAACAAATGGTTTTGTATATGGAAACCGTTTAACATTTGGTTCCAGGGGGTTAGAAGTAACAGGTGTATCACACTTAGAGATGGTTTCTATTTGATTAGATGAAACAATATCTAATGTGCTATCCTTAGGTGTAAACTTTCTACCCGTTGGTTTCCATTTACAAAACTTAAGATAGTTCCTAGGCAGCAGACTACTAGTGGTTTTCCTAGATTTTGCAATGATTCTCTGAATATATCTAGTTTTAGCACTAGTTCCTGAAGGAATATCTTTCTTAGCAGGCTTATCATTCTCATGCACAACATTAGAAACAATATCATCACACACATTTTTAGACAAAGATTTCTCATTCATTAAACAAACCGATTCATTACATTTAGTAGAAATATTGTCCTTAACATTACATCCTGATGACATATGTTTCTTCTTGGAAAGCGATAAAATCCTAGGGTGGTCTTCTACTTCTTCCGTATTATTCTTGTTTTCACTCTTAGAAATAGGCGAGACTCTATTGTTCCTTGTATTGCTCCTAGGTTTTAGTCTGCTGCTCTTAGAGGTGCTTTCTACTCCTGTAGAAGGTAAGGCACACTCATTAGGATTTATCTTGTTGTCCTTTGAATTAGTGTTAGCTTTCCTAGTCTCTTTTGGATTTTCTTTAACACTCTTGTCTATCGCCCTTTATGTTTTAGATGTAGAGGTAGATGCAATAGTGGTACTAATCCTATAAAGTCCAGGTGCTATCACATTTGTTGTTTCGACAACAACTTTCTTTTGTTCTTTCTCTTTGGGCAAGGGTGGAGGAACACTTTGAGAAATAGACATTTTTGGCTTAGCTTTAATTTCCTCAGCCTTCCTTTTTTGACATTCAAGCTGAGACTTCAAAAGATCAATTTGTTTTTGCATTTCATTGTAAGAATGTTCATACGACATTTTGTCATACTTGCATTCTTCCTTTTTCTTATCCAATTGTTTAAAATATGAGACATTTTGTTTTTCAAGCTTTGCAAGAGCATTTTCACATTTTGAAACAATTTGGGAAGTCTCAGCTCGAAATCTTTCATCATCCTCAACAGAATATATTTGATAAATAATGGACATAATATCAGTCGAAAGAGCTTCTTAAGAGAGTGCGTCATTTTCTTTTTCCAAAACTTTGATTCGGTCAATGTTTTCATTTGCTTCCTCCACCAAGGATTTGTGGTCCTTGACAAATTCGGCTGCTTCATTCACAATAGCGTTCTCAACATGGATTACTCTTGCATGTATTCCAGTTAAAATGGGAGTAATTTCTGTTTCGAACATCTTTTTCTGTTCAGTTTGAAAACTTGAAAACCAATCATTGATTTTAACATTTGTTTTGGTTGCCACAACAGTTTGAAGCATTTCAACTCTCCTTTTAGGATCAGCCAAAAGTATTCTAGCTTCACTTGTGCAACAAGTGTTGTTAGAGTACATTTGTTCGATGTTAGAAAGATGTTTTGAAACAACTTTTCTTTTTGCGACAGCCACTGGTTTTTTGAAAAACAAAGGTGATACTTTTTGAACAAGAGGAACTTCTGAAAGTTTGTTAAGCTTATTGTAATCGATTGGTTGAATTTCTATGTTCAATTGTCGCATTTTGTTTCGACTCTCTTTAGTAAGCTCAATCGTTTCATACGAGTCATAACAAACAGGTGGATCATGTACATCATTTATAAGATTACCATTATACAACACATTCTGTTCTTTCTGAGCTTTCTTGAGATGACAAGGGTTTTCACAACCGAGAGCCATTTTCTTTTTTTTATGTAAAATCGGGTTTGGATCGTTAATTAACATATTGACTGTTTTTGTAGAATGACCCGTTTTTACAAGCAATTCTTCCAACTTTTTAATTGTTTCTTGTTTGTCCCGAATTTCATCAAGAAGTTCATCTTCTCTTTTTGAAAACTTTGCTTGCAACTCCTTCTTTTCTTTTTCAAGATTAGAACAAGCTGCTTTTTGTTTAGAAAGTTGGTTGGTTAATTCAGAAATTTCTTTGTTTAAAGATTTAATTTTCATGTTCAATTTGACATCAAGAGTGTCAAACTTGATTTGCAATTGTTTTTCTCTTAGAACAGAATCTCTGTAACCAATTTCAAGTTCTGACTAACATTTGTGGTTAAATTCAAAAGCTTTTTCATTCACCTTGTATCTATCAAGCTCAGAGGTAAATTTTTATTAGCGGCCTTAACATCGCTATTGATCTTTTTGACCTTCTCAATTTCAATACTACAATTTTGCAATAATGATTCAAATAAAGCACGTGTTTCCTCTTTACTCTCAGTATGCTGTGATTCGAAGTTTCCATTAGGATCCATGTCTGGAGTAGCCAAATTTGTATTACTACAACTTGGGGAGTCCATATATGTATCATAAGTGAGATTAGGAGTCGCAGGATGCTGTTCATGTTGAGGTGAAATTTCATTATTGTGGCATGTAGCATATGGTGGTACCTCAGATGTCACATTGACATCATAAGCAGGAGTACAAGCAATCTAAGCACACGATTCTTAAAACGCAAATTAAACCTTAAAAACGTACGTTTCTAAATCTAAAAACGTACCTAAAAAGTGAAATCCTAAACTATAAGCCCTAGAATTATAAAAATAATTTTCCTAAATGCTAAATATTAAAAGAAAATTTTGGGAAAAAGAATTATATTTTTTTGATTTTTATTTTATTTTTTATGAATTTAAAACTAAAAGAAACTAATGAAATGATTTAAAAATAGTAAATGATTTTGGAAGAATATGAAACTTTGCAAAAAAATCTAAAATTATATTAAGAAGCTATGAAAAATGAAATTAGAACTATGCTAAACCCTAATAAGCAGTTTGGTGGAATAAGCAGTTTCTAAAAAGCTCTAAAATAAGCTAAGCAGCACCAAAAATTACCAAATGCTCAAAAGTAGATTAACACACTTATTGAAGCTTGAATCAACTTATAAAGTCCAAAGAAGCACTCAGAATAAGCACATAAGCAGTTGTGCAGATGCAAAAATAGAGCAGAAGCAAATGGTTTAACATCCTACTTTAATCCACTCTATAAGCTAGACAAAAGCCAATTAGGGGAAACCAAAAGCATATTCTAAAAGCTTACACTAAAAGCTACTTGTAAACTGAAAAGCCCCAATTTATTCAATCAATTGCTTAATCAAATTTGACCAATAGCAGATGCTCATAGAAACTTAAAACTGATGCAGGCAACAATAGGTCTAATTGGGGATCTTGAAGACAACTTTTAAGCTAACTGATAAGCTAACGAATGAGGTACAAGCTCAGAACTACAAAGCCACCACTACTAGCTACTGAGAAAACCAAAAATCATGCAAGTAGCTCAGAGGGATAAGCAGATGCAAAGCAATTGATGTGCCCGGTTCGGTGCAAGTTTTAAATTTATAAGGGGTGAATTACCGAATCTAATGAAAAATCATACGAGCAAGTATACTAGTCCGTTGTAGCAAGATTCTGATGGTAAGTCGGGATCGTTCGCAGGGATTTGTGTAGTGAATCGAATTGTAAGTTAAAAGCAAATTTCTCAAACTAGTAGTAATGATATAATGAAAATTCAAATGATTAAAAACTACACTTGCTTAGACTAGTGTACTACAATTGACTAATATGATTGTGATAACTTTGGATAACATGTTGGTTGTGATAATTAGTTTTGTCACTAATCTATTGTTTCTATAAATTAAACCTTCGTCAAGATCTTGGTTTATAAAAACAAGCATTACGTTTAACCAATCAATTCAAGATCAATTCAAGGTTCATGAGTTGGTGTTCCTCAAACACAAAAACAATCTTTTGTTCTATCAAACAAGCTTAGGAAATGGTCAATACAAACGGTAACCGATTATAGACAAAAGGTCACAATTGAAAGTAAACTATTAATCTCTCGACCTTTAAAAAGGTTTACAATCAATCCGTTTGATAGACGAAAGCATTTTTATTACAATCAAAATTAAGTTCCTTTGTTTAATCAAGAATAGTGGAAGACAACAATCATTCATAGACAAATGATTATAACTAGTGGAATAACAATAGTTCTTTCGACCCTTAAGATTACTAGCACTAGTTAACCTTGATTACCCAAATGTCACTATGAAACTTTATCACAATTGGTTCTTAGAATCGACTTGAAATTGAATTAAAACATGTTATCACAATCATATGCCAATCAATAAATAATACACATCATCTAAGCAAGTGCACAAAAGCTTATTAACTCGACTACTTGGACTTTTACTCATTGAAATATCTTACGGAGCGGGGCTTGTCACAATAATCTTCATGCAATCATAAATATCTCTTTCTTCCTCATTTTTGCATCTTTTCCATCCATTTTCCTGTCTTTGGCTACAAATGCTTTGCAAACACACTTTGGTACGATTTAGCAACAAAAGCATATAAATATAACCACAAAACATATATAAAACTACCAATAACGCCACTAAAAACATGTTAGATTTAGGCGTTATCAAATCCCCCACACTTGAACTTTGCTTGCCCTCAAGCAAATCTAGAAATAAAAAAACACTTATCCACATGGTATACACAAATGATTTAGGAAAATGTGATGCAAATCTATCAAGCACGAGTACGAGCTAGATTCATCGTTTTAAGCTTTAATGGTTGAAGCATCGAGATGTTTGACAATACCCAAATGATTTTCTTGCATGATACGCATTACTAAACACCTCACGAAAGGAAAATGAAATATAATTCACTCAAACACTCATTTGTATGATTGGTGGAGTATATAAGAGGAATGACACTCATTTGCTCAGTCATGATCTAAATATTACCATAGGCTTGTACAAGAAACAAAACTACACCGAAATGGTGTGAGCGCCAAGTATACATATCAAAGAGGACTTTTATTCGGGTTTAAGGCTTAAGGGTAATAATGGACTAATGCGCCACTATCTCATGTAAAACATAATAGCTTGCTAACAACGAATTCTTGCATTACCAAATAATGGATGGTCACTAGATTGTACCTTGGTTTGCTAACGACGTTACTTGCGTAATGGATGGTCGCCAAAATACCCCCTAGATTGCTAACAACGTTAGTCAATTCCTCAAGAAATCGGATGGTCACTACATGTCCATACACTTAATAATTTCACAAAGTCAAAAAGGGTAGGATAAGGCATGGGATATATTTATGAACTTGGTTGAAAATAAGAACAAAGTCAAAGTCTATGAACCAAATGTTACTAGCTATTACAAACCACTATCATGCCATTTTGCGAAAAACTCCATACTTCCTTTATTCGTACTGGATGCACTAGCCCATTGGCTTATTCTTGTCACCTTATAGTTGCGAAGACTCTTCTTCTCTCTTTTTTTTTTTTTTTTTTTTTTTTTTTTTTTTTTTTTTTTTTTTTTTTTTGCAACTTGTCATCTTATAGTTGCGATGACCTTACTTGGATAACAACTTTCGGAGTTTGCGCTTTCTTTGAACTTTCATGATTTCCACATAACATCCATCTTGCCAAATAGCTAGCAACCAACCAAGACTTGTGTGGAAGGATTTATAAGTTGTGTACAAACACTTGGGATAAGAATCTTAGTAACGTGTTTGTGAGATATTTATGTATGAATGTGTTTAGCATGCGGAATCTACTACAACACACTTAAAAGAACACAAGGTGGTGAGTTTATGTAAACGTGAATATGGAATGAACAAAGAACACAACTTTGGTTAACACAAAACGATTCAATATTATTGATGAAATAATACGGATGATCTAAATATCACCGGGATTACAAAGTAATCTTGAATCTTAGATTGTAAAAGGATTTGTGAATTGAGTAACTAAGTTACTTGAGAGATAGTTCGATTTTTTTGGTTAATAGTTGAAAAGATGCATGCATGAAGTGGTGACTTAGTGAACCTTTTATACGATAAGGCACACTAATTACAAGTTGTCAAGTGGTTGAATATAATACTTTACTTTGACTATTCTAGCCTACAATTAAATACAACTACCAATGTACAACTCTGCAATATTCTTCTGTGGTTCACAGAAGACTAAACTACTTCTACATAACGTATAACAATGTACAAAGACTAATAATTCAACTAAATATCTATTACAAAATATCTAATCAACTTGACATAAGCTTGGCAGGCTCTTCATCAACTAGCAGTACCTTCTACCCAGAAGGTACTGTTAGTACATCTTCATACTCTTCAATATCAACTAGCAGGCTCTTCAACATCTTTGGCAGGCTCTTTGACTTGAACATTTTATTCCTAACAATCCTCCCCTAAACTTGTTATTTCCATTAAAATACACAAGTTTCTGATGAATAAAATACATACCTAGAGGATTTGAGGGAACTCTTCCAAAAACCTTCACTCTCTGTTCTTCCTTTTTCTTTCATATTGCTCAAATATGCTCCTCAGCAAACTTTGAACAATTTCTGAATTCTCTTCATCTTTGTCACATCTTAATCTCTTGGAGATCATAGCTTTAAGCACTTCATAACTAAGTGGATACTCTTTCTCAGCCAACATAAAGAGTTCTATCCCACTCTGTGTGTAAAGATGATGAATATTGCTATGGCTTAGAAATTCCCATGTTGTTGAAGGATCATAGTAGGGAAATTTCCAATGAACATCTTTGGGTTCAGGATCAAACATCCTATTGAATTCTACCCATAGTTCCTGTTCCTTAGCATCAGTACTAGAATTTGTGTCTAGTCTAATCTGCACTAGATTCCACAATTCTTCCAAGTCTGCTCTGTCACATGCTCTAACTAGATTTTCAAAATTCTTAAAGATAGCAAACTGACCCCCAACCCTTATAATTTTCCATGATTTTCCTAATCTATCATGGTTGATCTCCCAATCAATAATAGGTCGTCTACAGCTAATTGGATCAGCATGTATGATTGTAGGCAAAGTAATTAACATCTTACTTACTTGCTCTGTGTCCAATTTTGCTACTTCTTTCTTCTGAGCATCTTTCTTCTTCATAGAGGGCTTTACATCAGATGGAACTTTATAGTAAAGACTTTTGTAGGCTTGTAGATACAGGAAGTAGATTTCATCAGCAGATTTCTTCTTCAGTTGATAATCAGTCCAATTTGCCTGATTCTTTAGAAACCTCTTCATAAAAGTTACCTGATCTTTCTGAGATTGGCCCACCTTGAATCCTCTTTTCTGACTTTCTTTCATCTTTTCAAAAATGTCAGCCAGAGCTGCTTGTTTATACTTCTTGTTGATAAAAGATTCAAGCTCTGCTGTTTTCTCATCAGAATTTAGATTCTTGTCATTCACTATTATTGCTGCTTGACCTCTTACAACTGGATCATTAGCAATAATCCATTGCATCTGTGCATCAAAGGTTTCTTGAGCAATTTGAGTATTAAGAAGAGTCTGAGCAGCATCTTCAACCAAATGCTCTTTCATCTCAACAAGCATTTTTGAAGCTTCAAGTGCTTTCAGTTCTTCTTCATGAACCCTTTTGGCCTCTTCTTCTCCTAAAGCCATCTGAATTTGCTGTGTTCTTTTCAACTTCTTGGATTTAGGCTCATCTTCAATCATAATGCTTTTGCCCTTATCCTTTGGAGTTGGTTCTTGAGTTGGAGCAGAAGATTGCTCATCAGCAACAAAATTCCTCCCCTGAACAAACAAATTCCCTTGAGGCTCTAAATCCCTCTTTCTCTTGTACACTTTCTCAGCAGACCCTTTGTACTCCATAGCCAATAGCCTCTCTATTCTAGCAGGCTCTTGTTCTGTCCCAGCAGGCTCTTGCCCTGCATCAGCAGGCTCTTCATCATAAACTTGAGTTCCTTCATGGAATTCAAATTGAGCCTCCTCTTCATCTTCAGACCTATCCATCCTCCCTTTTTTGGAAGAGTGACCTATCCTATCAGCATCTGACTTTGAAGAACTAGATAGAACAACCTTTGCAGATCTTTTACCCTTTAGCTTATTCACTTCACCCTCCAATTTCTTTACCCTCTTGACTAATTTGATGTTGATCTCAGAAAATTTCTTGTTTTGACTTTTAAGAGCATCTTCTAAGAACTTCACCTTCTCTTTAGTGTTCCTGCATTGTCTGAGGTGATTGGGTTTGTGATACATGATGTGATGATGTTGGTGGTGTTGCTGATGGTACTGGAGATGGTATTGGTGATGTTTGATGTGTTGGTGAGATGTAACCATGTGAAGAACTAGATGATGGTGATTCAGCTGATGGTGTTGGTTCTTCTGGATGTTGTGGTAACATTTCATCAAATAGTGGTATTTCCTCCCCTCTAAAACCAATTCTCATATTTGAAAATACTTTGTGAGAAAGTTTTGGTGTTTCATAAAGAGTTTGATGGGGAAGCAACAAATGTTTTGATTTTGCAATGATGGATGCAATAAATCTTGGGTACATAAAAAACTTTGTTTCACTATCCACATTTTTACTCAACCCTTCAAAAATATGTTTGGAAAAATTGTATTTTTTGTTTGTAGCTAAGCAGATGAGAGCAGAAGCCATGTTTCCACTGAATTGCTCCCAAGAGGTTTTCTTCTGGCTCAAACAATGAAGGATTGTGTGTATCAAAAATCTCCATTGTGGAGTAAGATGCTTCTTAAGAAAAGTAAGTTTTGTAGAAGTAGCATGATACCCCATTCTTTCTAAATTTTCAAAAATCTCAGTATCTGGCAACTGACTAATACCATCAGAATCATCCAAATGAAGATGTCTTCTTATGGATGACTCAGTAAGAGTCAAATGTTTGCCATCCACTTTGGCCTTAATCCTTTGTTCCCCATTTTCAGAAGTTTTAAGTTTAGCAGATTGCCAAAATTGAAAAATTTGAGATTCATAAATAGTGGGATTGACTAGTAAAGCAAACCTGATATAGGAGTTATTTAAAAAGTCCACTACTTGATGAAAAGAGGCATTATCCTCTGACTTCTCCAAAAATGCTAATTGATTATGACGTTGGACAAAGTTTAGAACAACTGTGGAATCCATAATGAGAATTTTGAATATGATGGTGGGATTTGATGTTGGTACTGGTAGAAGATGAAAGGTGTATGTGAATTATGATAAGGACTGATGAAAGATGAATTGTGAGAATTACTTTTAACCGACAATAAGAAAGATTATAATAAGTAAATGAAAAGGCGGTTAAAAAGATCTTTTATATGTAAAATATAAAATAATATAATCATCAGTAAATTACATAACTACCCCAACGGCTAATTTTAACTACCAGGCCCAACGGCTAAAACTTTTTCTGACAGGCTCAACGGCTATCTAGCAGTACCTTTTTACTCTAGCAGTACCAATTTTGAACTACCAGTACCTTTGAAAGTTTTGCAAATATCCCTTATAGTTTTTAGCAAACTACCAGCTATCAACGGATTTGAGTTGTCTTTACCAAAAGCCGTTTGCTTAAGGACTAGCTAACTATTTGCAATTAAGTATGGTTAGTTAACAACCATATAGTTTTTGGTAAACTATCAACCATCAACGGATTTGAGTTGTCTTTACCAAAAGCCGTTTGCTTAAGGACTAGCCAGCTCTTAAGTTTGTAAAAAACTTGGTGAACTGAATACCAAAAGCCATATTGGCCTAAAGATGGTGCAATTTCCTTGGATGGAGGAAATTAAAAAGACAATGATGCTGTGTATCTTGGATGATTGGTTCAACAAGTGAAATCATCTAATAGCATGCCTTTGAGTTGAAACCTTTCTTAATTTGATCTAGATAGAACTTTCTCCTTGAGAAATGCTTCATCCCTTCTAGATATGTGATCTAACTCTATCTTTTTCAACCTCTGCATCAACTTGTATGCTCTTGTCTTTTTCTTCATAAATTGGTTTTTCTTCCATTCTAGGCTAATATTTCCTCCCCTGAGATTGTTGCCTCCCCTGAGATTAATATAACTTTTGTTTCCCCTTTTTGGAAAATCTCTTGTTTTGTTATCAACCTGAAATGTGTTAGTTGCAAACCAAAAGAACAAAGTGCAGAGCACTTGAACTATAGCATTTTAAACATTTAAGCATCAATGTGAACAAAACATAGCAAATTTTATATTAGCAGGACCAATTATGAACTGACAGTACCTATTGACTAACTAGCAGTACCATGTTTAAAAGCCAATACCAGTTAATTTTATGTACAAAAACACATGTTTTTCAAAGATTTATCAGTCCAAAATTAGAATCAGCAAAATTAAATTTCCTTAGGATCTCTGCTACATACTTATCTTGGCTGATAAATATGCCTTCATTGGATTGTTTCACTTGGAGACCCAAAAAGAAAGTAAGTTCCCCCATGGAACTCATTTCAAACTTACCATGCATAAGTTTTTCAAATTCTACACACAAGTCTTGGTTTGTTGATCCAAAGATAATGTCATCAACATAAATCTGCACTAGCAAGATGTCTTTCTTTGTTCTTTTGATGAACAAAGTTGGATCAATCCTGCCTCTTTGGAATCCACTTTCTAGTAGAAAACAAGCCAATGTTTCATACCATGCCCTAGGAGCTTGGTGTAGACCATACAAAGCCTTGGTAACCTTATAAACCTTGTCTGGATACTCTGCATCAATGAAGCCTGGAGGTTGAGACACATATACTGGTTCTTCAATTTCACCATATAAAAATGCACTCTTAACATCCATTTGATAGACAGTGAAGCCTATGAATGAAGCATAGGCCAAGAAAAGCCTAATTGCTTCAAGTCTTGCAACTAGAGCAAACACTTCTTCATAATCTACCCCTTCTTCTTGAGTATATCCTTGAGCTACCAATCTTGCTTTATTTCTGATCACTATACCCCTTTCATCTCTTTTGTTTCTGAACACCCATTTGGTTCCAATTGCCCTATGACCTTTGGGCAAATCAACCAATATCCAAACCTTCTGAATCTTGAATTGGAGAAGCTCTTCTTGCATTGCTTCCACCCAACTTGCATCATCTAAAGCTTTGTTTATGTTTTTGGGTTCAGCCTGAGATAGAAAACATGAAAACAGGCATATATTGGCAATATCATGATTCTTTTCTTCATAAATAGAGGAGATAAACCCTTCTTCATCTGAAGACAAGACTTGAGATAAACCAACTTGAGATCTTGTTCTAACACCAGAATTTATGCTACCAATCACATCATCAGTTGAGTGATCTTTGAGAATTCTAGTGTTGGGTGTTTTAGGAACTTCATAGGTAGATGGAAGATTGCTAATCCCCACCTCTTCTTGGAAAGAATCATCTATTTGAACATTCAATGGCTCAGCAGTATCAATACTTGAACTAGCAGGACCATCTGATGTACTAGCAGTACCATTGTCATTTGCACCACTTTCTTGATTCTCTTGATTCTGAGTTCCATGATCATCTTCAGTACCTTCATTTCTTGTGTTTGAAGATTCTTCTTGACTTGAAGATAGATCCATTCCTTTCCAAATTGGCATCCAGATGTAATCTTGATCTTTAGGAGTTTCAACATTATCTTCAAAACCTGCATCATCATTAGCATTTGTACCTGTAACAGGCACATAATTCATAGATTCTGAAAGCCTATCAATATCAAACATCCAATCTGGTCCAATTCCTTTCACATTAGTTAGTTTCTCTTGAAACTCTATGTGAAGATTCTCTTCCACTAGCCTAGTGCAAGTGTTAAACACTCTATAGGCCTTACTCTGCAAGGAATACCCTATCAAATAGCCAACATCTGCTTTTCCATCAAACTTGCCTAAATGATCTTTGGTATTGAGAATAGTGACATGACAACCAAAAGGTCTCATAAAACTTAAAGATGGTGTTCTACCAAAGAAAAGTTCATAAGGTGTCTTTCTATGTGGCTTTGTCACAAGAACCCTGTTTTGTACATAACAGGCAGTACCAACTGCTTCAGCCCAAAATGAAATAGGCAACTTAGAGTCTACTAGCATAGTTCTAGCAGCTTCTATAAGTGTTCTATTCTTCCTTTCTGCTACTCCATTTTGCTGTGGGGTTCTAGCTACACTAAATTCCCTTTTTATGCCTTTTTCCTTGCAAAAGTCATCCATAACCCTATTCTTGAACTCTATCCCATTGTCACACCTGATGACTTTGACTTTCTTATCAGATTGGTTTTCTACCTCAGTGATATATGATTTAAGAATCTCACTAGTTTCATGTTTAGATCTTAAAAAGAAAACCCAAGAAAATCTACTATAATCATCAGTAACAACAAGACAATATCTTTTACCATTCAAGCTACACACATTAGTAGGACCAAAGAGATCCATATGAAGCATATGTAAAGCCTGAGAAATAGAGTTGTGGGTCTTGGGCTTACAAGAAGCTCTATGTTGTTTGCCTTTTAGACAATCAACACAGATTTGGTCGTTTTGGAAAATCTTTTTGGGTAAACCTCTTACTAAATCATATTTTGCAATAGTGTTGATTGTTTTAAAGTTTACATGACCAAGCCTTCTATGCCAAAGCATAGATTCATCCAATGAGGCTTTTGCTACCAAACAAGTTAGACTCTCCTTAGGATCAATGTTCTTTAAATTAACACTGTACATATTGTTCCTTTTTGGGATTTTAAGAAGGATCTGACTCTCATCAGGCATTTTAAAATCAGAAGAAAGAACCATACATTCATTGTCAGTAAATAGAACATTGTTCTTTTTGTCACACATTTGTGAGACACTAAGGAGATTAAACTGAAGTTCTTTCACAAAATACACATTTTCAAAATCTAGTTTACTGGTTTTGATAGTACCTTTACCAGTAATCTTTCCTTTTATACCACCCCCAAAGGTAACAAATCCTCCATCAATTGTTTTGAAGTCTGAGAGGAAGGACATGTTGCCTGTCATGTGCCTAGAACATCCACTATCAACATAACCTTGATCACCAATATCAGTTGAATGTTCCTGCACATATATAAACATGTTAGTTTCCTTGGGGTACCCAAGCCATGACAGACTTGGGTTTGCCTCTTGCATCAATGAAATCAAACCTTTTCAGGATTGTTGATGCACCTTTTGATTGGATTGGTTTCCAAATCCAACGTGCTGAGGACTTAACAGCATTTTCCCTTTTTATCCATTTTGTGGTCTTTGGTCTATCAGTACCAATTTTGGCAGTACCAATTGGTCTAGCAGGACCTTTTGGTTTTGGACTCCAAACTTTTGTTTTGACCACATTTATCTTTTGGATTTGACTCTTCTCAACTTTTGGTACATATTTAAAAATGTTTCTTGTACCCTTTTCAGTTGGTTTTGTAATAACAGGCTTATGTTGTTTAACAGTATGTTTACCTTTTGTGATGTTAGACTTTTCAATACTTTTTCTGGGGTGAGTAACATTTGTTTTAGTCTTTGTTTTACTCCCAGAAACCCATTTATTACAATAAGCATGAAGATGATTAAAGCTACCACAATAATAACAAGCCTTATTGAACATAACAAAGTCATCACCTAATTGTTGTGACTTAAGGTTGTTCCAATTTGTTTGGCTTCCCCTAGGTTTGTTATTACATTTTTCACAACTTTCAACTGTTTTCAAAATAGCTTTAGCCTTAGCCTTAATTTCTACTTTCTTAGGACTGACTGGTCCTACTTTGATTCCTTTGATTGGAACAGTCTCATCTTCATCATCATCAGATACCCAATCCTCAATAATTAGAATATCTGGTCTCTTATTAGTGAGCACCTTGGAGAGTGAGGCATTCTTAGCACTCTCAGAAGGTCCACTATTCACTACAGGTTTCTCTAAAGGTTTGTGAGTGAATTCATGTAAACCTGATGCTCCAAGATCACTACCTTGGGGACAAGGAATTCCTCTATAAGGAGGTGGACATTTATTGTATCCTATCCCTGATTTGATTCTTTTATTCATCTGATTTTCAACTATGCTTCTAGTGCATTCAGAAGCAATTTCTAATTTAGTAACAGTCAGTTGAATATTATCTCTAGCCAATGTCACTTTAGTACACTCAGTTCTTAACATTTCTATTTCTGAATCTTTCAAAAATATTTGTCTATTAAGAATAGCTTTTGCATCAGTAAAGGTGAGTTCATTTTCTCTAAAGTGAATGATTTGTTTTTCTAGTTTGGCCATACCACACTTATAGTCAACTAAGTTTTGATGTGTTTTTCTGAGTTCTAATGTCTGTTCATCATAACATTTTCTTAAAGGTTCTAATACTTTAAAAACTTCACAATTTACAGAACATTTTGTGGTTTGTACCTCAGGGGTGGAGAATGCCATTAAAGCCAATTCATTTGAAGTTGACTCATCTTCACCCATGAAACTCCAATCAAAACCCATGCCATCAATGGCAACCATTGCTTTTGGCTCAGCAAATTCAACAACCTTACTCTTGCTTTCAAAGCTTCCTTTCTTCTCAAATCTTCCTTTATTCCTCTGCTCAAACCCTCTACCCTTGTCATCCTGCTTCTTAGGTTTTCTACACTCTCTAGAGTAGTGACCCTTCATGTGGCAGTTGTAACACTCCACCTTTGACTTATCATACCCTGCAGGCTCATTTCCGTTTATCATTATCTTCTTGCCAGTCCTCATCAACAACTTCTTAGCCCTGATGCTCAGAAGTGAAAGTTGCCACTTTATGTCCATCTCTTCAAGATCATCAAGATGAATCTCTTGAAGGTCTTCAAAAGTTAGTATGGACCCATTGTGCTGAGATGTCATGAAGGCACACCCAATTGTTTCATCTAAAATGGTTTTGGTACTACTGGAAGTACTAGCAGTACCAAAGTTTGCACTGGTAGTACCTTCTTCTCTGCCATCTTTTTCTTTATAAACAACCTTTGAGATGCTTGGGGATGAAACAAAAGCCATATTTCCTGAACTTGACCCAGTAGTCTTCTTTACTTCATGCTCTACTATTTTAAAATTGTTGTAGAGATCATTAAGACTCATCTGGTCAATATCTGGCTTGTTCTTCCAGACAATGACATGCATAGACCATTCTGAAGGTAAACTCCTAAGAAATTTAGAGTTTAGGTCTTCTTGAGTTATCATCACTTCATGGATGGCTAACTGGCTAGAAAGCTTATGAAGTCTATTGAACATACTGTCCAAAGACTCATTAGGTATGGCTACAAAGTTCTCAAATTGCTGTTTGAGAAGTGTTTTCTGTGTTTTCTTGGTAGCATCATTACCACCAAATCTAGCCACAATTGCTTCAAAAAGGGTTTTAGAATCTTTTTATTTGTTAAAGATCAAAAGCTGATCATTTGGAATAGTCATCAGTAACATACTCCTGGCTTTTAGATCATTTCGCTTCTGAATTCTTTCTTCTGCATTTGTTGGGTGTTCTTGTATTTGTGTTACAAGGGCATCGTTTACTGTTGTAGTGGTGATTGAGGGTTTAAATGAGTTGCCTCCTTCAATGATTTCCCAGAGTGCATAGTCTTGCACTTGAAAATATTGTTCTACCCTTAGTCGCCACATTTCAAACTCATTTTGCTTGAGTAATGGAAGTTTAGCTGCAACATTTGTTTGAATATGTTCAACATCCATTGTTCTTTTAATTTGTAAATATCAAGCCTGGCTCTGATACCACTTGTGGAAGGATTTATAAGTTGTGTACAAACACTTGGGATAAGAATCTTAGTAACGTGTTTGTGAGATATTTATGTATGAATGTGTTTAGCATGCGGAATCTACTACAACACACTTAAAAGAACACAAGGTGGTGAGTTTATGTAAACGTGAATATGGAATGAACAAAGAACACAACTTTGGTTAACACAAAACGATTCAATATTATTGATGAAATAATACGGATGATCTAAATATCACCGGGATTACAAAGTAATCTTGAATCTTAGATTGTAAAAGGATTTGTTAATTGAGTAACTAAGTTACTTGAGAGATAGTTCGATTTTTTTGGTTAATAGTTGAAAAGATGCATGCATGAAGTGGTGACTTAGTGAACCTTTTATACGATAAGGCACACTAATTACAAGTTGTCAAGTGGTTGAATATAATACTTTACTTTGACTATTCTAGCCTACAATTAAATACAACTACCAATGTACAACTCTGCAATATTCTTCTGTGGTTCACATAAGACTAAACTACTTCTACATAACGTATAACAATGTACAAAGACTAATAATTCAACTAAATATCTATTACAAAATATCTAATCAACTTGACATAAGCTTGGCAGGCTCTTCATCAACTAGCAGTACCTTCTACCCAGAAGGTACTGTTAGTGCATCTTCATACTCTTCAATATCAACTAGCAGGCTCTTCAACATCTTTGGCAGGCTCTTTGACTTGAACATTTTATTCCTAACAACTTGACTAGGGATAAGGCTAGGCTAAAAGGGTGTAAAATCTTTTTAAATTTTTTTTTGGATTGTATCCAAAGAAAAGATAGGCTCGGCGGGTGTAACTAGGGGTATAGCATTAAAGACAAAAGCTAACAAATGAGTCCATATGAGTGGTTAACTAGCCAATGTAGCTAGCTAATATAGCATTATATGAAAACGGAAGGCCATTGGGGTTAAATCCTAAGGTTGTCTCTTATCACGCATATACACTTATATCACAAATGAAATGTGATCTCACAAGGGTCTCGTAATGATTTACAAGTACAAGTTCTAGAATAAATAAAATCATCGGCACACTCATAGCAAAAGATCTAAGCATGAAAGATGTATGCTATATATAGAACAGGCTCAAATCCTCACAATTTAGTGGAAAGGGCTATAATCTGTGCTAGCTAATGTTATCGATCCCATAATGGATTGCAATATTAATCGGGACACATCTCGAATTTTCAAAATCACAGAATTTACCAGCGGATAAATCCAGTTATTCTAGTATATGATCTTTAAAATGACAAAAGACTAGATTACAAGGGCAAACAAAATTTAAAATTTAGCTCGAAACTTACAATCTATTCTTATTTTCCTATTCACCCCCCCCCCCCCACACTTAAGTTAAGCATTGTCCTCAATGTGATAAACGACAAAGAATGAAATAGGGAAATAAGAGAATAAACCGTATTTTCTGTTCAAGAAGAATCTTGATCCTAGCGTCCAAGCTTCGCAATCATTACCTGCAGTAATCTAAAAACAAAAAGAAATACACGCGAGATATTCCTACGTTTTATTTAAAGGTTAGTGATACACCCCCACACTTAAGTTCAACTAAGCGATTTAGAAAAACTTTGGGGTTTAATCACTAGAAAATAAAAATAACAAACACACGGGTTGCCTCCCGAGAAGCGCTTGCTTTATTAACGAGTCCTCAGCCGGACTCGAACTTCTCTCTCTTCACGTTGGTGCAATCGCTGACTTCTTCTTTGGAAATTTTGGAACGTACAACACATTTCCAATCACTATTCCTTCTCCAGTTTCATCTATGTATTCCAACTTAACTTTTTCCCACGGTCTTGGAAGAACATCATAGATATAACCGGTGTCTTCGGCCCACGGAGTGTTTTTCTTAAAATCGGCCGGGAAGGGTGTCATAAATGTTATGGCTTCATATTCGGATTCAGACGGAATCTCTTGAATAGAAACTTCATTCAATTGCTCCTTGTCATAGTATAATTTAATTCGGTGCCCATTAACAATGAAACTTCCACCATGTTTGTCATGCAATTCAACATATCCCGATGGAAATCCATGTTTCACTATATATGGTCCGAACCATTTCGGTTTCAGCTTAGGAGCTTTGAACTTATACTTCATGTTAAAAAGCAGAACTTTATCTCCGGCTTTGAATTCTTTTCGGATTCTTAGCTTTCTGTCATGAAAGGCTTTGGTTCTAGCTTTGTAAAGCTTGGAGTTCTCGTAAGCTTGGAGTCTTAATTCATCGAGTTCATGCAATTGCAAAAATCTCTTTTCTCCAGCTACTTTGAGGTCTGGGTTACAGCTTCTTAGTGCCCAGTAAGCGCGATGTTCGATTTCGAACGGCAAATGACACGTTTTTCCATACAACAATCTGTATGGTGTTGTACCAATTGGTGTTTTGTAAGCCGTACGAAATGCCCACAGAGCATCATCTAGTTTCCTCGACCAAACGGCTGGATTGTCTTTAACCGTTTTTTCGAGTATCCTTTTTAAGGCTCTGTTGGTATTTTCGACTTGACCACTGGTCTGTGGGTGATAAGCTGTAGCGAAACGATGATGAACTCCGTATCGCTTCATAATTTTCTCCATTTGTTTGTTACAGAAATGGGTTCCACGATCACTTATCAAAGCTTTAGGAATTCCATAACGAGCGAAAAGCTTTTTGAGAAAATTGACTACTACTCGGGTGTCATTTGTGGGTAAGGCTTCGGCTTCAGCCCATTTGGAAACGTAATCAATAGCAACGAGAATGTATTCGAATTTGTGTGATTTAGAGAACGGTCACATGAAATCAATTCCCCAAATATCGAATAATTCACAAACTTGAATGCTCTTTTGTGGCATTTCATCTCTCCGAGAAAGACTATCGGATTTTTGGCAAGCATCACAATTCTTAACAAGAGTATGGGCTTCTTTGAAAATAGTCGGCCAATAGAATCCAGCATCAAAGACTTTTTTAGCGGTGGTAGAAGGACCATAATGTCCCCCAGTCGGGCCATGATGACATTCATCGAGAATTGATGAGTGTGTAAATACTCATCATTTTTACCATATCTGAACTGCCAAATCATCCAAAAACACTCAAAAATGCATCAAAATACTGAAAATATCCCAGAAGTGTGTTTTATAAGTTTGAAATGCAAAATGTTTGAAAACAATTGAAAAACAAACAAAGTTTGCATAATTGGCAGTTTCAGTCCCTTAACTTTCAAAACATGTCAAATCTAGTCCCTGATTATTCAAAACATGTAAAATATCATTAAAGGTCCTTGGGAATTCACAAGTTGTCAAAATAAATCCTTTAAAGTTAAAAATTGCAAATTGACAACTTTAGTCCCTCAACTTTGAAAAGTGTCAAAAATGGTCCCTGGGTTATTTAAAATGGAAAATTAATAATTATAACCCTTGTACTATTCATCTATGGCAAATATGGTCCTTGTGTTAACATTGTGATATTTACAGGTTCAGCCCCTCAAAATCCAAAAATTACATAATTGGTCCTTGTGCTTATTTCTTAAAAAACCAAATCCGGATCCAATATTAAACTAAACCCAATACCCTTTATCACTACCCAACCCAATATTATCTAAATCCTAAACCCAGCCCAACCATAACCCTTGACCCGGCCCAATCCCAACTTAAATAATAATACCAGGGTTTGACCCCAGTCAAACCCATCTTCCCTTTCACACTCACCCCGCCAAAACCACCCCTCCTCCATCACTGCTCCAATACCACTCAACCTTTACACCTCACCCTTCCAACTCATCACCCTAGTCACTAATCTCTCCCCTCCACCTCCACAAACACCCAAATTTCCTTAATTGAGATAACCTGCTCTTGATATTTTTCCCGCCAAAAGTGCCACTTGTTCGATTGTGATGAAATTGGCCAAACCAAAGGTCAAGATGTGGTGGGATATGCTCAGAGATGTCGACAAAGGGATAAGAGTCTATAAAGAAAGAAGAAAAAGCAGTGTGAGAGACTATCTAGTGTAATTTTAGTAATTAGTGTCGAATTATTTAAATTTCCATTTCCCAGTGTAATTTTAAGCTTTCAAGTAATCTTTTTAGTGTTCTCACATGTATTAGAATCTTTTTCAATAATCAATTCCAAGTTTTATGTAAGAATTCAGTTAATGCAATTTTCTTGTCCAAATTTCATGTTTTGTTGAATGTTGTTAAGAATGTTGTTTCTGGACTTTTAGGCTCATGTAAGCTCCCTGTATAGCTTATTATAGCTATTAGAAATCTTAAAACAAGTTGTACTAGTCAAACTCAGAATTTCATAAAAAATCAAGAAAAATAGTTCAAAAATAAAAAATCCATGAGAATGATGAAGAAAGGCTGGAGCAAGGGAGAAATTGGATTGCCCTTGGGTTAGTTGCTTTGTGGAAAGCTTTAGGTCATGTTCTTGTTCTCTGATTCTGTGTTTTTAGCTTGGAAGGCTTTGTAAGCACCTATTTCACTTTTGAGCAATTACTGTACAATAGTCTATTTAGTTGTTATATCTGTGTTTTTATGCTTCCTAGATACATTTGAGTTATATTGTTGCTTTAGATTGGATACTTGTTCTTTGAAAACCTTTGAGCTCATATTTGTTGTTTTTACTGTCAATTTAGCTTAGTAGTGATTTTTAGGTATTGACTGATATTGTTGGTATTTATATGCTCAATTCAGTTTGTTGTATCAATATAAGTGCTTTGACAACAAGTTCTTGGTTTAAATATCAAATTTGCTGCAAAAATAACAAATCAGTGCATTTAAAGGAGTGTTTGGATGAGTCTGTGTATTGAGTATTAAGTGATCTCAGTGACCAAGACATCTTGACATAGCTTTCTTAACACCTAAGAAGCCAGAAACAAACAAGGTTTAGGTTGAGTGTGTGCCTGGAAAGTCAAAATCATTTTGATTCATCCACAGTTCTTCACTGTGTGGGATTTAGTGTGGAATATCCCTCATATCAATACACTAGTTGCTATTTTAACTTAATTCCATCTCAATATATCATAGTATAGCTTATTTAGTCAGTAAGGATCATTAGAAATTCACCAAAGTCAAACCTTGTTTTGTCTGCAAAAGTCAAAAGCCACAGCAGACCAAGTGTTCTAGCAGCTGATCTTTGCCCAAATTGGACCTCAATTGGTGTGATTGTCATGGGGCTTTTTAGGTTTTTAGATAGCCAGTAGTATCACCTTGATTTTGCCCCCTTAAGTTTTCATCTCAGTAGCTTATTGCTTAGCTTAATTTGGTCTGCAAGTTTGCTTGTTTCCTGAATTTTTCTGTATAAGTATTCAAACAGTCAAGTGCTTAACTTGTTAATCCTTAGTGCTTATCTGTGTGTTTCAAGTTGCTTTAAGCTTAAATAAGTTTGTTAAACCTTCCCTGAGCATTTGGTTGAATTTAGTGCTTTTTAGCTTATTTTTGGCTTATTTGCCAACTGCTTATCTACCCAAATCAACTCTCAGGGCTTATTAAACTTGTGAATTTAATTTTCCTAGCCTTTTAATATTAATTTAGACTTAACTTAAATTTTTCAGATTTTTCTTAAGTTATTTGATATTTTTAATCTTTTTAATTAGTTTAAAATAGTAATTAAATCATAATAAATAGAAAAATAATCAGAAAAATATAAATCCAATTTTCATAATTTTCTTTTGTCATTTTTAATCTAGGAAAAATATAAAAATATTTTTATTCCTTAAGAAAATCAAAAATAGAAATATAGTGATAGCTTCTATTTAATAGAATTTATCTTTTTAAATTTTAATTAAGTAATTTTTATTTTTATAATTTTCTTAGCTTCTTGTCACTTTAAAGTATTTATATAAAAATTTTCAGATTTTTATTTGATCTTTTAGTATTTATTAGAATTTTAATTAGTTTAAATAATTATTAAATAGTTTTTAATTAATAATAATTAATAAATAAGTTAAATAAATAATTTTCTTTTTCCAATAATTTTCTTTTATTATTAGGATTGTAAAAATATAAATTTCATATCCGTAGGCCTTTTATTTATTAAAACTCACTTTTTATTTCGTACGTTTACATTTATTTAAATTTAAACGTACGCTTTTAGGTTTTTATACGTTTCTAGCTAACTTGTTTTTATATTCTTGTTTATATAGCTTGTTTAAAGCTATTTTCTTATCTCCTTAGTGTAATCAAAACCATAATCCCTTTTCTGTTCAATAACACTTGATCACGATCCGTTTTTAAAGCACAATTTCACATCTCGCTGGGATCTAACGACCCGGGGATAAAACTATACTCCTTGGATAATTGCATTGTGTTCTCAATTGGTTTGACTTTGTTTGACCACATCCGTGGTTGATTTAAGTTGACTGTTTATGGGCCAATCAAATTTTGGCGCCGCTGCCGGGGAGGTGTGCTGCGTGTTTCAAACGTTTTGCAGTATCGTGTCTTTGAACCCCAATCTGTGAATATCTTTTCTCTCTTGTATATTTATCATATATAAAGCAAAACGCTTGTGAAGTTAACTCATTTAACGGATCAAGTACCAAAAATATCATATTCCTATTTCCCATAAAACCATATAAAAAACAAAAATATTTTCTTTTCTTTTCTATATATAATATCATATAAAAAATAAAAACATCAAAAATATTTTCCATTTTCTTTGTTAAATAATAAACAATAAATAAAAATTAACCATCGAGAACCAAGACTGAGTACTACCTAACTGGGGGTACGACCATAATAAGTTCCCAAACCTAAGATAAAAACTTGCCTTTGTATCACTTGCGAATATCGGCTCACCTTTAATTGATAAACAAACTCTAACGGAGGTTCTAGGATAGTCTGACATTAAATTGTCAGACTGAAAGAAGCGGGTTTTTAAGGAGCATTTAATTGCCCACCTCTGCTTCTCCGCCACTCTGTGCGTTTATCTTTTAGAGAGCTACCGTACGCCTGTTGATTATTGGTTTAAGTTCACTTGTGTTTTTTTCTCGATCTTGATTTTAATTGAAAATTTTTGTTTTCATCTTAACTTCTCAATAAACAAATAAAATCCAAAAAGAATCTTCTTACCCCTTTTCTGAGTTTCCTCCACTATAAAGGATTCTTAGACTCGTCTTAGTGCATGCGCACTCGTTCTTCTAGGTCATCAAGCCCTCTCCGTGAGCTTGGAAACATACCTCGAAGACGTCGTAGACGTTCTGCCCCATCAGTCGTATCTGAGGAACGTACTGATTCTGTCGTCATGGCAGATTTGCCGATGAATGAGCTTCTCCAAGCACCCATCGAGGGTTATGGAGATGCCATTGTTGTTCCAGCTATTGTAGCTGAGAGTTTTGAGCTCAAAACCGGGTTACTGAATCTTGTAACCTCTAGCCAATTCTACGGTTTTGAGAAGGATGATCCTCATGCTCACATTCGATGGTTTAACAAAATTACATCTACCATCAAATACAAGAACATCCCGTCTAGCTCAATCAAACTTCTTCTATTCCCATTTTCTCTCGAGGGACAAGCCCGGATATGGCTTGAAAAACAACCCCCTCGTTCAATTGAGACATGGGAGGACTTAGTTACAAAGTTTGTAAACGAATTTTTTCCACCGTCTAGAACGACAAGTCTTAAAAATGAAATCATCAAATTTACACAAAGATTTGATGAATCGTTTAGTGACGCGTGGGATTGTTTCAAAGAATTGCTTCGTAAATGTCCTCATCATGGTTTTACCGAGTTAATGCAAATCGACACTTTCTATAATGGTGTGAGCCAATCAGACCAAGATTCTCTCAATGCCTCCTCTGGAGGTAATTTTTTGAGCAGAACTGTCAAAGAAGCTTTAGCGATTATTGAAAATAAGTCTAAGGTCCGTACTGCACGAACAAAGCCATATCATTCTCAGGCTAGTGCCGGTCCTTCTACTTCATCTCCCGTGAGTACTTCTAGCACCGATGCTACGATTGACAAACTCACGGACGCTATTCAAGCTTTGGTTCTCTCAAGCCAAAAGAAAGTCACTTTCACACAAACTCCTTCACATGCTGAAGTGAAGAAAGTGGAAGTCTGTGTTACTTGTGGTGGCCCTCACGCATACTACGACTGTACTGCCACCGATGGTAGTCCTTTTGAAGTTAATGCTATAGCCGGTACTTCAAATCAGGGAGGTAATCAATACCGTCCTCAAATAGAACCAAATTACCGAGCTAGTAGTTACCAAGGACCACCCGGTTTTAATCAGAACCAGAATTTGCAAAACCGGAACCAAAATCAACCTCGAATGAACCAAGGTTATCAAAACCAAGGGAATTTCAATTCTGGGCAAAATCAAGGTTTCCAACACCAAGGAAACTTTAACCGAAACAATTCCAACCAGGGAAATCATTTTCAGGGAAATGGTAATCCAAATCAAGGGAATTTTCAACATCAAGGTTATAATCAAAATAACCGAATGCAAAATTTCCCTAATCAACATCAAGCCATTCCAGCCCAACATCCATCATCTGATGAGTTATTGAGGCAATTCATGAAAGCTCAAGAGGACACAAACAGGTTGTTGGTCAGCCAGATCTCTGAGATTAAAAAATCTTTAAATGATCAACCTTCGGGCTCAGGAAATTTTCCGAGCAACACGATCGTCAACCCGAAGGGCGATGTTAAGGCGATCACAACCCGAAGTGGTGTTTCATATGAGGGACCCACTATTTCCACTACCACTTCTTCTTCTTCCCCCAAGGTAGTGGGAAGTGAGCCTGAGGTGACTAAGGACCAGGTACTTCCTACTAATAACGGAGGTACCAACAACGTCCAACCTCAAGTTGTCCCGAAACCCAAGACTAAACATCAAGTTGTCTTTGAACATCCTGAAACCCCGGTTGAAAACCCTAAATCCAAAACTTCTATTCCCTACCCATCACGTTTAAATGAGCAAAAGCTCCGCGAAAAAGCTAGTCAACAAATGGATAAATTCTTCCAAATTTTTCAAGAATTACACTTTGACATAAGCTTTGCGGATGCTATCATTCTGATGCCCAAGTTTGCATCCACAATCAAACACTTGTTAAGCAACAAGGAAAAACTGTTTGAAATGGCAAAGACTCCATTAAATGAGAACTGCTCAGCAGTTATCTTGAAAAAGCTTCCCGAGAAGCTTGGAGATCCTGGAAGGTTTCTACTACCTTGTGTCTTTCCAGGAATGGTTGAATGCTATGCCTTCGCCGATCTTGGTGCAAGCATCAACCTGATGCCTAAATCAGTATGGAAGAAACTTTCTCCTCCTGAACTTACTCCTACCTGCATGACTCTTGAGCTTGCAGATCGTTCAATATCTCGTCCACTTGGCATTGCTGAGGACGTATTTGTGAAAGTAGGAAAGTTCCATTTTTCAGCTGACTTTGTGGTTGTTGATTTCGATGCTGATCCTAGGGTTCCTCTCATTCTTGGAAGAGGATTCCTAAGAACGGGCCGTGCTCTCATAGATGTATTTGAGCATGAAATCACATTACGTGTGGGTCATGAAGCTGTTACCTTTAACCTCGATCAAACTTCGAGGTACTCCTCAAATTACGATTCTGAATCGGTTAACCGAATCGATGTCATTGACATTGTTTCAGAGGAGTACTCTCAAGAGTTTCTTGGTTATTCTCATAATTCTGTGAGTGGGGATACCACCACATCTTCTCTACCTGTCATGTACGACTCATCCCCTTCTCTCACTCCGTTTGAGGGAAGTGATTTCAATTTGGAAGAGATCGAGGATTTTCTCAAGTATGATTCATTCCTAGAGGGGATTGATGACGCTGAGATTGATCTGGAGGGAGATATTCTTCTTCTTGAGACATTGTTAAATCAGGACAATTCTCCTCCACTCCCTCCCGTTGAACTTCATAATGAGGAAATCAGTTCAGTTGAGAAAACTGATGAATTTCCTGAGGTCGAACTCAAAGACTTACCGCCTCATCTTGAGTACGCATTTTTGGAGGGTGATGATAAATTACCCGTCATTATTGCTAAAGATTTAAGTGATGAGGAAAAGACTGCTCTAATCAAGGTCTTGAAGTCACACAAGCAAGCCATTGCTTGGAAACTCTCCGATATAAAGGGTATTGACCCTGAATTTTGTACTCACAAGATTCTAATGGAGGATGACTTTAAACCAGCAGTCCAACATCAAAGAAGGGTGAATCCTAAAATCCACGATGTTATCAAACAAGAGGTTCTCAAACTTCTTGATGCAGGATTGATTTATCCCATCTCTGATAGTCCTTGGGTTAGTCCTATTCACTGTGTTCCAAAGAAGGGTGGCATAACTGTTGTCACGAATGATGAAAATGAGTTGATTCCAACTCGATTGGTTACGGGGTGGCGTGTTTGCATTGACTATCGTAAGCTAAATGATGCCACCCGTAAAGACCATTTTCCTCTGCCTTTTATGGATCAGATGCTTGAGAGATTAGCAGGGAACAAGTACTATTGTTTCCTTGATGGTTTCTCGGGTTACTTTCAAATTCCCATTGATCCACAAGATCAAGAAAAGACCACCTTTACATGCCCCTATGGAACCTTTGCTTATAAACGTATGCCTTTCGGCTTATGTAATGCTCCAGGCACATTCCAGAGGTGTATGATGGCCATATTTACCGACATGATTGGTAAAACAATGGAGGTCTTTATGGATGACTTCTCGGTCATTGGGGATTCGTTCCAAGCATGTCTCTCCAATTTAGAAAACATGTTGAAACGGTGTAAAGACACCAATCTTTGTCTAAATTGGGAGAAGAGTCATTTTATGGTCAAAGAGGGCATTGTCCTCGGCCATAAGATATCAAAGAACGGGATTGAGGTTGACAGAGCGAAAGTTGATGTCATTGGTAAATTACCTCATCCCACTACCGTCAAAGGTATTAGGAGTTTTCTGGGTCATGCCGGTTTCTATCGTAGATTCATACAAGATTTCTCTAAAATCGCCCGGCCAATGACTCATCTTCTTGAAAAGGATGCTCCTTTTATCTTCTCACCCGAGTGCATCAAAGCTTTTGAAATATTAAAGAAAAAGCTTACTGAAGCACCCATTCTAGTTGCCCCCGACTGGGATTTTCCCTTTGAGCTCATGTGCGATGCAAGTGATTTTGCTATCGGTGCAGTCCTGGGGCAACGAAAAGCCAAACATTTTCAGCCTATCCACTACGCAAGTAAAACTATGACTGAAGCTCAAACTCATTACACCACTACAGAAAAAGAATTGTTAGCTGTGGTGTATGCCTTTGAGAAGTTTCGGCCATATTTAATCTTGACAAAATGTGTAGTGTATACGGATCACTCGGCTCTCAAATATCTCTTTGCAAAACAAGATGCAAAGCCGAGATTACTCTATTGGGTTCTCCTCCTGCAAGAATTTGATATCATTATATGTGATAAAAAAGGAGCTGAGAACCTAGCTGCTGATCATTTATCCCGATTAGAGAACCCACACCAAGATGTTTTCGAGAAAAAGAAAATAAATGAAACATTTCCTCTCGAGACACTCAATGCGGTTACTTTTCGAGGAGATTCTACTACCCCATGGTTTGCCGACTTCGCAAATTACCATGCGGGTAACTTCATAGTAAAAGGGATGTCGACTCAACAGAAGAATAAATTCTTCATGGATGTTAAACATTATTTTTGGGACGACCCCTACTTATTCAAAATCTGTGCGGATCAAGTCATCCGACGGTGTGTTTACGGACAGGAAGCTATTGACATTCTCAAAGCTTGCCATGCTGGACCCACGGGGGGCCATCATAGTCCAAACTACACCGCCAAAAAGGTGTTTGATTCCGGCTTTTATTGGCCCACAATCTATAAGGATGCCCAAGAACTCATAAAAACTTGTGAAGCTTGTCAGCGTCACGGAAATATTTCACAACGAAATGAAATGCCACAAAATGCAATTCAAGTCTGTGAAATCTTTGATGTCTGGGGCATTGACTTTATGGGGCCATTTCCATCATCTCGAGGAAACAAATACATTCTCGTGGCTGTTGACTATTTGTCAAAATGGGTTGAAGCAAAAGCTTTACCCACTAATGATGCCCGAGTTGTTGTAAAATTCCTTAAAGCTCTTTTTGCCCGTTTTGGAACTCCACGTGCTATAATCAGTGATCGTGGTACGCATTTCTGTAATGACAAATTTGATAAAGTCATGCAAAAGTATGGTGTAACTCACCGTCTTTCCACTGCGTATCACCCACAAACAAGTGGGCAAGTTGAAGTTTCAAATCGGGGTATCAAAAGAATTTTAGAAAGGACTGTAGGAGAAAATCGTGCATCCTGGTCGGATAAGTTGGATGATGCACTATGGGCCTTTCGTACAGCTTACAAAACACCCATCGGGTGTACACCTTATAAGCTTGTGTACGGAAAGGCATGTCATCTTCTGATCGAATTAGAGCACAAAGCCTACTGGGCCTTGAAACATGCTAATTTTGACCTTCAAACTGCGGGTGATCACCGTAAAGTTCAAATGAACGAATTAAATGAACTGCGTGATCAAGCATACGAGAACTCTTTAATTTATAAAGAAAAGACAAAGAAGATTCATGACTCTAAAATCAAGAACCGCGTTTTCAACGTTGGTGATCGAGTCCTTCTTTTCAATTCCAGATTGAAGATTTTCTCGGGAAAACTCAAATCCCGTTGGTCTGGTCCATTCTCTGTTACAAAAGTTTATCCATATGGTACCGTTGAGTTATCTCAAAATGACGGACCAAATTTCAAAGTGAATGGTCATCGATTAAAACACTACTTTGGAGAGGACATACCATTCATGGTTGTCCCGGATCTTCAAACTTTCCCCATGAACCAATGAATGCGGGGATCGAGTCAAGCTAGTGACTCGGTGATCAAAAACATTAGCAAAACATGGGTTCTCACCCGTGTCTCTGTTTTCTTTCTCTTTTCTACCACCTAGTGTGGGGGAGATGGTCTCTTCCACTTACTTCCCTGTAGACTTTTAAATTGCTTTTTCTCCCGGGCTGTTCAGGAACCCTTTGTTACAGTTGGCCGTTCACAAGCGGTTAGCTTGCGTGATAAACCTGACTGTTCGGGAGGAATCAACTTAATTCGGGGTCGAGTCAAGCTAGTGACTCGGTGATCAAAAACATTAGCCCGCACCATATGGGTTTTCACCCATATTTCTGACTTCTTTCTATTTTCTACCACCCAAGTTTGGAGGAGTGCCCACAAGTTGTATATATGTTTAATGTTAAAAAAAAAAAAAAAAAAAAAAAAAAAAAAAAAAATGTGTGTGTGTATATAAAATAAAAGGCTATTAATATTTCCCTTTCACGTTCTAAGTGTTGGTTTAACAACCGGTTCTTTGAATATTGAGGGCAATATTCAGTTCTAAGTGTGGGGGGGAAATTCTAGCGAATTTTATCAAATGTATCATCTAGCACCCCCATTTTAGCCAAAATTTTAAAATTTTTTCTCACCTAGAACTCAATAAATGGTTATCAGTCCGCCATGTCTAACACACATAAGGATTGGCTAATCCAGGAGCAAACGGCTCTTGGTAAAGATGTATCAAATCCGTTTATGGCTTGCAATTTGCCAAAAATTGTATGGTTTTCGACTCACCATATCTTTATAAGTGAAGAGTTGGCTAGCCCGCAAGGTTATGGCTTGTGGTAAAGGCTTTGGAATACCATAATTGGTAATCAGCTCACCAAAGATAATATTGATAAATTATCTAAGAGTTGGCTAGTCCAGAAGCAAACGGCTTCTGGTAAAGACAAATCAAACCCGTTGAAAGCTGATGGTTTGCTAAAAATCATTTGGTTATCATTGTACCAAAGTATCACATACTAAAACAATGGCTAGTCCAGAAGCAAACGGCTTCTGGTAAAGACAAATCAAAACCGTTTACAGCTGGTGATTTGTTCAAAATCACATGGTTATCAGTGTACCATAGTTCTTACTTGAACTAAAACATTTGGCTACTCCAGAAGTGATGGCTTTTGGTAAAGAGATAAAATCCATTAAATTTTTAAAAATATTGCTAGGGACTAGCAATAGTTTAGTGTGGGGGATTGATGAGTGTGTAAATACTCATCATTTTTACCATATCTGAACTGCCAAATCATCCAAAAACACTCAAAAATGCATCAAAATACTGAAAATATCCCAGAAGTGTGTTTTATAAGTTTCAAATGCAAAATGTTTGAAAACAATTGAAAAACAAACAAAGTTTGCATAATTGGCAGTTTCAGTCCCTCAACTTTCAAAACATGTCAAATCTAGTCCCTGATTATTCAAAACATGTAAAATATCATTAAAGGTCCTTGGGAATTCACAAGTTGTCAAAATAAATCCTTTAAAGTTAAAAATTGCAAATTGACAACTTTAGTCCCTCAACTTTGAAAAGTGTCAAAAATGGTCCCTGGGTTATTTAAAATGGAAAATTAATAATTATAACCCTTGTACTATTCATCTATGGCAAATATGGTCCTTGTGTTAACATTGTGATATTTACAGGTTCAGCCCCTCAAAATCCAAAAATTACATAATTGGTCCTTGTGCTTATTTCTTAAAAAACCAAATCCGGATCCAATATTAAACTAAACCCAATACCCTTTATCACTACCCAACCCAATATTATCTAAATCCTAAACCCAGCCCAACCATAACCCTTGACCCGGCCCAATCCCAACTTAAATAATAATACCAGGGTTTGACCCCAGTCAAACCCATCTTCCCTTTCACACTCACCCCGCCAAAACCACCCCTCCTCCATCACTGCTCCAATACCACTCAACCTTTACACCTCACCCTTCCAACTCATCACCCTAGTCACTAATCTCTCCCCTCCACCTCCACAAACACCCAAATTTCCTTAATTGAGATAACCTGCTCTTGATATTTTTCCCGCCAAAAGTGCCACTTGTTCGATTGTGATGAAATTGGCCAAACCAAAGGTCAAGATGTGGTGGGATATGCTCAGAGATGTCGACAATGGGATAAGAGTCTATAAAGAAAGAAGAAAAAGCAGTGTGAGAGACTATCTAGTGTAATTTTAGTAATTAGTGTCGAATTATTTAAATTTCCATTTCCCAGTGTAATTTTAAGCTTTCAAGTAATCTTTTTAGTGTTCTCACATGTATTAGAATCTTTTTCAATAATCAATTCCAAGTTTTATGTAAGAATTCAGTTAATGCAATTTTCTTGTCCAAATTTCATGTTTTGTTGAATGTTGTTAAGAATGTTGTTTCTGGACTTTTAGGCTCATGTAAGCTCCCTGTATAGCTTATTATAGCTATTAGAAATCTTAAAACAAGTTGTACTAGTCAAACTCAGAATTTCATAAAAAATCAAGAAAAATAGTTCAAAAATAAAAAATCCATGAGAATGATGAAGAAAGGCTGGAGCAAGGGAGAAATTGGATTGCCCTTGGGTTAGTTGCTTTCTGGAAAGCTTTAGGTCATGTTCTTGTTCTCTGATTCTGTGTTTTTAGCTTGGAAGGCTTTGTAAGCACCTATTTCACTTTTGAGCAATTACTGTACAATAGTCTATTTAGTTGTTATATCTGTGTTTTTATGCTTCCTAGATACATTTGAGTTATATTGTTGCTTTAGATTGGATACTTGTTCTTTGAAAACCTTTGAGCTCATATTTGTTGTTTTGACTGTCAATTTAGCTTAGTAGTGATTTTTAGGTATTGACTGATATTGTTGGTATTTATATGCTCAATTCAGTTTGTTGTATCAATATAAGTGCTTTGACAACAAGTTCTTGGTTTAAATATCACATTTGCTGCAAAAATAACAAATCAGTGCATTTAAAGGAGTGTTTGGATGAGTCTGTGTAGTGAGTATTAAGTGATCTCAGTGACCAAGACATCTTGACATAGCTTTCTTAACACCTAAGAAGCCAGAAACAAACAAGGTTTAGGTTGAGTGTTTTCCTGGAAAGTCAAAATCATTTTGATTCATCCACAGTTCTTCACTGTGTGGGATTTAGTGTGGAATATCCCTCATATCAATACACTAGTTGCTATTTTAACTTAATTCCGTCTCAATATATCATAGTATAGCTTATTTAGTCAGTAAGGATCATTAGAAATTCACCAAAGTCAAACCTTGTTTTGTCTGCAAAAGTCAAAAGCCACAGCAGACCAAGTGTTCTAGCAGCTGATCTTTGCCCAAATTGGACCTCAATTGCTGTGATTGTCATGGGGCTTTTTAGGTTTTTAGATAGCCAGTAGTATTACCTTGATTTTGCCCCCTTAAGTTTTCATCTCAGTAGCTTATTGCTTAGCTTAATTTGGTCTGCAAGTTTGCTTGTTTCCTGAATTTTTCTGTATAAGTATTCAAACAGTCAAGTGCTTAACTTGTTAATCCTTAGTGCTTATCTGTGTGTTTCAAGTTGGTTTAAGCTTAAATAAGTTTGTTAAACCTTCCCTGAGCATTTGGTTGAATTTAGTGCTTTTTAGCTTATTTTTGGCTTATTTGCCAACTGCTTATCTACCCAAATCAACTCTCAGGGCTTATTAAACTTGTGAATTTAATTTTCCTAGCCTTTTAATATTAATTTAGACTTAACTTAAATTTTTCAGATTTTTCTTAAGTTATTTGATATTTTTAATCTTTTTAATTAGTTTAAAATAGTAATTAAATCATAATAAATAGAAAAATAATCAGAAAAATATAAATCCAATTTTCATAATTTTATTTTGTCATTTGTAATCTAGGAAAAATATAAAAATATTTTTAGTCCTTAAGAAAATCAAAAATAGAAATATAGTGATAGCTTCTATTTAATAGAATTTATCTTTTTAAATTTTAATTAAGTAATTTTCATTTTTATAATTTTCTTAGCTTCTTGTCACTTTAAAGTATTTATATAAAAATTTTCAGATTTTTATTTGATCTTTTAGTATTTATTAGAATTTTAATTAGTTTAAATAATTATTAAATAATTTTTAATTAATAATAACTAATAAATAAGTTAAATAAATAATTTTATTTTTCCAATAATTTTCTTTTATTATTAGGATTGTAAAAATATAAATTTCATATCCGTAGGCCTTTTATTTATTAAAACTCACTTTTTATTTCGTACGTTTACATTTATTTAAATTTAAACGTACGCTTTTAGGTTTTTATACGTTTCTAGCTAACTTGTTTTTATATTCTTGTTTATATAGCTTGTTTAAAGCTATTTTCTTATCTCCTTAGTGTAATCAAAACCATAATCCCTTTTCTGTTCAATAACACTTGATCACGATCCGTTTTTAAAGCACAATTTCACATCTCGCTGGGATCTAACGACCCGGGGATAAAACTATACTCCTTGGATAATTGCATTGTGTTCTCAATTGGTTTGACTTTGTTTGACCACATCTGTGGTTGATTTAAGTTGACTGTTTCTGGGCCAATCAAGAATTCTTCTCGTTTCAGAACCGTAAACACATCTTCTAATCATCCCATCGGGACACATTTTGAAAAGATAGGGTTCTTCCAAATAATAATGTTTAAGATCTGAAAAGAATTTACTTCGTTGGGCATGAGTTAATCCTTTCTTTAGAATTCCTCCAACGAGATAATTTGCATAATTGGCAAACCATGGAATTTCGTTGTCATCAATTGTATCAACAGTCATGAGTGTTTCATCCGGAAAATAATCGTCGATCTCATCTTCTTTTAACTCTTCCAGATTTGGATTTTCTAAACGAGATAAATGATCAGCGGCGAGATTTTTTGCTCCTTTCTTATCTTTGATTTCAATATCGAATTCTTGGAGTAGTAAAATCCATCGGATGAGACGCGGTTTGGCATCTTGTTTCGCAAACAGATATTTTAACGCTGAATGATCGGTGAACACGACTGTTTTTGAAAGTACAAGGTATGATCTGAATTTATCGAAAGCGAAAACAACGGCTAACAATTCTTTCTCTGTAACTGTATAATTCTGTTGAGCATTGTTGAGTGTTTTGCTGGCAAAATATATAGGACGAAAATGTTTCTCTTCTCGTTGTCCTAACACAGCTCCAACAGCAAAATCGCTTGCATCGCACATAAGCTCGAATGGTAGTGACCAATCAGGGGAAACCATAATGGGTGCACTAGTCAGTTGTGTTTTCAGTGCTTCGAATGCTTTCATGCAGTCTGCATTAAAGTCGAAAACAAAATCTTTTTCAAGAAGTTTCGTCATTGGACGAGATATTTTGGAAAAATCCTTAATGAAACGACGGTAAAAACCTGCATGTCCTAGGAAACTTCTAACGGCTTTAACGTTAGTTTGGGGGTGGTAATTTGGTTATGACATCGATCTTTGCTTTGTCAACCTCCATTCCTGCGTTGGAAATTTTGTGTCCTAACACAATTCCTTCAGTTACCATGAAATGACATTTCTCCCAGTTGAGAACAAGATGTGCAGCTTTACATCTTTCAAGCATTTTATCGAGGTTAGAAAGGCAAGCTTCGAATGAGCTTCCGAAAACTGAAAAGTCATCCATGAAAACTTCCATAGATGTTTCAAGCATATCTTGGAATATAGCAATCATACATCTTTGAAAAGTTGCGGGAGCATTACATAATCCAAAAGGCATACGCCTATAAGCGTAAGTTCCAAAGGGACATGTGAATGTAGTCTTTTCTTGATCAGCCGGATCAATAGGAATTTGAAAATATCCTGAAAAACCATCGAGAAAACAAAAGTATTTGTTTCCTGCTAATCTCTCAAGCATTTGATCCATGAAAGGAAAAGGAAAATGATCTTTTCTGGTGGCTTTGTTTAACTTTCTGTAATCAATACATACTCGCCATCCGGTGACAGTTCTAGTAGGAACTAATTCGTTTCGTTCGTTGGTCACAACAGTCATTCCTCCTTTTTTGGAACACAGTGAACGGGACTCACCCAAGGACTATCCTCGATGGGGTAAATAATACAGGCATCAAGAAGTTTGATGATTTCTTTTTTAACAACTTCTTTCATGTTGGGATTGAGTCGACGTTGTCTTTCTACAACTGGTTTGGCATCTTCTTCGAAATTGATTTTGTGTTTGCAAAAATCGGGACTGATTCCTGGGATGTCAGAAGTTTTCCACGCAAAAGCTTCTTTATGCTTCTTAAGAACTGAGATGAGACATTCTTTCTCATAATCATTGAGTAACGAAGATATGACTACCGGAAGAAGTGAGTTGTCTTCCAAGTAAGCATACTCAAGATTTTTAGGAAGTGGTTTCAATTCAAGATCAGTCGGTGGTTCTTGTAGAGATGTTTTGATCCTCATTTGATCATTAAAATTGATTTCCTCAAAATCTTCTTTTATTATCTCTCCTTGTTCAACTTCTTCTTCTTCTTCGTCAATCTTTATTTCCATAAAATCAGCGAACTCTTTATCAAAGGTTGTTTCACTAATCTTCTCTGAAATACTCAGGTATGGATCAGAATCTTCAAGTAATGCGTCCAATTCTTCCTCAGTGACTTCATCGATTACATCAATGTTAAAGCAAGTGTCATCACTGGAACGTGGGTATTGCATTGCTTTATCGATTAAAAAGGTGATTCTATCTTCTCTAACTCCAAGATTGAGTTCTTTTCCTTTTACTTTGATGATCGCATCAGCGGTGTTTAGAAAAGGTCTTCCTAAAATAAAGGGTACTCTACTATCTTCCTCCATTTCTAAAATCACAAAATCCACGGGAAAAATGAATTTACCTACTTGGACAAGCATATTCTCAGCAATACCAACAGGATATTGGTAAGTATGATTAGCTAGTCGGATACTCATCCTTGTGGGTTTCAAGGTGTTGATGGAAAGTTTTGTATACATCGAATAGGGCATCAAGTTGATACTCGCACCTAAGTCGGCTAAAGCATCGCATGTGATGTTGTTTCCTAATATGCATGGAATCAGAAAACTTCCGGGGTCTCCGAGTTTTTGTGGAATTTTGTTTTGAACAATAGCTGAACATTCTTCATTGAGAAAGGTAGCGGATATTTGCTCCAACTTGTTCTTGTTGTTAAGAAGTTCTTTCAAAAATTTCCCGTAATTGGGCATTCCGGCTAAAACATCAATGAGAGGTACATTGAGTCTAACTTCTTTGATTATTTCAACAAACTTCTTATAACGCTCCTCCATTCTTTCTTTCTTAAGGCTCTGAGGATATGGAATTTTTGGAGTGTATGCCTTAACTGGTGGTTTGGGTTTGGGTTTGGGTGGTGTTTTTGGTGTATTTTCCTTCTTGGATTCTTCATCTTCATCCTCACTATCGTAATTGATAGCTGTGGTGTTGTTTGGGTTGGGTGGTGGATCATAAGAAAGGCCACTTCTTGTGAATACAGCATTGATATGCTCATTTTTGGTTTGTGGTGGACGATAAGTCTTATCATTCGATGATGATGATGGTTTTGGGTTGGTTTGGGTATTACTAGGCAACGAACCTGATGGTCGGGAAGAAATTTGATCAGAGAGTCTACCGAATTTGTTTTCAAGATCTTGGATAGACGCTTGGTGATTTTTCTGACCATGCTCAACTTTGGTTTTGAGATTGAAGAATTGATTCTTGACGAACTCGTTGGTTGATTTTTGAGCAGTGACGAATTCTCTCATCATTTTTTCAAAATCTGTTTCTTCAGGTTTTTTGTCGGCATTTTGTGGAGTTTGGTTCTCTACTCTTGGTTGGGAATCATGGTTGTTATCCCTTTGTCGGCGATCTTGCCAAATAGCAGAATTTCGTCCGTAATAATTTCCACGATATCCGCCTCCACAGTATCCTCCTTTGATGTAATTAGCTTCTCCTTCTTTTGGTTGATCCATAGGTTGATCATCGCATTCTGATGAGGGGTGGTTACCTCCACAGTTGTTACAACCATCTCGCATTTCTTTCATCTCTCCTCTAAGATCTTTGTATTGCGAGTCGATTTTGGAAACCAAGGTTTCCATTTTCTCCATGAGTTTAGATGAATCAGAACTTTCGGCAAAGGCAACGGTTTTTCTTAAGGGTTTGGTCTTGGCATCTTTCGACCAGTCGAGCTTGAGAAGAACTCGGTCTTCAAGCAATTGGTATGCCTGGTTAGGAGTCTTAAAAAGGAAAATTCCTCCAGCATCGAGAATTCCTTGAAATGTTTCATCAAGTCCATGGTAAAAGATTTGGATAATGGTTCCTCGTCCTAAACCATGTCCATGACAACTTCGAAGTAGATCTTTCATACGAAGCCAGGCTTCGACGAGTGATTCGTTAGGATTTTGTGTGAAAGCACGAATTTCTCCCATGAGTCGGTCAAACATAGCAGGTGGAAAGAATCGGCTTACAAAAGCTTGCCTCATCTCCTCCCAAGTATTGATGATTCCTGGTGTTAATTCGTTATACCACACTTTTGCATCTCCAGCAAGTGATGACGGGAAAAGTTTGAGTTTAATGGCATCTACATTGGTATCGCCGTATCGGAACATGCCACAAATTTCAATGAATTCGGCAACGTGTTTGTGAGGATCGGCCCTCGAATGGCCATCGAATTGACGGTCTTTGATCATAGAAAGATGGTGACCTTTCACGGTGAAATTGTCACCTAAGTTGACAGCAACAATAGCAGCTCCAGGAGTGGGTGCTACGGCTCGGTTTGCTTCCCACATGGGTTGATCATCAGCCATGGGAAAAGGTTGATTAGTGAATGGGTTATAAACGACTTTGGCTTCAAAAAGGTTATCAAATGGTGGGTTTGGTACTCTTGGCACACGATTGGTTAATGGAACAAAGGGTGTTCCTCTTCTTCTTCTAGATCTTGTTCGAATCAAACTTTCGGGATCGAAAAGTGGTGGAATTGGTTCTACTCCAGTTGATCGAGTGTTCATACAATTCCCTAGAGAATCGAGGAAATGTCTAAACAAACGAACGAAGAATGAAAACAATTTGAAAGGATCAAAATCGTCCAACCGATCGGATAGAAAGGTCTATCGATCGGATAGATCTCTCGGTAAATTTGGTTTGAAGAATCCGGTCGGATGGAAGTATCCGCCGATCGGATGGTGCTCTCGGTAAATGCAAATTTTGGAAAAACCCGATCGGATGGATGAACAACCGATCGGATGGGCAGCTCGGTAAGACTTTTTTTTTTATATTTTTTTACGAAAACTAACTATGTGAAAAATGGTCTAAAACTTACAGAAACACGATCAAAATCCCCGGCAGCGGCGCCAAAAACTTGATGTGCCCGGTTCGGTGCAAGTTTTAAATTTATAAGGGGTGAATTACCGAATCTAATGACAACACATACGAGCAAGTATACTCGTCCGTTGTAGCAAGATTCTGATGGTAAGTCGGGATCGTTCGCAGGGATTTGTGTAGTGAATCGAATTGTAAGTTAAAAGCAAATTTCTCAAACTAGTAGTAATGATATAATGAAAATTCAAATGATTAAAAACTACACTTGCTTAGACTAGTGTACTACAATTGACTAATATGATTGTGATAACTTTGGATAACATGTTGGTTGTGATAATTAGTTTTGTCACTAATCTATTGTTTCTATAAATTAAACCTTCGTCAAGATCTTGGTTTATAAAAACAAGCATTACGTTTAACCAATCAATTCAAGATCAATTCAAGGTTCATGAGTTGGTGTTCCTCAAACACAAAAACAATCTTTTGTTCTATCAAACAAGCTTAGGAAATGGTCAATACAAAAGGTAACCGATTATAGACAAAAGGTCACAATTGAAAGTAAACTATTAATCTCTCGACCTTTAAAAAGGTTTACAATCAATCCGTTTGATAGACGAAAGCATTTTTATTACAATCAAAATTAAGTTCCTTTTTTTAATCAAGAATAGTGGAAGACAACAATCATTCATAGACAAATGATTATAACTAGTGGAATAACAATAGTTCTTTCGACCCTTAAGATTACTAGCACTAGTTAACCTTGATTACCCAAATGTCACTATGAAACTTTATCACAATTGGTTCTTAGAATCGACTTGACATTGAATTAAAACATGTTATCATAATCATATGCCAATCAATAAATAATACACATCATCTAAGCAAGTGCACAAAGGCACTAGCCACTCATAGCAAACATAAATGCAAACTCAATACTTTGAACCAAGGTTGTCAGGATCGGGATCCTACCTAGGATCGTTTTTGGCTTTGCAAGATCGGGATCGTAGGATCGTAGGATCGGATCCTACCTAGGATCGTTTTCGGATTTTCCTTTACATATGTATACAAACCATTTTTAAAAACCTTCCTCTCAAAAAAAGTCAAAAAAAGTAAAAAAAAAATAGGATCGGATCGTTCACGATCCTACGATCCTACGAGCGATCCCACGATCCTGTAACGATCCTACCTGAAAAAAGGGTTACCAACAGGATCGGATCGTTCACGATCCTACGATCCTACGAGCGATCCTACGATCCTGTAACGATCCTACCTGAATTACGATCCCGTAACGATCCTGCTCATTTTGTGTGTGTAGGATCGTAGGATCGTACGATCCTACGAGCAGGATCGCGATCCTGACAACCTTGCTTTGAACATTAGAAACCATGATTGAAAGTCTTACAATGATTGGAAATAAGATTACAAGTGAAAGATTATGAGTAGTTCTCTCTTCCAGCATCTAACTCTCTCCTCTTCTAAAGATTTATTGGTATATATAAAATACCCAACAAATGGTTCAATAAATTGCTCTAACCAAGGGTCTAAGTGCATAAATGCTTCTCTTGCTCTCCAAGTAGTATTGAATAGGTTAGAATACTGAAAAGCAGGACCTAGAACCGGATTTGTAAAGTCACAATCCTTAATAAAGAAGTTTTGGTCAACAGCAACCCCCAACCGATCGGATAGAATGGTCTACCGATCGGTTGGTCTTCACGGTAAATCCCAATTCTCCTCATCCGATTCGGTTGCGGGCGGCAACCGATCGGATGGCTACTGCTGGTGGTCTTTTTTCTTGGACTTTTCCATATGACTTGTTTCTCGGTCGTAGCTCTTGATTCTTTGATCTTTCCCTTCATCCTTAAGCTTATTAACTCGACTACTTGGACTTTTACTCATTGAAATATCTTACGGAGCGGGACTTGTCACAATAATCTTCATGCAATCATAAATATCTCTTTCTTCCTCATTTTTGCATCTTTTCCATCCATTTTCCTGTCTTTGGCTACAAATGCTTTGCAAACACACTTTGGTACGATTTAGCAACAAAAGCATATAAATATAACCAAAAAACATATATAAAACTACCAATAACGCCACTAAAAATATGTTAGATTTAGGTGTTATCAGCAATCAAGAAACTGAGATAAGCAACTTCGTGCAGATCTGCACATACTATACTGATGCAGCAGTCTTAGTTTTTTGCACTTAAGTCTTTCAATCCTTCATGAAACTAAACCAACCTTTGAATTCTTACTTAATACAATAGATGGAACATAAAAATGCCAAAGGGATAGATCAAATAATCCTAAGCTTATTAGAAGCTTAAATGGGCAGTTTGACTTCCAATATTGCACTAACCAACTCAAAACTTAAATATGCATCAAATCCACTTAAGTCCTAATAGAAACAGCTTAACTAGCCTACAACAAGCTCAATCAAACTTCACCTATGTGTCAATGAATAGTACAAAAGCTCAATCATACAGCAACCACTTATACCAAACACTCCTTAATTGAATCTGATTTGAACTTTTCACCACTAACCACTAATTTGAGTTATGATAACACTTAACTACTGATTATCCAACTTCTAAATCACCTAATTAGCAATTTGCAAAACCTCAATAAGCACTTAATAAGCAGGTGAGCTACTTAACTGTTTTTGGCTTATCTATGATTTTAAAAGCCAAATGGAGATTAGTACTCTAAAAACTAATCTATAAGAACAAATAAGATAAAAAATGCTAATAATACTCAAAATAAGCACTGATAAACTAATAATAAGCAGTAGATCAATAATAAGCTATTAATTAGGATTAACAATGGAACTCACAAGTCACTACTGCTGAAACATGAATGAACCAAGTATCAACTATCCCAGGCTTGATAAGTACAAGCCAATAAAACCCCAATAAGCTTATAAGAACAGCTTATTTCTTCCACAGCTTAATGGAACAGTGAAGTTGACTTTTGTTGACTTTTGGGAACTTTTGAGTAATAATCTGATTCAGTATCTAATAAGCTTCACAAAAGCTGATAGAAGCTAGTATGAGCTTAATCTAATGAAAACTAGCTTATTGAAGCTGTTTTTAAGAATTGAAAACATATTTTTGTATTTTTGAGTTATTTTCTAAAAAATAGAGATAATGAGATTAAATGAAAGAAGAGCTTAATCTAACTAATCTAGTAGCTTATGTAACAGTAAAAGAGCTTTAACAAACAACTTAAAAAGAACAAGTTTAAGTGAATACGCAAAAAGGTGAGACTAATATTTCATTAATAAAAATTCATTACACTATTTGAAATTTGAAAATACAATTCAGAAGCAAATTTAGCAGCATAACTTTAATCTAAAAACTACATAAGAACTACTTAAAAATTACATGAAAATGAAGAAGCAAGGGTCTCTATTTATAGCCGATTTGTGAAGCTTCTAGGGTTTGCCATGTCATCGATCCACACCTCCTTGTGCTTCTTTGAGTCGTTTTCATCCATTTGATCATCTCTTGGTCATCACTCAATCAACCTCAGCCCTTGGATCATCACTCCACGTATCACCAGCCAATCAGAATCCTTGATATATATAGATATATATATATATATATATATATATAGGATCCGGTTCCATTGAGAAGGTTTTTATTTTGAGAAGATTGAGAAATCTTCGTTTGAACAAACTGATTCATGTTTTTGATTTGATTCACAAGTAAAACATCATTTTATGGTGAATCGAATCTATAAATTACAAATTTGATTCACAAATCATTGTTAAAATCGAGTTATGATGATGATTCATTAAATTTGTATAGATGATTCAGTATTCTACATATATCGCAAAATCGAGAGATTTTTAACATTGATTCAATTTTTTTTTACACATTTTGAATTTTAATCACATTAAAATGAGTTTTACGCTTGAAAAACATGAATCAAAGTTAAAAATCTATCGTTTTTGAAAACCTTCTCAATCTTCTCAAAATAAAAACCTTCTCAATCGATCCAGATTATATATATATATATATATATATATATATATATATATATATATATATATATATATATATATATATATCGCCCTGGGATTGCTGACATGTCAGTCCTGACATGTCAGAATCTTTCTAGAAGTACGTGAGAAGTACGATATTGCCCTTAATTGTGGTTAATTTCGGGGATGGGTAAATTAGGGTTCATCCTGGGTAATTGGGGGTGAAAGGAAATGGCGGGTATATTTTTTTTATTTTTGTTTGATGAGTTAGACCGAGTGTGGGTATATTCGGTTTGTGACCGGATTTTCGGGATTAAAGAAGGATGTGGGATCGGGTTATTTTAATTTTTGGGTTGGGCTTGGAATAATAAAAATCCGGATTATAATTTTGTTATTTGTTTTTGGTTTAGAAATAAATAACAAGGACCAATGTTGTAATTTCTGAAACTTCAGGGACCTTTTTGACATTTGAGCATAAACTTTGACCATTTGCTTCCCGGCTCCGGCTATAAATATCTTTTCCAAATCTCGTGCTCTTGTTTTTTGGTTTTTTCCTGATTTTTATCTTTTTTTCGTTTATCCGTTGCCTGCACAAACATAAACACAAAAACACAATATCTTTTGGCATTTTGGTTAGTTGGGTCCGGTTTTGGTCAAGAAAAGGTATGTGTTTAAGCACATAACAAAATCCCCCAGACTAAGTTATTGCAGTGTCCTCACGCAATGTTATAAAAACACGTTTTTCGAAACCAAAAATTTCCAATCTCTTTTTACTAACTTTGAGAAGTAGCAAAATTTTCAAAAGAGATTAAGAAATCTTGAGTTCTAAAAACTCCTCGATTTTCCTTATTATTCTATTTTTTTTATTCTTCTCATTATTCATGTGACGACTTTTGTTGACAATCATTATCTATCAATAACTCTTAGGGTCAACGAGTAGGAAACACGACTCATAAAGAAGTGACCATACAGATAAAATTCGTCGTCCCTGATTTTTCACGAGTCTCCAAACTAAGCTTAAAAACGAAATCATTGTCTGTTTACAAGTTAGATGCCAACACTACCCATGGAAGTTACTTGTGTAATTACCTCTTGCTCCCATTTTCCTAATTTGCCTCTATTTATTTTATTTTTGGTGAGAAATGAATTGCTTCATATTTTCTCGTTTCGATAGGTTTTTAGTCTGATAAAGATACTAAATTAAGACGCTAAGTAGTTTTCAATCTTCTCTCGAGAACCGTTGCTTTAAAAATGAAGTCCACATCAAGGCTTTTTTAATTTATATTTTTGACTTTTGTATTTATTATCATTTTTCATTTTTCATTTATTTAATTATTTATTTTTTTTATAAACAACTTTTACTTGCGTACCCTAAATGACGGAGCTTCACGGTTTAGTTCCAAGACTTTAAACCTTCCAGAATAAAGGATCCAAATGCTGTAACAATGGAGTGTTCCAAGACTCTAGACATTCCTGAAACGAGGATCCAAGATGGTTAGACCAAGACTTCACACATTCCTGAATAGATGTCCAAGGGCCGGCGCAAGAGGGTAGCCAAGACCTTACGCCTTTCGGAAAAAAGGATCCAAGGCCCGATCTCGATTCCGTAGCTTAGAGCACTAAACTTATTATTTTTAAACGTATTTATTAAGTAACCTTGATGTGTACCCAAATTTTAAAGCAAGGATTCTTTTAAGAAGACCAAGAACTAATCATCGGCAAAACCTAACATCTTTAATTATTCTTACAATTATATATGGTGAAACAATTTTATGGCAGCGAAAGGCCACAAGTAGCTTCGATGAGCTCTAAAGAGAACCAACTACTCCATGTTTAGCAATCTAACTTATAAACAACTCTATCATTTCTCGTTCTTCGCAAATTTAAAATCTTAAATAATAAGATCCGCGAATGCTTAGCCAAATAATCAAGCCATGCATATTGAAAGTCAATTATGGGAACTTGCAAACTCTTAAAAAGAATTCGCATTTTATAGCTCCTTGTGTAAAAGACTAGCACGGGCTTATAGATTATAAAGGTTAATGAAACAAGCTAGGGCTCAACACGCCCGATCAAGTCATAATTTTATTCCTACTCTCACCAGCGGAAAGTCAACAAAATGTCAAAATTTATTGTATTTTTGCACAAAAATTTTTAAAAATTTCATTTTTTGGACTCTTTCATTTTTTTTGGAGGAAAAAACGGGGTTGCATTAGAAAACGGCAAAAATGCAAGGAAAAAATTAGATCGAAAGATCACCCCCCCAAGACTAAAACGAGACATTGTCCTCAATGTCTTAAAGGTAAGGGTTCTCCTACAAAAATCTAAGGCCATTTATTAATTATGCCAAAAGATAGATGTGAAACGATAAGATTTAAGGATATTGGATAAGAAACGAATAATGAAACTCGAGTGGAGAGAAGCGAACCACGAGCACGAGATTCTTCATTATTCAGGAAATCCTGGACATATCACAGAAAACCACGAAACACAAGAAATGGAAGAGGTAGCCCTCCTCACGTCACTTATTAGAAAAAAGAAACGAAGGATAAGCATGGGGTGCCTCCCACGAAGCGCTTGTTTATTATCGAGTCGTATAGCTTGGACTCGCCCCGAATTCAATTGTTCTTGGGGGAGCATGTGGAAAAGAAAATCTCCATCAGACTTTCATTCAAGATGTTTGGATAAACATTGAAGTGCGTGAAAGTTCCACTCTGATGAGATACCCACGGCTTTAAGAAAAAGAAACCATAAATGGTAATACCGGGGTCAAAGATGGTATCCTCACTCCCAACGGAGTGAAGAAGAGGAGAAATCACATCATATGTGATGAAGAGAAGAAAGATTTTTATGATTATTGTATAATACTCTTCATCATCAAAAGAAGATTTGTCATTTAAGCTCTTAATTGTAACAAAAGTCTCGGGAGGGAGGGTCGGGATGAAATCTTCAATAAGCAATTTCTTCTGATCAAGAACACCTCCCCCCAGACTAGAATCGTCCTCAAGATCAAAATAGAAATGATCGTATTCTGGATGAGATATAAAGAGAGAGAGAGAGAGTTCACCGGAGAACTCCTCATGATAAGGATCATTCATAAAAAGAAATGAATCATACTTGGGAGGAGAGATATAAGCATGAGAAGTGGTACTGCCACCACTCGTCTCTTCCGAATGATCAATATCAAAGCAAAAGGCTTCAAAAGCCGGTAAAGAAAAATCGGGATGAGAAGTAGGATTGCCACTACTCTCCTCAGCCGTATCAAAGATAAAACTCTCATATTCGGGAAAAGAATCCTCGAGCTCGAGCTTCGGAGGATATGACGGCTTTTCATCAACAATTATTTCTTCAACTTCTTCCGGGGGAAGGGAAAGTGACGGTTTATCAAATATCTTCTTTTCTGATAACGGAGCATCTCCCCCTGGATCACAATCATCATCAACAATTTCTGGTGAAATTGGATCATCGAGCTCTTCCATAGAGATATCACTTTCCTCAAGTGGAGGAGAAGGATGGGAAGAGTCGGAAATGATGAATTTTGGAGATGAAATAGAATTGTTATTTGAAAAGAATTTAGTTCCATTCACAGAATCAACAATCTCAATACGATAAACCGACTCCGGAGGTGGGACAAGTGGTGTGCTCTTAGAGCTAGCAATTTTCACCACTTCCATTGTGGTCTCCGATTCTTGTTCATCATAATCAAGAACACTCTTAACTTTCGTAGCACAACTCTCAAACCATTTGCTCGAACCAGGGGTAATTTTCATGGTTTTGAGCTCAGCACGTTTATTTGAAATACTCTTAACCGTGAATCTTGAAAGTGTCGAATCAATTCTTTTGGAAGTAATTACGGGATCAGATTTTTGATCAACCGTAGCAACATTGCATTTGGTGGTTAAAGATTATGAGCTCTGATTAATGTTAAATGTGACTTTTTCATTATCAACCCGCAGTGTTATTTCTTTACCATAAACATCAATCAAGGCACGCCCGGTTGATGCGTGGTTTTGCGACCTTACAACAGGTTTTACCTCTCGAGGGATCTCAAGAGGCTTGCAATCCCCACCAGGCAGTGTACCTGACCGATGTAGTATAGTGTAGTGGCAAGTACCGGGGGATTGATCGTTCTCTAGGGGAATAGTGTCGTTAGGATTGAAAAACTACTCTAATAGGTCTAAGGGTGAGGGAAGATTCTTTTTGTATTTTTTATATTTTTATAAAAGCAAGTAAAATCTCAGGTTTGAAGAAGTGGGCGGAATTAGTTGCTAGTCAATTAACCCAAATAACTACAATTGCAAATAAAATAAAATAAAATAACTGAAAATAAAAAGGTTGTGGAACTTATATGGAGAGAAATGTGTTTACTTAGATTTCCTTACTCCCTAACTATCTTTTACCGGTTGATTAGTGTGTATTAATTGCGTGGATGACGGGTGTATTCCTTAATACCAATCGTGGGGTGGCGTACGTACTTCCCCAACTCTATAAGCTCCTACTTCACTCCTATGTCGAGCCGGCTAAGAAGCTCCTAACATGGGATCACTAGAATTCGCTCATGCATTAAATACAACCATAAAAACCTTAGTACGCATTGGTTCATGTTTCTTAAGACGTTCAAGCAAGTTACCGTATAGGAGGTTAGCCAGTTTTCTTAAGCCTAACATCGATAAACAATCATCCAATACAATTAATAACACACCAACAACCAATAATCAATAGTTAGGTTTCATTAGATCTAAGCAAACACAAGATAAATCTAGCCTAACATGTTAAATAAAAGACAAGAACAAGATATAATCAAACAACACATAGACATATTGAATGATTAATTGATTACTTATCTTCAATTGAACATGAGAGATCCAAGGGTATAAAACCCTTAAAAGTAGCAAAAAAAATCGTCTTAGGGTTTCTCCTCACAAAGTTGCACACTAATGACTAAAAATTATGAGAATATATATAGAAAATCAGATCTGACGGCGTCACGTTATAGAGCTGACGTCGTCACCTCGCCGCGGTTAGGGTTTCTTGATGGCCTTATTGACGCCGTCCCCTTTTAATCATCCAAAATCCTCTCTGGCGCGTCAAGGGTTGACGGCGTCACAATGGTACTTGACGCCGTCACAGGTACTTTTCCAGCCGATTTTGAGACTTTGTCGTTTTCTTCACTTTTAGGCTCCAAAAACGTCCAAAATGCTTCCTTTTCCAGATTGCTTCTCCAAAGTACCTAAAATGACAAAAGGAACGATTTAGGGCAATATTTGATCAAATAAATACGATTTAGGGCTTAAATGACCCCCTAAAAGCGGTACACTTTTCGCTTCATTAAATACCCTTACACTTGAGATTTGCTTGTCCTCAAGCAAATGCGCTTTTATTCTAATCAAAATACAAGTTAGGGGTCATTTAACGCTAATATAAAAGTAATTACAACAAATAGTCGTTCCACTTTAATCATAATAAGCACGGAGATTACAAACTAGCACCTCACAAGTAGTGTTTAGATACTCACATCTCTCAGGTGTCATAAAAGTATATCTCATAAATGAAAATGGATAATATCTCTCACTACCTGTCATAGCAAATAGATTACCATAGGCTTGGGAAAGGATCAAAAACCTCCTCCACTAGGCGTAAGCACCTAAGATAAACTATCAAAGAGGGCTTTTAAACGGGTTATAACGTTAGGTGTAGGGATATGATAAACACGGTTTTGTTGGATAAAGGATATTTTACTGGTGGCGAGTTAAAGATCTTGATTAATTACATGTACAATATGGCGTTGCTAAGCCAAGACTAGACTCGACTTAAGCTAATGAAAAATAACAAAAAGATAAAATAAACATAAAATGAAACGGGATGGTAGTCCGCATGTTTTTTTTTTTTATTTTATTATTTTTTTTTTTTTTTTTTTTTATTGCATACACTCTTGCCCTACCATCCAAAATAATACATCGTAGGGGGGTTGTATCCCCTTACACTTGAATTTTTACATAACTTTACAATTAACTATTCTAATGACTCGAATTAAGATAATCGAAACACTTGGAGTACTTTTAAAATATTTAGCACATATGGGGGTAATGATGTTGTTCTTCCCCATTACTCCATTACACTAGTACTTTACCCATGAGTCCCAATCGTCTCAAAACAATATGTACAAGGATATGACTCGACTTAGCAACCATGTAATCAATTAGATAATTAACTTGGAGTTTAAACAAATGTTGTCACAATAATGCACTAAAAATAAGTGCATACAAGGTAGGCTAAGGCGATTTGGGTGTACATTTAAGTGGGGTGTAAACAAATTCTTACTTTAAGTAAAATGCTTAAAGTTAGAAACGAAAAGATAGGCTCTGAGGGGTGTACTAGGGGTATCGTGTACTAAAAATGAGTACAACGCAAAGGGTGTGGGAGAATTACTTGACCAATGTAGCCAATGTAATTATAACAAAAACACAGGTGTAAAACAATGGGTTAATCCTAATGCCTATTATCATGTAGTAAATCTAACTACACGAATGTAGTCTCACTTGTGGCCTCGGAATGGTCCTAACGCAAGTTCTAGAATCTAAGTGCTACCGGTACACACATCATAGCATAAATGCTTTTTCTACCAATTCTAGGGGCGAACCTCACATATTTGGGGGTGGAAAATTTTTTAGTGGTACGGTTTTGTGCTAGTCATATAACTCCTATCCATGAGACGCTCATTAAGACCAAAGTTTCACTCCTATATGTTGTAAAAAATTTTAAATTTGGCACTAAAATTGCCTTAACAGGTATTTCTCTCAGTTTTATTACACATCTACTATTAAACAAACGAAAAATCAAGCGTAATTGCATTCTCTTAGGTATCGTACTTTACCCCCCCCCCCTTACACTTAAGATGGACATTGTCCCCAATGTTCAAATAACAAGATGTAAAAGTAAATAAGGTAAAAGAATGAAATCAAATACTCCCCTGATTCGTTCGGTGGATAAAGAGGTAACATGGTTAGATCTTCTTCCAAGGTAATGTTGAAGCTTCAAGACTAAAGCAGCGCCAAAAGCTAGATTCCACATACATCTCCTTGTCCAAAATAACCTGTTAAACCTGAGAAAACAAACACGAAAACCTGCATAACATCGGCGGGATAAATCTGTATAAGGATATAATGCTTGTGGAATGATTATTTTGCAGATTCCTGGAGTTTGTAAGTTAGAGATTTAATAAAGCATTTTATGATTCCGGAAGAAAAACAAAACTTTCAAAAAAATATTCCAGAAAACTGTTCCTGACGCCGTCAGACTGGGGTCTGACGCCGTCAGCAGTGATCTGACAGATTTTTCATGTTAAGTTTCCGGAAAATTTCTGGAAAAACTCAATCCTTATTTCCTGGAAATCCTGCAAAATATCATTATGACTCGATACTAGCATTTGACTCAAACAATTACTAATATGTATGTTAATTTAATATTGTTATGATTCATGATCATTTGTTCTAATAAACCGATTTGGATTTCCCTTACACTTATCTTTTGCAAAATACCTTTATATGTAGTTAAGACGAAGTTAAAAACAAAATAAAGCATTTTCACAATTTAGTTTCGAACATGAATCAATAATAATAAAAATTAAACATACATACGGAAGCAAATAAAATCAAACAAACAAATAAATAAACACACAAAGCAAATAAAGCTTGGGTTGCCTCCCAAGAAGCGCTTTTCTTTATTAACGAGTCTTGTAGCTAGACTCAAAGTCACCGTACATTACGTGACTCCATCATTGGTCACGGTTTCTAGGCTCCCCTTTGATTCTCTATCAGAATCACTTTCATAGTAAAGGTATTTCGGGTCCTCGAGATCAAAAGGATTGTTTTGGTATTTAGAACTAAGCTCCTTAACATGCTTAAAGAATCCACTCGACAGGTCAAAAGTGTCCTTACATCCTCTTCTCACATCATCATCACATAACACGAGTTGGGAACTTAACCCATCGAGCTCTCCATAATCAATCTCCTTGAATTCTCTCATCTTGTAAGGCGTTTGGTATGAGATTTCCCTAATCCCATAGGTGAAAGTCATGATCCCATTGAGCTCGTCCACAACCAAGCTTGTGGCCTTGCAAAAAGGTGCCCCAAAAACAAATTGTGATAACCTGGGATCGATGTACTTTTCGATATTATTGACGATTGCGAAGCTCATAGTGAATGTCATATTTCCTACAAACACCTGTACATCATCATCTATGCCAATGTCATCCTTCCCTTTATGAATCATCCTCCATCTACAAATGTTGTTATAATGAAACAAGGACATCACATTTTTGGGTAAACATGTGTCAATGTAAACATTATAAAAATGCTTGTGACCAATCATGCAAGGTATTTTGAGATTATTCGGATCACGTCGCTTAATTCGGCCAGGCCTTCTACCGTGTAGCCCCCATGTGTTGCAGATTGCTGATGGTTGATACTCATACACTTCTTCACTGCCATCCCAAAAAATCACTTTCCTGACACCATCGGTAAATAATGCACTACTATCATCCTCATCGAGTATCACTCCCGTTGCTTTTATGAATGGTTTGCCTAGAACAAGGCTAGTTAAGGATGGGTTGATGATCGAGTTCATGTTATTAAATACAGTTAGCTCGATATGAAAGAGGAACTTTTCTATCACAATTGGTACCCTTCTTATTACCCCGATGATATTAAACCCTTCATATTTGACCTGTTTGGTGAAGGCTTCGTTATATAGAGAAAGGGATATTGCATTCATAGAAGAGTTGGGGTTTATGTAGGCATCTTTTATAAACTTTTTCCTAGTGGTGCAAGATATCTTAAAGACCCTGGGAGCGCCATCCTCTATTCTCTTTCCAAATCCCATAGACAGCTTTGCTGTGCCCCTCTCAAGTTCCTCCACCAGGGGGCGGTCTAGCAGTCCTGGGAGCCCATGAGGCATTTCGGATTTCTCTTCCGAGCCCTCCTCATCACTCAACTCTCTTGTACTAGAGTTCTTTGGTGAGTCTAGATAGTCGCCGGGCGCCTCGGTGTTCTTTTCGGGAACTTCACCCTCTATTTCATTGTCCACATTCTCGGTTGATTGTTGGTCCAGGTTGGGTTTAGGAATAGGTATTGTTGTAATGGTGTTCACGAAGTGGAGTGGCTTTGAAGGGGTATGAGTATCTCTAGTTTCTTTTCCGTTTTGTGATATGTGGTTGAAGAGTTTACTAGGGTTCTTGATTTTTACAGGAGGGGGTGTTTGGTGAGTCATCGTGACAGATTTGATCTCATTAACTCGTGCCAACTCACAAGTTGACCTTCCAGTAATGCAATCATTGATAACCCTTAACAGGTTATCAACCTTGTTGTTCATATCAACTTGTTGTTGTCTGAATTGATTCTCAAGTTTGGAGAGCTGTGTTTCTTGAGAGAGAATGAATTTTTGCAGTGATTCCTCCCGATTTTGTTGTTTATGCGTATGCTGATGAGGATAATGTTCAGACCAGGTGAGTGGGGGAGAGTCATTGAATGATACTCTTCGAGTTTGGTTCCAACTAAAATTTGGCTTACTCTTCCATGCCTCATACCTATCTTCGGAATTCTTGGGTCCATAATTAGTGGTGAGCCACTTATCTCCCGCCTTATCGATTCGCGAGGATGCGAATTCTTTGAAAGCCTGTTTGGGGAGTTCCATGCAATCATGAGTGTTGTGGGGACCACTACATAATTCACATGAAGAAGTGATTTTGTTCACTTGGCTTGAAGGTTTAGGAGCCTCGTAGGATTTCATAAGAAACTTGACTTGGTCTTCAAGTTCTATGATCCTACGGTCGGAAGTGCTTGAATTGTTAGAAGGCAAAGATATTGCCTTGACCGTTTTATTCAAATCACGGGGATCATTCCAACTTTCGTTGTCATAAAAAGCAAGATCTTCCAGGAGAGCCCATGATTGTTCCGCACTTAGATCACGTAGCTTACCACCGGCCGATTGGTCAATGGTTTGCCTCGTGGAGAGATTGATGTGGTTATAGAAGATTTGGACTTGGAGCCAAAGTTCTATGCCATGGTGAGGGACTTTTTGGAGTAAGTCCTTGAATCGAGTCCATGCCTCGTAGAGGGTTTCACCTTGACGTTGTTGGAACATCAAGATATCATTCCTTAGCTTGGTAGTTCTTCCTGGTGGGAAAAACTGAGCGAGGAAACGAGTGGTGAGATCATCCCAAGAGGTGATGGATCCTGCGGGTAGGCGCTCTAGCCATTGACTAGCTTGGTCCCGCAGAGAGAATTGAAAGAGACGCAGTCGGGTCGTCTCTCGAGTGGCAACATCAAGGTCTATGGAATCAACGATTTTGAGAAAGTCCTTGAGATGTTGATTAGGATCTTCGGAACGAAGTCCATGGAATGCGCATCCGCTTTGCACCAACCGAATGGTGTCGGATCGCAAGGGAGTGACATTGGCTCCTTGAGTGAGCTCAATGGTGTTTCGATAGCCATGGTGGCTAGGACGGGAGTAGTCTCCTAAGGTACGGGCTCTAGGAGGTGGGTGTTGTTGTGGTGGTGGGTTGTTGGGATCAAGGATATTACAACCTTCCATGATGTCGGATGGTAATGGTTACGAACAAAGAAATGAAGAAAAAAGATAGACTAAAGAAAACCTAGAAAAATTTAAAAAAAAAATAAAAATCTCACTAGAAAGGAATCTAGTGAGTAGACCTAATAAAATAAAAATTCAACCTACACAATAACTATTCCCCGGCAGCGGCGCCAAAAACTTGATGCGTGGTTTTACGACCTTACAACAGGTTTTACCTCTCGAGGGATCTCAAGAGGCTTGCAATCCCCACCAGGCAGTGTACCTGACCGATGTAGTATAGTGTAGTGGCAAGTACCGGGGGATTGATCGTTCTCTAGGGGAATAGTGTCGTTAGGATTGAAAAACTACTCTAATAGGTCTAAGGGTGAGGGAAGATTCTTTTTGTATTTTTTATATTTTTATAAAAGCAAGTAAAATCTCAGGTTTGAAGGAGTGGGCGGAATTAGTTGCTAGTCAACTAACCCAAATAACTACAATTGCAAATAAAATAAAATAAAATAACTGAAAATAAAAAGGTTGTGGAACTTATATGGAGAGAAATGTGTTTACTTAGATTTCCTTACTCCCTAACTATCTTTTACCGGTTGATTAGTGTGTATTAATTGCGTGGATGACGGGTGTATTCCTTAATGCCAATCGTGGGGTGGCGTACGTACTTCCCCAACTCTATAAGCTCCTACTTCACTCCTATGTCGAGCCGGCTAAGAAGCTCCTAACATGGGATCACTAGAATTCGCTCATGCATTAAATACAACCATAAAAACCTTAGTCCGCATTGGTTCATGTTTCTTAAGACGTTCAAGCAAGTTACCGTATAGGAGGTTAGCCAGTTTTCTTAAGCCTAACATCGATAAACAATCATCCAATACAATTAATAGCACACCAACAACCAATAATCAATAGTTAGGTTTCATTAGATCTAAGGAAACACAAGATAAATCTAGCCTAACATGTTAAATAAAAGACAAGAACAAGATATAATCAAACAACACATAGACATATTGAATGATTAATTGATTACTTATCTTCAATTGAACATGAGAGATCCAAGGGTATAAAACCCTTAAAAGTAGCAGAAAAATCGTCTTAGGGTTTCTCCTCACAAAGTTGCACACTAATGACTAAAAATTATGAGAATATATATAGAAAATCAGATCTGACGGCGTCACGTTATAGAGCTGACGCCGTCACCTCGCCGCGGTTAGGGTTTCTTGATGGCCTTCTTGACGCCGTCCCCTTTTAATCATCCAAAATCCTCTCTGGCGCGTCAAGGGTTGACGGCGTCACAATGGTGCTTGACGCCGTCACAGGTACTTTTCCAGCCGATTTTGAGACTTTGTCGTTTTCTTCACTTTTATGCTCCAAAAACGTCCAAAATGCTTCCTTTTCCAGATTTCTTCTCCAAAGTACCTAAAATGACAAAAGGAACGATTTAGGGCAATATTTGATCAAATAAATACGATTTAGGGCTTAAATGACCCCCTAAAAGCGGTACACTTTTTGCTTCATCACCGGTCCTCAAGAACGATCGTCCTAGAATTAGAGGAACTCGCGGGGTCAGTGTTAAACTTTACAACCACAAAATCATCGGGGAAATGGAACTTTCCCACCTTAACGAAGACATCCTCGGGTATTCCAAGTGGACGGGTTATAGAACGGACCGCTAGCTCGAGGGTCATGCAAGTAGGGGTGAGTTCGGGAAGAGAAAGCTTTTCCCAGACGGAAGCGGCATTAGGTTGATGCTTGCACCAAGATGGGCCAAGGCGTAGCATTCACCCATCCCTGAAAAATCACATGGAATGAGAAATCTTCCGGGATCTTCAAGCTTTTCCGGAAGCTTCTTAAGGAGAACCGCTGAGCAATTCTCATTTAACGGAGTTTTTGCTAATTCAAATAATTTTTCTTTGTTGCTCAATAAACTTTTGATGGTGGAAGTAAACTTAGGCATCAGAAGTAAAGCATCCACGAAGCTTATGTCGAAATGCAAATCTTGGAAGATTTGAAAGAATTTTTCCATTTGATTCTAAGCTTTTTCGCGGATCTTTTGATCATTCAATCTCGATGGATAAGGAAGTTTTGCTTTGACGGGAGTTTCTTTGGGCTCAAGCACATCCTTTGGTTTTGACGGTTGGACAACCGGAGGTTGGACGTCTTCGGTTCTTTTGTTATTAGTAGGAAGTTCTATGTCCTTTGTCGCCTCGGTCTCACGGGCAACTACCTTGGGAGGAAGAGAAGAAGCGGTAGTCGGAGCCGTGGGTCCATCATATGATACACCACTCCTTGTAGTGATCGCTTTCACATCGCCCCTCGGGTTAGCGATCTTATTGCTTGGAAGGGTTCCAGAGCCCGAGGGTCGATCATTTAAAGACTTTTTAATTTCCTCGATTTGATTCATCAACAACCGATTTGTTTCTTCCTAGGCTTTTTGTTGATTTTGATTTTGAAGAATTAATTGTTTTAATAACTCATCCGAGGGCGATTGATTTTGCACAAATCCTTGATTTTGATTATTGTTAAGATTTGGCCCTCGGTTGTTTTGATTAAAACCCTGGTTGTTGTTTTGAAAATTTCCTTGGTTTTGAAAATTTCCATGATTCTGATTTTGAAAATTCCCTTGATTTGGGCCTCGATTATAATTCCCCTTTTTGGTAATTTTGCCCTTGATTGTAATTCCCCTGGTTTTGATTACCATGATTCACCCGATTTTGATTTTGGTTATATTGAACATTGCGGTTTTGCACATTCTGATTTTGATTTTGGGTTTTGTTGGAACGGTAGCTGAGAAGATTATGGTCTCCTTGCGGTTGGTAACTGTTACCTCCCATGTTGAAATTTTCCGTAGCAGCATATACATTTTCTTGAGTGTAGCCACCAGAGGCTGGGCACTCGAAATACGGATGAGGACTACCGCATGTTTCACAGATTTGATTGACCACATTGACTTGATGATTATTCATATTTTGATGCATTCTTAAGAATGCCGTGGACAAATCATCATACTTTTTTGTGAGTGCAGCTATCTCGGCGGTAGAAGAATCAGTGGTAGATCTTGTTGCCAAGAACTTCGAAACCATTTCATCGAAATTATGAATGGAGTTCTTGGGAAGACGATCAAACCATGCCGTGGCATGATGCGTCAAAGAATAAGGAAAGAGATATAGACGGAGGGCGTCATCGGTGACCCCGTTTTGTTTCATACTTTGGGTGACGGTTATGAATTTGTCAAGATGCTTGTTCGCATCATCACCCGGCAAGCCATGGAATTGGCAGGAGTTTTGGACTTGTTGTATCATGTGATGTTTAAGTCCAAAATCTACGGCTTGAATATTGACGGGGGCAATCGGGCCACCACCTCCGTGCGTTGTGGGTTGGCACAACTCCTCCATCGTGCGGAGATCGGGAGCTGGCATTGAATTAAGATTATCATCACCCATTGGCGGGTGTTGATCGTTGTTGTTCATTTCCTCGGTGAAAAATTCAACACGGTGATTGTGACAGATAATTCTCTTGGGATTTGAGAGAGGTGAAAGAAGAGGTTGAGAAGAAGAAGATCGGGTGTGCATACACCAAAAAGAAACAAAAATTTAAAAAGAAAAACCAAATTTGAAAATAAAATATTTTTGGATTTTTTTTAAGGAAAAATTAATCACAATATTTTTGGTATCGATCCCTCAATCGAAAGATAATCTGAAAATCAAATGATTTCAAGATTGTTTTGTTGTTTATTGGAATGGTCTAAAACACTTTCAATAAAGTGATGATATATTATTATTGTATTTTTTAAAACACTTTAGGAAAAGTGTTTTATTTATTTTCTTTTTGTATTTTCTTTTTATAAAAAACAAGTAACTTCCGAGGAAGGGTCTTCAAAACACGAATTAACGAACGAAATTAACAAACTCTTCTCAAGCCTTCCCCAGCAGCGGCGCCATTTAATTGATTTGGTTTTTTACACCAATTAATATTTACTATTTTTCCAAAGGAATAACAACGAATGTATTTCCCCGGGTCGTAGTCCCAACGAAGGTTGAAGTCGAGTTGTCATTTACGGTGTCGAAATGTGAAGTGAATTGTGAATAAGAGTGATACTTTGGTGTTTTACACTAAAGGTTATGAAATAATAAACAAAAACAAGTACCCAAGCTAAGAGTACAAGCAATCTAAGCACACGATTCTTAAAACGCAAATTAAACTTTAAAAACGTACTTTCTAAATCTAAAAACGTACCTAAAAAGTGAAATCCTAAACTATAAGCCCTAGAATTATAAAAATAATTTTCCTAAATGCTAAATATTAAAAGAAAATTTTGGGAAAAATAATTATATTTTTTTGATTTTTATTTTATTTTTTATGAATTTAAAACTAAAAGAAACTAATGAAATGATTTAAAAATAGTAAATGATTTTGGAAGAATATGAAACTTTGCAGAAAAATCTAAAATTATATTAAGAAGCTATGAAAAATGAAATTAGAACTATGCTAAACCCTAATATGCAGTTTGGTGGAATAAGCAGTTTCTAAAAAGGTCTAAAATAAGCTAAACAACACCAAAAATTACCAAATGCTCAAAAGCAGATTAACACACTTATTGAAGCTTGAATCAACTTATAAAGTCCAAAGAAGCACTCAGAATAAGCACATAAGCAGTTGTGCAGATGCAAAAATAGGGCAGAAGCAAATGGTTTAACAGCCTACTTTAATCCACTCTATAAGCTAGACAACAGCCAATTAGGGGAAACCAAAAGCATATTCTAAAAGCTTACACTAAAAGCTACTTGTAAACTGAAAAGCCCCAATTTATTCAATCAATTGCTTAATCAAATTTGACCAATAGCAGATGCTCATAGAAACTTAAAACTGATGCAGGCAACAATAGGTCTAATTGGGGATCTTGCAGACAACTTTTAAGCTAACTGATAAGCTAATGAATGAGGTACAAGCTCAGAACTACAAAGCCACCACTACTAGCTACTGAGAAAACCAAAAATCATGCAAATAGCTCAGAGGGATAAGCAGATGCAAAGCAATCAAGAAACTGAGATAAACAACTGTGTGCAGATCTGCACATACTATACTGATGCAGCAGTCTTAGTTTTTTGCACTTAAGTCTTTCAATCCTTCATGAAACTAAACCAACCTTTGAATTCTTACTTAATACAATAGATGGAACATAAAAATGCCAAAGGGATAGGTCAAATAATCCTAAGCTTATTAGAAGCTTAAATGGGCAGCTTGACTTCCAATATTGCACTAACCAACTCAAAACTTAAATATGCATCAAATCCACTTAAGTCCAAATAGAAACAGCTTAACTAGCCTACAACAAGCTCAATCAAACTTCACCTATGTGTCAATGAACAGTACAAAAGCTCAATCATACAGCAACCACTTGTACTAAACACTCCTTAATTGAATCTGATTTGAACTTTTCACCACTAACCACTAATTTAAGTTTTGATAACACTTAACTACTGATTATCCAACTTCTAAATCACCTAATTAGCAATTTGCAAAACCTCAATAAGCACTTAATAAGCAGATGAGCTACTTAACTGTTTTTGGCTTATTTGTGATTTTAAAAGCCAAATGGAGATCAGTACTCTAAAAACTAATCTATAAGAACAAATAAGATAAAAAATGCTACTAATACTCAAAATAAGCACCGATAAACTAATAATAAGCAGTAGATCAATAATAAGCTATTAATTAGGATTAACAATGGAACTCACAATTCACTACTGCTGAAACGTGAATGAACCAAGTATCAACTATCCCGAGCTTGATAAGTACATGCCAATAAAACCCCAATAAGCTTATAAGAACAGCTTATTTCTTCCATAGCTTAATGGAACAGTGAAGTTGACTTTTGTTGACTTTTGGGAACTTTTGAGTAATAATATGATTCAGTATCTAATAAGCTTCACAAAAGCTGATAGAAGCTAGTATGAGCTTAATATAATGAAAACTAGCTTATTGAAGCTGTTTTTAAGAATTGAAAATATATTTTTGTATTTTTGAATTATTTTCTAAAAAATAAAGATAATGAGATTAAATGAAAGAAGAGCTTAATCTAACTAATCTAGTAGCTTATGTGACAGTAAAAAAGCTTTAACAAACAACTTAAAAAGAACAAGTTTAAGTGAATAAGCAAAAAGGTGAGACTAATATTTCATTAATAAAAATTCATTACACTATTTGAAATTTGAAAATACAATTCAGAAGCAAATTTAGCAGCATAACTTTAATCTAAAAACTACATAAGAACTACTTAAAAATTAAATGAAAATGAAGAAGAGAGGGTCTCTATTTATAGCCGATTGTGAAGCTTCTAGGGTTTGCCATGTCATCGATCCACACCTCTTTGTGCTTCTTTGAGTCGTTTTCATCCATTTGATCATCTCTTGGGCATCACTCAATCATCCTCAGCCATTGGATCATCACTCCACATATCACCAGCCAATCAGAAGCCTTGATTCGCCCTGGGATTGCTGACATGTCAGTCCTGACATGTCAAAATCTTTCTAGAAGTACGTGAGAAGTACGATATTGCCCTTAATTGTGGTTAATTTCGGGGATGGGTAAATTAGGGTTCATCCTGGGTAATTGGGGGTCAAAGGAAATGGCGGGTATATTTTTTTTATTTTTGTTTGATGAGTTTGACCGAGTGTGGGTATATTCAGGTTGTGACCGGATCTTCGGGTTTAAAGAAGGATGTGGGCTCGGGTTATTGTAATTTTTGGGTTGGGCTTGGAATTATAAAAATCCGGATTATAATTTTGTTATTTCTTTTTGGTTTAGAAATAAATAACAAGGACCAATGTTGTAATTTCTGAAACTTCAAGGACCTTTTTGACATTTGAGCATAAACTTTGACCATTTGCTTCCTGGCTCCGGCTATAAATATCTTTTCCAAATCTCGTGCTCGTGTTTTCTGGGTTTTTCCTGATTTTTGTCCTTTTTCGTTTATCCGTTGCCTGCACAAACATAAACACAAAAACACAATATCTTTTGGCATTTTGGTTAGTTTTTGGTTATTTGGGTCCGGTTTTGGTCAAGAAAAGGTATGTGTTTAAGCACATACCATGGAGCATAACATTTCCATATTGATTCCCCATATTCTGACCCCTTCTGTTTCCAACAACTTGTCCTAACTGATTCTGATTACCCATATACTGACCCATCTGATTGTCTGCATACTGCCCTTGATTACCCATCTGAAACCCGGTTGCATATCCTTGCTGATTCCCATAAACTCCAACCATTTTTCCTTGATTACCCATGTTGAAACTCGGTTGAGCAATCTGCCTGTTTCGAGTATTCGATGAAATCCTAAGGTTGTCGTTAGTGGGTGTGGAATAGCGTCCTTGGTATGCTTTTGACATTAGAGCAAATGCATGTGTCATAGCTGCCATGACTTCATCTTGGTCAGTGACTTCAGGCTGTGGGATGAATTCTTGTTGTGGAATGACTTGTTGGTCTTGTGGGTAGAATGGTTGTTGTGGAATGATAGCAGTCTGTGGAGTGAATTGTTGTTGCATGTAGTTCTGAGTGGGATTTGATGTTGATTGTTGTGTGTTCACTGTTGAAGGTGTTGGTGCTTGAGCAATCAATGCTAAAGGATCATGTTGTTTGGCAATTTTTTCTTTCCTGACCTCATCTGCCTCTTTCTGGTTTTGTTTGAGAAAATCATACAATTGATCATAGTTCACTTCATGAAGATTCTTTGTCTGATTAACAATTGTAACATATCGTCCCCATTCCTCTGGTAGGTTGTTAAGAAACTTGATGTTCTGGACAATCTGTTTTGGTTTTAAGTTGTCCTTGATGAGCTCATTCATGATAGTGCAAAACCTTGTGTAGTATGATTCAATTTGTTCAGCTGGAGTGGATGTGAATTTCTCCCATTCAGTTAGAAGCTTGTTTTCAATGTCTTGTTGACCAATTTTCGTTCCATGACATAGCCTTCTAACTCGATCCCACATAGCATAAGCAGTTTCACTGCTGTCAACAACACAAAAGATCTCTTGTGGTAAACCAAGTTGAATTAGGTGCATGGCTAAGCCATCTGCTTCAAGCTGTTTCCAATCCTCTGCGGTGTACTCTTCTTCTTTCTGAACACGAAAGGATGGTGGAACGGGAGGTGTTTGAGTTGGATCACCAGCTTCTTCAATCTGACGAGGCTTGAATGGACCATTCTTGATGGAGTTAATCAAGAGTTTGCCTTGTCCCTGAGGTTTAGTTTTCAAGTAACGAAGCATACGGCTTGTCCATGGAAGATAACTGCCTTTCTCTAGCATGGGAGGACGGTTTTCTGCACCGGCTGCATGTATGTCTTGTTGAGTAGTCATTGTTGATGTTGTTGTATGATAATGTTGATTGATTCAGGATCGTTGCAAAGAAATAGGTGTTGTGATTGTTGAAGGTTAAACTTTGATGATTGTTGAAGAGACAATTTAGATAAACAAAAACAAATTAAATAAAGTTACTAAATTTGACTAGATTATAATTTAGACAAAATCAAAAGTTTACAAATTCGACAAAAAGTTATGTAAATTAGAATTTAGATAAAATGTCAATTTCTATAGAAATTTTAATTTGACTAGAATTTATACAAATTATGGTAAAATTTCAATTTAGATAGAAATATCTAATTTATATAAATTGATAATTTATATATAACGATCTAGCACTCTAATACAAGAGGGTAGATATCCGATTGTCGAAGTATTTTCTACACTTATACAAGCGCAAAAATACCGAGTTCACTTTTGATGTTGAAGAAATCATGATCGAAGCAAATTTATAAAAGTTATTTAAGTTGAAAAGTGTTTATGTAAAGTGCAAGGGTTAATTATGCCAAAATCCGAAAGTTCACACAATATACAGATTTGCGATAAAGGCCAATAGCGATAATTTTATCGGAAATAGATTGCGATAACCTTCTTAAGCTGATTTGAGATAATACTGGTTTTTCTGATTTGCGATAAGAGCTTAATGCCAATTGCGATAAAAATTCCACAGCTCAAATGCGATAGAATCCTCAGAATTGATTTGCGATAATAAGACCAAGTCCCAATTGCGACAAACCCTAAGTTGTCGCTATTTGAAATGCGATAAACCCTAAGTTATCGTGAATGGAACTTTCGAATCAACTTTTTTTGTACAAGAAAGTGGATTATCCAATGACGATATGGAACCCTTTTTATCAGATTTCTTGTACAAGAAATGATAAAAAATCGATGTGTAGCAACCAGATTCGAACCGAGGACCTTTTGAGCACCCTTTTTTTTCATGAACAAGGACCACAAAGACCATGATTAGCCCAAAAAGATCACACCTTCTTCGTTTAACCTCACGATCAACACAAAAAGCTAGCACCTTTTTCACTTTAACGGTTAAAAGCTTCAACTTTTTTACTCTAAATCTCTTAAAAATCACAAAAGCTTCAACCTTTTTTGCGTAAAACTCATTAAAATGATGAAAGCTTGTAGCTTTTTTCTTTGATCCACACGTAAAGCACAAAAACAAACACAACAAGTACCTAAATCTATGTTTGGCGATTGATACCACTTGTAAACCTATATGTAAATCGAACCTTATACAAAACAAACTAATCTATATTAATACTACTCTACTACTCAATACGTGACACTCTTTAAATATAAAGAAAGAATTATAAAGATGAAGAGAGAATGGATCGTGTATGAATATTACTAGCCGAATGTTATATCATAAGCCTTAAGAGAACAAGATAAACAAAATACACACACACTCTCTCACACCTTTAAATACTAAGAGGCACACCAAAATAGGTGGAGAGTGTGTATATATAGTGAGTGGGAGGTCTTGGTTGCCCTAAAAGGCCTTGGTTGGGCTTTGTGTTGGACTTGGGCTTTTGTTGCATTTCATTAACATTACTTAACTAAGTCCAACACAAGCCCTTACAATACTTAAATATACCACACGACACACTTAGTAAAACGACTAAAAATGACCATCACTTTCTGTTAAGATCGATTTGCTCTAGGCTTGTTAGACCTCATATCTAGGATTACACAATAACAATGATTAACAATGATTGTACGCAGCAGAATAAACACAAAAGTATCATTATTATTGCTAAGGTTTTCCTCGTCATCATCTCTACTCTAACCAATACAAACACCAAAAGCCCCAATGCTACGTGATCAAGTGTTGCACGGTTACCTACTCTAACAGGAATCATAAGATCCTTGAGGCTTATACAAACTACCCTAGGCGTTTTCCCATAAAACACCCGTACACACACACATGTTTAATGGTGTTACATCTTGACAAACCTAAAACAAATTCCTTGTATCTCTTTATATACTACAGATACCAGGGTTACAAAGGGATAAACATAAAATAATAAAAGATTTGCTTTAATCTTTTCTTCTTTGTGAAGTTCCATCCTTTGTCTCCATAAGTCACTCATCTTTCATATTTTGTCCATATCAACTCTAAATTATAATTCCCAACAATCTTCCCCTAGTTGATATGACAAAACTAAGCACAAATGAAAGATGATCTTCCTCTTAATCCATGCATATCATCAAGGATCTTCAAGCTGCAAATCTTTAGAATATTCTTCCCCATTTTGTCATCATCAATTAGGGAACAAAATTATGCAACCTTGATCTTCATAACCACTAATCAATATTACACGTCCAATCCATCTTTCCAATGTCTCAAATTACCCACCATTAAGTTTTCCACACTATAAATGAACTTGAAACAGTAGAAATCAAAACCAGCAGTAGTAATACTAATCAACAATAGTAAAACCTTCACCTTGATGTAGCATAACCTCGATGTATTAAAGAAGAAAACTAACCATTACTGATTCGATGCTGAAGTAGAATAAACCAAACTCATGTCTTAAATATAACTGCGAACGTATACCCAAACTGATGTATAAGGAGATCGCAATCCCTTGACAATATGAACACTGAGCACAATAACGTAACTCTTTCAAGTGTTTGTCAATTCGTAGAAATAATAAGAACATAAACCCAAATAATTCCACTTCATCGTCAAATAAGTAACAACTAATCCACTTCGCCAATAAATACGAGCCATAAATCTGTACGAACAGAAATCAAATCATCATCTTGTGTGTGTGTTTTTTCCCCTGTGTGTGTGCTGGAACCACCAGTTCCAACTCAAATACATTCGCTTCCCCTCGACTCATGTAATCACATGCCATTGTATCATCAGTATTAGCAATATTGGGAAACTGACCAATACATGCACGATTGAATAATCCTCCAATATGCAATACGAATAAAACAATAAATTCCATAAAGCATGTGAAATACTGTCCAATGATCAACTCGTTCCATGAGTGCCTTTAAAAAAAATAGAAAAATACCAATTCGGTTATAGCCATATGAATATCCCACCGTCACGTCCCATGTGAGATAACATTCTAATTTTTCACATATATCGTCAATGCACACTAATACAACTCCACCGTCCAAATAATATATTACCAAGCATGACCACTGGATGCTCTATCTCCCACCGTCCCACGATGGACTTAAAAGAAAGATGGCAGTCACATGGCTTTGCATAGATATAATATTGTCACTGCATTCAAAGCTTCGAACTCATGCAAAGGTTCGACTAATAATCACCAAAAACCTTAACTTGGTATCCCACTAATGCAAATTCACCACAATCAAAACCGAATACCAAATCAATCCATATGTAAAGAGAAGCTCATTCCTCTTCACGTATTATAACAGCACCACTAGAAAAAAATAGAAACTCCTAACCGGCCCATGATTTATATCTTCATCCAGTTCCTCACGTGATCATTGTATTCAGTAGTATGCATAATTAAGACAACAATACCATGCATGTAACGAGTCAATAAAACTTCCACCATCGTGAAGAAAATAACCATCAGTATTCCAAGTTTCATCATACTGTTAGTTGCACAAAGTGTATACTTCTTCATCCATGTCTTAAACGTAGCAACACGAACTCATTAGGGAGCAGTACAAATCAGAAACCAAAAGCCGTACGAACTGCTATTACTTCGAACATCGGCAGTACCAAGTCGCTAAGCTAGCAGTACTAACTGCTTTTGATCGAACGCGGGCAGTACCATCTGTCCCGTGCATCAAAAACCAGTAGCCATCATGTACCATACATCAGTTCGATCACAAACTCACCAATATGAACACACCCAAGCTAGGGTTTTAGAGCCTTAAACATATCAATACCAGTATCCTAAACATCATGAAGGCATCAATCAAAACCATAAGCCTCTCCATGATTCTAGGGTTCTCATTAAAGAACAAGCAAACCCTAACTTGAAAAGAAACTGTTGATACAAAAGTTGGGCGTTCCTTGATTCCGTACCAATCAGATCTTAATGCTTGAGACCTGTGCACTAAGAAAACAGAAAAACACCGTTAGGCTTATCGTGGGATTGTCTCCCACGATTATCCTCCGGCGTGAGAGTAAGTAATCGAATTTAGGGTTTAGTTGAAGAGTTAGGGTTTGTAAATCGTACCTTTAATGAGAGCCGAGGGACTCTTTATATACACACGAAACCCTAGTTGGTTTCGTGTTCCTTACCCGTCACGTATCCCACCTAAGTCGGCTACTTGATATATATCCCATAAATAAGAGATATCTTATATCAAAGTCATAAATAACTTCGGGTTTGGGCTATCGTGAGCCCAAACCGTTATCATGATAGCCCATTCGTAATGGGTATGAGTCCATTCGTGATGGACTTGAGTATGGGTCGGGTTCGTGACCCGGATACGGACTATACGTCATCATGTCCCCCCAGTCTGGTGTGCGCAATATGTGATTGCGGATACTAGACTAACAACTTTAGCGAAAAATATTCCTCGATGCGTAGCGGGGAAGTTGCAAATGTTTCCCGCCTAAAGCACAATATAATTAATCTAGTCCAAGTACATCCGTATCTCCATCGTAAATCGTGAGTGGTGGGTGAAAAAGTGCTTCACCTTTTTGGTTCCTAGCCACACGATTAGAGCAAGTGGGGTACACTTGGCATCCATCTATGGATATGTGTAACCCTATATAAAGTTTAGCCATCCTTTCACTGTGAGTGCCACCGTAAAAATCGTCATTTGCCACCATTGTTAAACCTTCGAATAGCAATCAAGAAATCAACAAAATCTAAGGTAATAGCGCCTGGGCTTCATAATACTTTAAATTCCAATAATGGTTCTTCAGTTGTCCGATTTTAATTCCGATATATCGGAGGATGAACTTCGTCAGTTCACCTCAGATTATTACATCCCTCTTACGTTGCATCCGGTAGTTCCGGACGCAAATGCGTCAATAGCGAATTTCCCGCAAGGGAAAGTAGGGGTTTATACGCGCTTCTTCAAATTTGCGAACCAGCGTGCGCCCATTTCCCTCTTTTTATGCGATATTTTGAATCACTATCGCCGTCATATTTCTCAGCTGCACTGTATAGGTGCAGCAAAAATAACCAATTTTGAGGTGAATTGTCGCTTGTTAGCGATAGAACCCATAATTCATATATTCCGCGCATTTTATCATACACAGTGGTCGAATGGGTGGGTTTCTTCGCTAAGTGCGCAGGGTCGCTGCAATGTTATGCGGATAAATTAGACGCGCTGAGGGATTGGAGGGAAAAGTTCTTTTGGGTTGATAGTTTATTTTTTCTATCGGTTTTTGAGTTCTACACTCGAGAATTATTACCGAGAGACGAGCGCCCCGACCCCAGATTGTATAATGTAGCTAATGCGGATACGATAAACACCAATCGTATACCGATCAAAGCATATCCCGAAGAGTTTTTGGTACTCATGGGCATTAGTCGCAATTACTTCGGTAGTTCGAAAGAAGTGCCAACATTTCTGGATGAAAATGGCCGGGGTGGGTGCTTGTCTCTTCTTTCCTCTTCGCTTAGTAGTTGTAAGCGTTCTTCCCTTTGTAGCTTATTTAACACTTTTTGTGTTTGTTTGTTGTTTGTTGCGCAGAGATGGATCTGTTCAGCGTTGTGCGCTTGGAGAAGCCGAAGCAGGTTACTGTGGGTGTGCGTCCTTTGAGGGATGGTGAGGAGCCCATTTTACAGGCTACCATAGGACGCACTATGGCAATCGCGCAGGGGGAGCCAGAGAGGATAAATGAAACAGAGGAGATCCCCGCGGTTGTCACTATGGCTACCCCTCTGCGTAGCGTTCCCCCTCCTGGGTCGCAAATCCCTGTTGAGTTAGTGCATATAGACTCGTCGGGGAGTGTTATGGAAGATTCTGAGGAGGAGGAGGAGGGCCAACGGTTAAAGCGCAAGAGATTATCTGGTGATGATGGCGCAAGTACATCAAGTAAGCGCCCTGCTATTTCTGTCAGGCAATCATCTGAGGAGAGTGCATCGCAGAAGGATGCTTCTGGAACTCGTCCCTTCAAGTAAGCAATGAAACTTCTATCTTTAGACTTTTATTTCGTGTTGATATTGTTGTCATTTTTTGACATCTTGTTACTTGCGCGTAGTTGGGAGGCTGTTATTGATGAGGGTGCGCAAGTTGAGAATTCGCCACCCAAGGCTGGTTCTGCGTATGCTGGTGAGTTTTTGCCTAAGAGTCCAGTGGGTGAGGAAAAATCTGCTGAAGATGCGCCAACAGGTCGCCTTATAGAGGAGTTGGCTTCATTGGTTGCGCGGCTACAGACTCAATATAGTGATGAGGGTAGCCAGGTTGCGCAGAAGGACAAGGAGATTGACATTCTGAGGGCGCAGTTGGCTGATGCGCAGGCTGAAGTGAGGGCATCTGGTATGTACGCCCATAAAATTTCTGATGAGAAGATGTCGCTCATGGCTGAGCTGAGTCAAGAGCGCACTGGAGCAAAAGAATACAAGGCCTCCTGCCTTTGGGCCTTGAAATATATGGAGCTAAACAAGGGCAAACTCATCTCAAACATGGATGGCTTCCGCCAGACTGTGGAGAGTTTGCTAGAGAATCAGGAGCGCAAGCTGCGTAAGCTCAGCATCGAATATGATGAGGAGCTATATCCTCATTTGGTATCTGCTATTGCTGAGCGCAGATGGCTCATTAGCCATGGGTTACGCCTTGCCGCCATGGGTACTTTGGAGTCCCAAGAGGTGCGAGAGGCCTTCGGGGAGGTTGTTGAGCTCGCGCTTGCACGTGGCAAGGCGCAAGCTGTAGAGGAGATCTCTGAGAGCGGCCAGTTGAAGGTTCCTACCGCCCAAGTGCCTGACTATAATGCGAATGCTTTTGATGAGCTCGTTGTTGCCATGGAGAAGTTGAAACTTTTAGAGCTTCCCCATATTGCTCAGCTGGAGCGTGACCAGGATTACCCCATAGGTGTTATCATGGAGGGGTTGACCTTGGCTAGGCATTCAGGTGAGGGCGTAGAGGCGGAAGCTGACTATTTTCTCAAGCCAGACTTGTCGCAGCTGCAGGTACCCATCTTTGCCCATCCTCGCAACGTCCAAGATCCATTTGCCCTTGAGGAGGAAATCCCTTTGAAGCAGTCCTTAGAGGCTCATGCTATGAGGTTGGCGAAGAAGCAGGGCTTGAAGGGAAAGGCCATCCTCTGCGGTGTTGGTGCCGCGCATCTCCCCATGTCTGATGGGGTACCTATCAGCGTACCAACAGTATCGCCCCAAGGTGGTGTTAGCAATTCTAGGCTCATAAGTACCCGTAGCCTTTAGATTTTTTGTCTTAGTAATTTTTGTAATAGATTAACATTTTTGTTGCACATGTGCATGTTAAGTATATCCTTTTGTATGAATTCGTAATCCATAATAAAGTGTTGGTTTGAAAATGCGAGTGTACGCATATTGTATCAAATGTGATTGTGGTTATAATGTTTGTACTTAGTTATTTTTGTCTTTGCGTAAAAGACATCGAAGAATCAAAATCATCTGTATAAACACATTAAAAGATTACAAGAATCTAAAATCACTTATATCATAATTGTGTATGAAATTCATGACTTACTCGTGTATAACATAAGGGTGTATGAAATTTATGATATAGTTGTGTATGGCATGATCGTGTATAACATAATTGTATATGAAATGCATAAATTGTTGTGTATCCGTCGTGGGATGCAAAAGTGTATGGATTGCAGCGTACTGTGAATACAATATTAAGGGGTTAATTGTTTTAACTCCTATTTTGTTAAACGCGCACAGTGAGCATTATTGCGCACCCATCGTGAGGTGCGCATCGAACTTACTCCAACATCTTGAGAGTGAGGTGTTTAACAAGGATGCGTGATCAACTTTTTGGCGGCACCAGGGACGAGACATGTCTTTGTCTTCCTGGTCGCGGTATTTTCCCCTTGATTTCCAGTGTCCTGTTTCTTTGTCCTCGTTGTCCGAGGAGTCACTTGAGGATGAGCTTGTTCTTTTTTGGCGCTTGCGCCTACTATCATCAGAGTTCAAGCCTGCTCCTCTGCGGTGCTTGCACCACCTATCCTCAGAATCAGAGCTTTAAGGGCTTTCGCTTGGGGAGCACCATCGCTCAAGCCTATCATGAACCCTGCGACTACCAAGCCTAGTGTGGACATTGGCGCGCCATTCCCCATCTTCATGCTCCTCTAGATACTGGAAGTCGGCTACTTCGTCATCCACAACCTTCCTTCCAATCCTAGTAAACATTGGGTGTTTGCGGCTATCCTTCTCGCGTCTTTCCTTTCGGTAGCGCGGTGGGGATGCCTCATGTTCAGGGTCGAAGTTGAGCCTGGCGTGCAGACATTGGCTTGACCTCTTTTTCGCCTCCTCTCGCATGAGCGCAGCCAAGGCTTCGTAGTTTTGAGATACGAAATCACTTGGCGCTAGTTCAGGCGTGACTCCTTCTAGCGCGAGGGAGTCTGTTTCCAAAACAGGATCCTTGTTTCGGATAGGCGCATTTGGTGGCTCAGTGAAGTTTACTTCTGGCATGGTGAGAGGAGTGCGCTGCAGGTCTACCGCGCTAGTACTTGTTGTAGTAGCATTGGTAGCCATAGTGAGCGGTTCTACTGGAGTAAGGAGCAGATCCGAGTACGATCCTAAGCTTCTGGGCGTACTGGTTGTTCCAGAGGCCTGCTTAGAGGCCGCATCAGTTTGCTGTTTCTTCCCTAGTAGGTCGTCATGCGTTTTCTTCGCATGCGGAGTCCGCTGACTTCCGTGCTTTGTCATTCTAGTTCTTGGCAAAGTTCTTAGTGTAGGGTCCCACGGATGGCGCCACTTGTTGATACAAAAGTTGGGCGTTCCTTGATTCCGTACCAATCAGATCTTAATGCTTGAGACCTGTGCACTAAGAGAACAGAAAAACACCGTTAGGCTTATCGTGGGATTGTCTCCCACGATTATCCTCTGACGTGAGAGTAAGTAATCGGTTTTAGGGTTTATTTGAAGAGTTAGGGTTTGTAAATTGTACCTTTAATGAGAGCCGAGGGACTCTTTATATACACACGAAACCCTAGTTGGTTTCGTGTTCCTTACCCTTCGCGTATCCCGCCTAAGTTGGCTACTTGATATATGTCCCATAAATAAGAGATATCTTATATAAAAGTCATAAATAACTTCGGGTTTGGGCTATCGTGAGCCCAAACTGTTATCATGATAGCCCATTCGTGATGGGTATGAGTCCATTCGTGATGGACTTGAGTATGGGTCGGGTTCGTGACCCGGATACGGACTATACGTCATTAAAAACACCTCTAAATCTGCTTTTGTGAGTATAGAATCGAAAACAAACAACCATATATTTAACCCCCATGATGAATTAGAACAAGTAAAACACGAATTCATGAAGTTGAATAGCATAAAAACCAGAAAAATCAACTTACTAACTTTTCTTCGAAAAACCTTATAGATCCTAGATCACGAGCCCCCTGGCTCTGATACCACTTGTTAAGATCGATTTGCTCTAGGCTTGTTAGACCTCATATTTAGGATTACACAATAAAAATGATTAACAACGATTGTACGCAGCGGAATAAACACAAAAGTATCATTATTATTGCTAAGGTTTTCCTCGTCATCATCTCTACTCTAACCAATACAAACACCAAAAGCCCCAATGCTACGTGATCAAGTGTAGCACAGTTACCTACTCTAACAGGAATCATAAGATCCTTGAGGCTTATACAAACTACCCTAGGCGTTTTCCCATAAAACACCCGTACACACACACACACACGTTTAATGGTGTTACATTTTGACACACCTAAAACGAATTCCCTGTATCTCTTTATATACAAGAGATACCAGGGTTACAAAGGGATAAACATAAAATAATAAAAGATTTGTTGTAATCTTTTCTTCTTTGCGAAGCTCCATCATTTGTCTCTATAAGTCCCTCATCTTTCATATTTTGTTCATATCAACTCTAAATTATAATTCCCAACACTTTCTACAAAATATAAATGCTAACAGTCGGTTTTGCTCATATTTTGTTTTGTTCAAAAGTCGATAGTCTTTACGATAATGGCTCCATTAATTACAACTAGCAGGGTACCCGCGCAATGCGGCGGCGGGTACCATGTGACTAAATTTTGTAGCGAGCATATGTTGTTCATTTATACGTTTTTTCTAACAATAATTTTACGAAAGAAGGAAAATTTTTAATTTTTTTAGAAACAAAATTATATTTCGTTAAAAATAAAAAAACCATTACAAAATAATTCAAATACATTACAAATAAAACTTCAAACAAAAAACCAAAAAGTCACACGAAATTCTGAGTTACCCAAAATTTTATCACACGAAATTTCGTACTCTTTTTAGATTATCAGTCCAATTCATTTGATGTCCAAACCCAACTAATATACTCGGTCCAAACACACTATCCTCATTTAAAACACACTACCCTAATATTTTCTCTATGTGACATACGCAGTCACCACGTCTTTTCCTTTCACCTACACATACACCAAAAAATATAGAAGATCCCTTTGATTCTTGTTATAATCGAACCACAAGCACCTTCTTAAATCGAGCCTAAACAAGATACTTTTCTTTTGTTCGAGCAAGAAGACAATTTTTTGTTTGTTTGTTTAGGTCTTTTTCTTTTTCTTATCGAACCCTTCGATTCTTGTTATAATCGAACCCTCAATCGTGAACGTCTGAACCCACTACCTCTTCTCTTTTGTTAGATCTATAGGCGTCCAACTTTTTCGAGATAGAAGCGGCGGTGTTGATCAGATTCGTAGGTTGCAACTTGTTTCTGTTTTTTTGTTGGTTAGTCGATGATGTGGGTTATTGATTTGGTTTAACCAACAGCCAAATCATGGTGGTTGTGACGATGGTGTAGATCTATTCATGTGACGATGGTGAAGCAAAGAAAGAGTATAACATATTTGTTATATTTCTATCTTTATTAGTTTCGTATACTAAAAAAGAAGTTGAGCTTTAATAGATCGATGATGCGTTATTTTGTTCATGTTTAAGAAAAATCTATACATAATTGTATAAATGATGAACACAATCTGAAATCTTTGTTTTAGATAGTTGTGGTTTGATGTTGTTTGTTTTGGTTAATAGTATAATTAGATTTTACATTGTGGTTAAATAATTGTATATTTTGGTGAAGGGGTAAATTAAATTGTGTATTAATTGACCACTTTAATAGCATTAATGTGGTGTTTGTTGTACATTATACTATATTTCTTGTAAGTCTGAAAATTGGGTGCAATAAAGTGTTGTAAACCATGCATTATTTCTTGTAAGTCTAAATTTTAAGACTTTGTAGGAGAGAGAGTGCTTTGTGTATTATATATAGTATAGATAATGCAAAAACGAGACCACCATGGCTCCATCCATTAAACACAACACACGAACACCACACACATCCACATCCACATCCACATCCACATCTATCTATCCAAGGACATTAAATGAAACAAGTAATTTTTATACACATCCCACGACATAAATATAAATATTGATATATAAAAAGACATAATTGATTTCAATACAAGTATACAACAAACGACCATCTTTTGGATTTATACAATAATATTCTAGCGCTAACGTACCTAATTTCAGTTATACTACCTTAAAAGCAAATTTGGTAAAAGTAGCAGTGAGCATTAGCAGTAAGCTATGAACAATAGTTGTGAAAAGTAGCTACAGCTCACTGCTTCTTAAAGAAGCATTGAAAAAATGAGTATTCCTAAAAAATAACAAAGCTCACCGCTCATTTGCCAAACGAACAATAAAAATCAAAAAGGTCAATGCTCACTGTTTATCTCCCCAAAAAACTCAAAAAAAAACTTCGCGCCAAACATAGCTGTAATATCACTGATATATGTAGCTTTACAATCATTATCATCATATATTAAGATTTTCCTTATAAGATATTAACACAATGTACACACTTACATATTGAAGTAAGCACCAAACTAATCAATAAAATAAGAAAACTTTGTAAATAGCTAGTACATATAATACCGTGTATATATGAATCTAAATCTAATTCTAAGTAAAAAAAAAAAGTTCATAAATAATGGTGCACTAAAAATGCAAATCTCTTTCTATGTGTTAGTGAAGACTAAATTTAAGATTTAGCAATTATGATGGAATTTCTTTCTTTTCCTTAAAATGATGAATTCTATATTTGTTTCAGGAATTTCTTTCAGATATGATGGATTTTATTTTATTTTTTTATCTTTTTTTTATTTTTATTTTTTTACTTTAAACACTTCCATTAGCATCAAAATAGAATTTAAATAGTGGTTGAAGGCAAACGAGCAACAAGCTGCGCCGCTAACCCTTTTTGGATTGCAAAGCTAACTCTTTTGAAAACTACATTCGTAGATCTATGTGTCATAACATTACTGTTCATAACTCGTTGGACTCTGTTGAGTAGTTCCACCGCCTCAGGTGCAAGGAAACCAAATGTATCAAACGCGAAAGGGCTATGTTTGGTATCGCCATGATTTTTTTTTATTGATTGCTTTCTTCTGACTCCTTACTGTCACGGACTTGTCTCTACAAGGGCTATGTTTGGTAACACATATTATTGAGAGATTATAGGGACTATAGCTTCTTTTTTTTTTTAAATAATCTAGGGAGAATAGCGTATATATCCCTCAAAAGACTTAAAATTGCATATATATCCGACCAAAACTTGTAATTGCATATATACCCTTTCAAACCTCTAAAATTGTCACATATATCCTTGAAGCAGTTTTTTATTTATTTAGAAACTCAAAATGCATTATAACCCTAAGATAAATTAAAAATGTCTATCATACCCTTGTTCCTATGATTTCAATACTAAAAGTAAATTATCCTAAAAATCAAAAAGTGAAACCGACCCATAATCTTACGACCTAAAAGAATTAGCTTACACATAAACATGTTCCTTGTGAATTTGGATGAATTGATTTTTTTTTCAACTACTTCGATGCATCAATAGGTTCAATCATCACTGCTAAAATCACATTACTTTTACATCCATATGGTATGAATTCATAATATCATTCAATAATTAATGCATCATAGGCCTAATAGGGGAGATACACTTCGACAGCTGTTTTGAAAGGACAAAAAATTGAAAATTTTATACTGCATATGATATAATGATCTCATTAATAATTTAATTATGCCAACAAATCAATCAATGAAACATAAAAACAGTAACTAGAAACATTACTTAAGCAAAGTGATTCAATCGAACATTAATAAAAACTAGCTGGGTACTCGCGCGTTGCGGCGGCGGGTACCCTGAAATAAAATTTTCCCGTGAAATAAAATTTACGGATATCAAGAATTTTCATTTTGCTCGTGCCCGTTCGGGCTCGAACCCGTTGGCTCATGTCCGTTTAGGCTCGAGCCCATTTGGCCCGTGCCCATTCGGGCTCGAGCCCATTTGGCCCGTTGCCCGTTCGGGCTTGAAAATTTGTATGTGCTTTATTATTTGTATAAGTGACATTTAATGCAGGAATTGTGTTTAAGTTGGTTGTACAATATGCTTTATAATTTGTATTTTTTATGTAAGGGGTGTTTTCATAACTGTATTAATTGTATTTATTGACCAGTTAATTAATTGTATTTAATGTACATAATGATTTATTTATTGTATTTAATGTTAGTATTTCTATTTTAATTAGTTGTACTTTGAGCTTCAGAACATGTAAATGTTAGAAAATGTGTTTTAATTACTTGTACTTTTACCTTTATAACTTGAATTACTTAATTTTAAGAGTTTCCATTATTAGTAGGCCTTAATGCTTTATAAGATAGTAAGAAACAGTTAAGTTTTGTTACCCGAGTTAGTGTTTGAGTTTAAGGTACGGTATAAGTCGATCTATGAGAGGCAATGATCACATAAACTGGGATGATGATGATGATGAGGATCAATGGTATGTTGAACACAAGGGCATAATGGATATTTCAAATTTATATTATAAATATAATGTATTGTGAGGTTTAGATTAGGGCCAATTGTATATATATATCCCTCCCAAAAATTAAAAGCGTATATATCCAACCCAAACACAAAATTTCATATATATCCTTCCAAACCTTTAAAAATGTCATATATATCCAAATAATCATTTTTAATATATTTTAAACCTCATAATACATTATATTTATAGGGCCAATTGCATATATATCCCTCCCAAAAATTAAAATTGCGTATATATCCAACCCAAACACAAAATTGCATATATATCCTTCCAAACCTTTAAAAATGTTATATATATCCAAATAATCATTTTTAATATACTTTAAAGGGAGAATTGCGTATATATCCCTCCAAAGACTTAAAATTGCATATATATCCGACCAAAACTTGTAATTGCATATATACCCTTTCAAACCTCTAGAATTGTCACATATATCCTTGAAGCAGTTTTTTATTTATTTAGAAAATCAAAATGCATTATAACCGTAAGATAAATTAAAAATGTCTATCATACCCTTGTTCTTATGATTTCAAAACAAAAGATCAATATAGAACTCATATTTGCCATAAAACCAATCAACCAATCCTAGCCATTCATTTTTTTTTATCAAAATAAAAAAAATAAACTTTCGCCCTTTTTTTAAAAATTAAATATCTCGCAAACCGTTAATCGTTACGCGAAAAAAATTATATCATCGCGACGAGAATTAAATTATCTTTCTATAGATATGCATTGTTATATACTTTCGAAAAACTTTTTTTTTTCAAAATTTTCGCCCAGAAAAATCATATGTGATTTGTAAAAATCACATGTGATTCGTTAAAATCAAATTATATGTGATTTTTACGAATCACATGTGATTTGTAAAAATCACATGTGATTCGTAAGAATCATATATGATTTGTGAAAATCAAATCATACGTGATTTATATGAATCACATATGATTTTTCTGGGCGAAATTTTTTTAAAAAAATGGTCGAAAGTATATGGAATTGCACATCTATAGAAAGATAATTTAATTTTCGTCGTGATGGTGTATTTTTTGTTGCTTGAAGATTTGCCGTTTGCAAGATATGTTGTTTTAAAAAAAAGGTGAAATATGGTTTTTTATTAGTTTAGATAAAAAAAAATGGATAACTATGATTGGTTCATTAGTTCTATGACAAATATGAGTTTTATATTGATGTCACCTCATGAATTCATACCATATGGATGTAAAAGTAATGTGATTTTAGCAGTGATGACTGAACCTATTGATGCATCGAAGCAGTTGAAAAAAAATCAATTCATCCAAATTCACAAGGAACATGTTTATGTGTAAGCTAATTCTTTTAGGTCGTAAGATTATGGGTCGGTTTCACTTTTTTATTTTTAGGATAATTTACTTTTAGTATTGAAATCATAAGAACAAGGGTATGATAGACATTTTTAATTCAAAAATGATTGTTGTGCCTACTAGTCATGCCTACAAATGTACCTAATGATTTGATTGGTTGATTTCAAAAAATGATTGGTGGAAATTTGGAGAGAGAAAGTACATAATACAATTGTACAAGTGATTTATGCATTAGACATGTTTTTAGGCTTGTGTTGTAGGTCTAAATAACATTACCCTTTTTAATTTATCTTACGGTTATAATGCATTTTGAGTTTCAAAATAAATAAAAAAACCGCTTCAAGGATATATGTGACAATTTTAGAGGTTTGAAAGGGTATATATGCAATTACAAGTTTTGGTCAGATATATATGCAATTTTAAGTCTTTGGAGGGATATATACGCAATTCTCCCTTTAAAGTATATTAAAAATGATTATTTGGATATATATGACATTTTTAAAGGTTTGGAGGGATATATATGCAATTTTGTGTTTGGGTTGGATATATACGCAATTTTAATTTTTGGGAGAGATATATATGCAATTGGCCCTATAAATATAAGGTATTGTGAGGTTTAAAATATATTAAAAATGATTATTTAAATATATATATGATATTTTTAAAGGTTTGGAAGGATATATATGCAATTTTGTGTTTGGGTTGGATATATACGCAATTTTAATTTTTGGGAGGGATATATATGCAATTGGACCTAATCTAAACATCACAATACATTATATTTATAATATAAATTTGAAATACCCATTATGCCCTTGTGTTCAACACACCATTGATCTTCATCATCATCATCATCCCAGTTTATGTGATCATTGCCTCTCATAGATCGACTTATACTGTACCTTAAACTCAAACACTAACTCGGGTAACAAAACTTAACTGTATCTTAGTATCTTATAAAGCATTAAGGCCTACTAATAATGAAAACTCTTAAAATTAAGTAATCCAAGTTATAAAGCTAAAAGTACAAGTAATTAAAACACATTTTCTAACATTTACATGTTCTTAAGCTCAAAGTACAACTAATTAAAATAGAAATACTAACATTAAATACAATAAATAAATCATTATGTACATTAAATACAATTAATTAACTGTTCAATAAATACAATTAATACAGTTATGAAAACACCCCTTACATAAGAAATACAAATTATCAAGCATATTGTACAATCAACTTAAACACAATTTCTGCATTATACGTCACTAATACAAATAATAAAGCACATACAAATTTTCAAGCCCGAACGGGCAATGGGCCAAATGGGCTCGAGCCCGAATGGGCACGGGCCAAATGGGCTCGAGCCTAAACGGACACGAGCCAACGGGTTCGAGCCCGAACGGGCACGAGCAAAACGAAATTCTTGATATCCGTAAATTTTATTTCACGGAAAATTTTTATTTTAAGGTACCCGCCGCCGCAACGCGCGAGTACCCTGCTAGTTTTTATTAATGTTTGATTGAATCACTTTGCTTAAGTAATGTTTCTAGTTACTGTTTTTATGTTTCATTGATTGATTTGTTGGCATAATTAAATTATTAATGAGATCATTATATCAAATGCAATATAAAATATTCAATTTTTTGTCCTTTCAAAACAGCTGTCGAAGTGTATCTCCCCTATTAGGCCTATGATGCATTAATTATTGAATGATATTATGAATTCATACCATATGGATGTAAAAGTAATGTGATTTTAGCAGTGATGATTGAACCAATTGATGATTGGAAGCAGTTGAAAAAAAAATTCATCCAAATTCACAAGGAACATGTTTATGTGTAAGCTAATTCTTTTAGGTCGTAAGATTATGGGTCGGTCTCACTTTTTGATTTTTAGGATAATTTACTTTTAGTATTGAAATCATGAGGTGAAATTAATATGGAACTCATATTTTCCATAGCACCAATGAACGAATCATAGCTATCAATTTTTTATCTAAACTAATAAAAAACCATTTTTCACATTTTTTTTAAAACAACATATCTTGCAAACGGTAAATCTTCAAGCTACAAAAAATACACCATCACGACGAGAATTAAATTATCTTTCTATAGATATGCAATTCTATATACTTTCGACATTTTTTTTTAAATTTTCGCCCAGAAAAATCATATGTGATTCGTAAAAATCACGTATGATTTGATTTTCACAAATCATATATGATTCTTACGAATCACATGTGATTTTTACAAATAACATGTGATTCGTAAAAATCACATATGATTTGATTTTAACGAATCACATGTGATTTTTACAAATCACATATGATTTTTTTGGGCGAAAATTTTGAAAAAAAAAAAGTTCCTCGAAAGTATATAACAATGCATATCTATAGAAAGATAATTTAATTCTCGTCGCGATGGTATAATTTTTTTCGCGTAACGATTAACGGTTTGCGAGATATTTAATTTAAAAAAAAATGGTGAAAGTTAATTTTTTTTATTTTGATAAAAAAATGAATGGCTAGGATTGGTTGATTGGTTCTATGGCAAATATGAGTTCTATATTGATATTTTGTTTCATAATATCATTCAATAATTAATGCATCATAGGCCTAATAGGGGAGATACACTTCGACAGCTGTTTTGAAAGGAAAAAAAATTAAAAATTTTATATTGTATTTGATATAATGATCTCATTAATAATTTAGTTATGCCAACAAATCAATCAATGAAACACAAAAACAGTAACTAGAAACATTACTTAAACAAAGTGATTCAATCAAACATTAATAAAAACTAGCAGGGTATCCGCGCGTTGCGGCGGCGGGTACCCTGAAATAAAATTTACGGATATCAAGAATTTCGTTTTGCTCGTGCCCGTTCGGGCTCGAGCCCATTGGCTCGTGTCCGTTTAGGCTCGAGCCGATTTGGCCCGTGCCCATTCAGGCTCGAGCCCGTTTGGCCCGTTGCCCGTTCGGCCTTGAAAATTTGTATGTGCTTTATTATTTGTATTAGTGACATTTAATGCAGAAATTGTGTTTAAGTTGGTTGTACAATATGCTTGATAATTTGTATTTCATATGTAAGGGGTGTTTTCATAACTGTATTAATTGTATTTATTGACCAGTTAATTAATTGTATTTAATATACATAATGATTTATTTATTGTATTTAATGTTAGTATTTCTATTTTAATTAGTTGTACTTGAGCTTAAGAACATGTAAATGTTAGAAAATGTGTTTTAATTACTTGTACTTTTAGCTTTATAATTTGGATTACTTTAATTAAGAGTTTCCATTATTAGTAGGCCTTAATGCTTTATAAGATAGTAAGATACAGTTAAGTTTTGTTACCCGAGTTAGTGTTTGAGTTTAAGGTACGGTATAAGTCGATCTATGAGAGGCAATGATCACATAAACTGGGATGATGATGATGATGAGGATCAATGGTATGTTGAACACAAGGGCATAATGGATATTTCAAATTTATATTATAAATATAATGTATTGTGAGGTTTAGATTAGGGCCAATTGCATATATATCTCTCCCAAAAATTAAAATTGCGTATATATCCAACCCAAACACAAAATTGCATATATATCCTTCCAAACCTTTAAAAATGTCATATATATCCAAATAATCATTTTTAATATATTTTAAACCTCACAATACATTATATTTATAATATAATTTTGAAATATCCGTTATGCCCTTGTGTTCAACATACCATTGATCCTCATCCTCATCATCATCATCATCATCCCAGTTTATGTGATCATTGCCTCTTATAGATCGACTTATACCGTACCTTAAACTCAAACACTAACTCGGGTAACAAAACTTAACTGTATTTTTATTAATGTTTGATTGAATCACTTTGCTTAAGTAATGTTTCTAGTTACTGTTTTTGTGTTTCATTGATTGATTTGTTGGTATAATTAAATTATTAATGAGATCATTATATCATATCCAATATAAAATTTTCAATTTTTTGTCCTTTCAAAACAGCTGTCGAAGTGTATCTCCCCTATTAGACCATGTGTAGTCGAGCGCCTTTGAGGCGTTTTTTTGCCTTCCACGCCCAAGCACGCCCGTCCAACCAAAACGACGGGGCGTTATTGAAGGATTTTTGGTTTGTGGCGTTTTGTCGACAGCGCCTTCCCCATTCATTTCCCCATAAAACTAGCCATTGCCAAACGGCTTCTTTGACCCAAAAAAAAAAAAAAAAAAATACCCCACATATCTATTTAATCTCTATATATATACATATATACACATCTAATTTTTATAAAAACACTCTCAAACACAATCTTTTTCCTACCAATTTATATACAATGAGTCTCCCTCGACTTCCTTTCTTCTTGAATCTAGTTCGGATGACGATTTCTTCGATCGAGAAACAGAAGCGGTGTCTCTTGCTGCTGGAGCTGTAGCTATGTTCGTCGCCCAAAACCCACCAAAACCGATTTATAAAAGAAAACAAGTTGATCGAGACCGTGCCGCGGCTAATGATAGGTTGATGGCTGATTATTTTGACGAGGGTTGCACGTATAACGAACAATTATTTAGACGACGTTTTAGAATGAGCAAAAGGTAATGTGATTTTAGCAGTGATGATTGTACCTATTGATGCATCGAAGCAGTTGAAAAAAAATCAATTCATCCAAATTCACAAGGAACATGTTTATGTGTAAGCTAATTCTTTTAGGTCGTATGATTATGGGTCGGTTTCACTTTTTGATTTTTAGGATAATTTACTTTTAGTATTGAAATCATAAGAACAAGGTTATGATAGACATTTTTAATTTATCTTACGGTTATAATGCATTTTGAGTTTCTAAATAAATAAAAAACTGCTTCAAGGATATATGTGACAATTTTAGAGGTTTGAAAGGGTATATATGCAATTACAAGTTTTGGTCGGATATATATGCAATTTTAAGTCTTTGGAGGGATATATACGCAATTCTCCCTATTAAAAATGATTATTTGGATATATATGACATTTTTAAAGGTTTGGAAGGATATATATGCAATTTTGTGTTTGGGTTGGATATATACGCAATTTTAATTTTTGGGAGGGATATATATGCAATTGGCCCAATAATCTATTGTCCAAAAGTAGTATCGTTTGGCTGCAAAAATTAAGAAAGATTATAGAAAAAATAATTTCTAAAATTATAAGTTGATCCAACCAACTTTTGAGAAAAGGCTGGAGATTATTTTTTTATAATTACCTTATTAACCTTCCAAAAAGACATGATGTTTAATTATGTATATTTCTATATTTAAGAACAGGCCACGTAGGGCTGTTTAATTATGTATATCGACATTTTTTTGTCTTTTTATACTTTGAGAAACAATTAAGTTATCGAATACGATTAGTAATTCACTAAATTGAGTAGGTTTGAAATAAAACTTAATAAAGTTTAGTCGCTAATTCAAGTTTTATTAATGAATTAGTAATCGAATATGATTACTAGTTTAAGTTTTACTAATGAATGCTCTTTGAGCGGCTATAAACTCATTATCTCAATTTATATATATTCTGTGTTCATAAATTTTAGTCGCTAAAATTGTTAAAAATTAAACTTAACGCAAATGGATATATATATTTAGCAAACACTTTTAACAAATTAGTAAAACTTGAACTCACAGTATAAATGTTTTAAACACGTTCAATCACCCGTGTATATTCATCAATGAAGATGACTGTCATGCTTAGTTACTGTGTTTAATGATGTATCAAAACTAATATCCAATTATTACTTGTTATAGGTGGCAAATTACTGTCGTGATCGTGTCCATACTGCTTTAGAAGATGAAATAAAGGTGATGAAGCAAGAATTAGTTAAAGGAACAATAAATGACAGTGTACAAGTTGGGTGAGAAAAAGCGTGCTGATTGTACAATCACTTAACGTAGTGATTTAGTATTTCTTATTTTCAGGTTAAGAACAAGCTTGGCGCAACCTCAACACCCCATAAATCCTTTCTTCGTCTTCGGGGGCTTTTCTTTGTCTTGACTGTTTCCGGAAGGTGTTTCATTGGGAGGATCTGCCAGCGTCTGACTTTTGACGGAGCTTTGATATTGTATCCTGTTAATGACTTCGTAGCTTGTAGATCAGCGGTGGCTTTGACCTTTGAAGGGTTAGCGTTGATCCCTCGCTCAATTGGTTCAATGTGTTTGAACTCTTTAAGCTTGTGCTCCATGCCGAAGGGCTTGTCATCGATCATTGGTGTCGTAGGGACTCCAACCATGCCGGAAGATGCCCATTCGAAGGCCTCCCTCTTAACTTTGTGTGGCTTCTCCAAGTCTAGCTTGAAATCAGCAGAGAGTTGCTTTCCGATTACCACCCTTTGCTCCATGTAGGGCTCATTTATCACAACTTGCTTTTCAGTATCCGTACTGCTGGGAGCAGCCTTCAGAGGCTCCTTAGGACTTTCCTTGATTTTCCGGCTAGCTTTCTTTCCCTAATTGTGACTAGAAAGTACAGTTCCTATTCCGTAAGGTGTATGGAAATTTACTGCTGCATGTATAGTGGAGACTACGATGCCCATCTTTTGCATGGCGGTCCTTCTTATTAACAAGTTGTAGGGAGAGTCAGACCTTATGATGGCGAATAAGAGGTTCTCTGTTCTTACAAGCTTGCCTTCTCCAATTGTTATTTCTAACAGAACTTCTCCTAGAGGCCACGAATGCTCACCAGAGAATCCTACCAAAGGTATCTTTGAAACAACCCTCTATGATCTGATCGAAGGCTTGAGCTTTCGAAAGCAATGCTCATATATGATTTCACAAGAGCTCCCGCAGTCCATGCAGGCTCCATTTACTTCTTGGCCGGAAATGAGGACTTTGACGACTACTGGATCATTCGTAGGGACTTGGCCTGTGATAGGGGGAAACATTATCTCCCCTATCTCGTATGCCTCCTGCTCCGACACCTTACTTTTTAAACTGGCTCCACCCCAATGAACCATGAGTATTGGGGCTTCGAGAGGAGTAGTATTCTTGGCCAACTGAGTGTCAGTCATTTTTTCTTTGCCCTTCTTAATACCTTTCACCAAGTGTGCCAATTGCCCGGACTTCGCAACTTATTCTATCTGTTTCTTTAATTCTCTGCAACTGTTCGTATCATGACCATAATTTTCATGGAAGTGACAATACTTGCTCGTATCCCTGTTTTTACCCTTACTTGTCATGCGAAGGGGTGCTTCGAAAGCCTTAGCAGCCCTCTCCGTTGCAAGTATTTCTTTCGGGGACTTACTTAGACTTCCTAGCAAACCATGGTTAGGGCCTTTGTACGGAGAAAACCTGTCTCTGTTTTTATTCTTGTTTTTTGACCCCTCCCACTTTGAGAACTTGTTGTTGCTGTCTCTGTCGATCGGAGCGCCATTAGTAGATACCTCCTTCGCTTCAATCCAAGTGTATGTCTTTTCCATTAAGCCTTTGTAAGTCCACCAAACTCCAATTTCGAAGACCATGTACGAAACCCGAAATGCGCTGATCTTCGTGAAGACCTAGAATCTGCAAAGTTTCATCGGTGTACCTAGTAACGAAGGCCCTTGTGCTTTCGTTTTCTTTCTGTTTGATGTTGTGCACCGTAAGATGAGTTCTTGTAAATTTCTTTTGCTGACTGAAGTGTGATCGGAACTTAGCCTTGAGATCATCAAGATTGACGATGCTCCCTGGCTTTTGCCCATTCCACCAAATACGAGCAGAATCCCGCAGGGTATATGAAAACATATGACAGGCTACAGGCAAACCCCATTTTTGCATCTTAATGGCCCCTTCAAACAAATGTAAGAAATTGTCCAGATCCCCCTTCCCATCATAAGTCCCAATATGCGAAGGCATTTTTAACCCATCAGGCAATGGGTAATCTTCTATCCATCTAACGAAGGGTGTAGCCGAACCCATGGGGTCCGAATATAGGCAATTATAGGGTGGTGCATATGTAGGAACAATATTATATGGAGTATGACTTGGGGGTACTCCCATACGAGTTTGGATAGGGTAAGACTGATAATGTGCGTTCATGCTAAATGGGTAACCATTTCCCATGGTGTACGGAGGGTGTGCCGTAGGGTGCCCAAAGGGTATGCTCCCGTAAGGTTGGGGGAGACTAGGGTTGCTAGGCTGTCCACTAACGGGGGGATATAAACCTTAGGGGTAAGAATGAGTTTGGAACGAAGGGTACATACCATTGGGAGGAAGAAGCGTGAGAAGGCTGCAATGGAAACCCTGTCTCCGTCCTGCCAAGATGTGCTGCTAACAATGGAGGTAGGTTTACCCCTATATCTTCCCTTCACTGGCTCCTCCCATTGGAACCTTCAGCAACCACTCCTTCCTTTCTAGTAGGAGCCCTTTTTGGGACTCCTTCAAATCCAACGGACCTTCTACCTAGCCTTCGACTGACTGGCGACCCAATCCTTAATGCTGAAAGAGTTGTTCCATGTGTCGGAGGCCTAAGCTCCGCCTCTAACTCTTCATCATAGTCCTCACTGGAGTATTCCAACTCCCTTCACATTTCAACATTCCAAATTTGCCTTTTGCGAGCCCTTAAGAAGGATTCCAACACTTCGTGGTTGGCCTCGACAAAGTCTGGGCTGATAATAGGCTCCGGATTGGCTGATGTCGAAGCATGATGGTTGGGTGTTATTTCTGTGTGAGAACGTGTTGTGAATGTGGAAGCAGTTATTGGGGGAAGGTTGTTAGAGTCGTTGATTGGTATTGGTGTTAAGGTCGAGAAACCCGGTGGGGGAGTATCTTATCTTCCTTGATCCATGCCGAATGTATAGTGAAAGTAGTTGGTTGGTTATAAGCTTGGAAATAACGAGACCAATTGTAGCGGTCCCACGGATGGCGCCACTGATTGTACAATAAATTGCACTACCAGGCCTTCGATGGTGATCAAAGTATTTATGGGGTGTTGAGGTTGCGCCAAGCTTGTTTTTAACCTGAAAATAAGAAATACTAAAACACTACGTTAAGTGATTGCGCAGGGGTTGGACCCTGCGAACTAGGGGTGAGCAAAAACCGAACCGCAAACCGCAAAAACCGCAAAAACCGCAAAAAACCGCCCCACAAAAACCGCAAAACCGCAAAAACCGGTGGATCGGTTTCAGGAAAAAATAAAAACCGATTTTGCGGTGCGGTTTCGGTTTTCACCGAAAAACCGCACCGCAAAAACCGCACCGCACCACTCTACATTTTTTTATTTTTTAGAATAACACATTAAAACCGCACCAAAAACCACATAAACCCGCAAAACCGCACCAAAAACTGCACCAAAAATAAAAAAAAAAAAAATATCTTGCGGTGCGGAGCGGTTTTGACCAAAAACCAACCCGCAAAACCGCATAAACCCGCAAAACTGAAACCGCAAAAACCGCGCGGTGCGGATCCTCAATTTTTTAAAAACCGCATTTTGCGGAGCGGGGCGGTTTTTGCCAAAAACCGCCCCGAACCGCCCCATGCTCACCCCTACTGCGAACCACCTCCGGCGTGCGAGTAAGTATGTGTGATGATAAGTAGATCGTAAATTGAGAGAGTGAAGTTAACTTACTTTAATTCTTGCCCATCTAAGCTATTTATAGGGGAGAAATAGGCCTTAGTGGGCGGTTTGCACATGTTTCAGAGATCATTGGGGCGTCCCATGATTTGTGGTAACCGCTAGGGCTTTGTAGCCCACGATCTCGATTTTAGCGGGAAAGCCTAAAGGAAGAGGAGACGTGGGTGTGACCAGGTCAAGGTAGCTCTTCGTTGTAGTCCCTTCGAGAGGGATACCCTGAAGGGCTTAGGGCTTCGATTGGCAGATTCCCACATGGTAAGCATTTCGTAGACGAATGGTTTTACGCCAATGAAACGTGTTAGGAGATTAACCTGGGCCTCCGAAGGGAGGGCTTTTTACAGGCTCGAAGGGGAGTCCTTCGACCCGTTAGGAGGGTACATCATCACATGCAAACTCATATTGATGTTATTATCGCTACATTTTCTTTACATAACTACATCCGTAACAGCTCACAAGAAGACATGATGTTTACGGTGATGGAGGAAAATCCAGATTATATACCACGAGACAAACTTCACGATGTTCATAGTCATGAAACGAACAATGAAAACAATTCTGAAGGAGCATCTAACGAGATGAAGCAGATACGTAACGATATTGCTACTTTAATATGGAATGCAAACCATGGATTATAATTTAACACCATTTTAACGTTGTTTGTATTTTTACATGGATTTTCATGCAATGCTACATATTTATGATTTATATCAATAATTTTATTTACTATTCTTATTCATATTGGGTTTGTTATTTGTATGTCCAATTACGTCATTTTACACTTTTAATCTACACTTACAGCTAGTTTGCCAAACACTACTAACAAAAAAAGCTACATTTTTTTTTAATCTTTTTTAGCACCAGCACCAGCACCAGCACCAGCACCAGCACCAGCACCAGCACCAGCAACAACAATTTTTGCCAAACACACCCAATGTCTTCCGTGCGGCACTTAGCCTCGACTAAGCTCAGCCTTGCTCGAAGACTCAACGATGTATGCAACTAAAGAAAGCTTCAAAGATGGAAGAAGTGGAATATGTAAAATGCTTTGTATTACTTAGAGAACTTTACACATGAGAGATTACAAGTGATTTGTTAGATGCCATGAACAAATGAGACCACCTCTTTTTATACTACTATGTACATGGTTCTACATTCTTCTATGGAAGCTTCTAGGATTTCCATGAGGTTCTAGTAAGCTTCTAGAGCTTCCAACATCTTGTAACATATTCCAAAGGCTTCCAAGCTTACCCATGATCTTCCAAGAGAAGTGTAGAATAATCCGGAATCCCGAACAACCTTGAAAATAATTGTATCGAGTAGGCGGTCGTGACATCCTCCCCCACCTAAGATCGCGACGTCCTCGTCGTGCCTTCCTCATGATATCTCTTGATCTTGTCCACAAATTGCCACAATAAGTCTTCGGCCTCCCAACTTGCTTCGCTATCGGGAAAATCACGCCACTTGATCAAGTACTCCTTGTAGCTCGGCACCCCTCATCTTCGTATCGTACGATCCAACAAGATCTCTTCAACCTCTCGATCGTATGAAGTAACAACTGTTGTCGGTGCCCGCTTGGACACCCCTCGTTCCGGGTCTTCCTCGTCTCCATGATAAGGCTTGAGAAAGCTAACGTGGAAGACCGGGTGTGTTTAGCCTTAAAAGTAATGTTATACTCGGGAATTGCACAGTATTTAAGTACAAGGTCTAGTTTTGCCATTAGAGTAAAGTTAGGCTTGTATTTTAGTATAAATACCCTCCTAGTCTCAACTAGGAGGGTGGGAATTCATATTGTATCTTGGAGGTGTGTGTGTTTTCTCCTCCTTTCTCTCTCTAGAAATCACACACACCTCCCCCATTCTTTAAGCTAATAATATCATGTTTAACCTTTATTTTGAGTTCCCCCGACCTCCTGAATGTGTTTGTTGATCATTAGAATTGGCATCAGAGCTAACCAGGGGCGAATCGTGGGGTTTTGAGGTGAAAAATAAGTGATTTTGAGGTCTTGTTACTGTTCATCAGTAGGGGTTATCGAGTTTATGAAAAATTACCGAGTTTGGTAATCTTTCGAGTTTCTCTAGAGCTTATCGAGTTTCTCAAAAATCTATCGAGTTTCCTCTAATCGAGTTTCTCTAGGTGTATATGTGACAAATGGTAATTTTCACGTTGTTAATTAATATTATTTGAATATTAATTATTTTTTAGCTAAGCATTTCTATGCGAGTTTGCATGTTTCTGAGTATTTATTAATTCTGAGCTGAGCATTTCTATGCGCGTTTGCTTATTTTGAGCATTTTTTGGAGCAGTCCCGCATACTGTAGTTTACAGTCACTGCAGAAAAAGTATATTTTTGTCAGTAAACCTAAATTATCACATTTCTGATAGTTACTGACAAGTCTTGTAATTTACTGAGAGCTTTCTCGCATTATTTTGAAAAACAACCGCACGCGCGTACCGACAGCACCGTACACAGGGTAACAGTCAAATAAATATATTTTTGAGTCAGTAATGATATTTTATTACATTTCTGACAAACACGTGGTTAAAAACTTTATTTTACGTAATCGTGTCCAAAAACGTCAAAACGGGACTTTACGGCTACGTTTTGAGCTCAAACCGACACACGATACACCAATGCGGGTAAAAATAATTCCCCCCCCCCCCTTTATACACCAAAAACCGGCCCCTAGATGTATACTTCCCCACTACATGACAAATCTCCCACACTAACCCAAATTTAATCATTTATATAATCACATATTACCCTAAATGGTGTTACTCCTTTATCACTTATCCTTTCATGCATGTCTAACTTACCAAGATCATTTATATACTTCCATACGCATGACACACTTCATTCTTCATCATTCATCCATTTTCTCTAAAGTTCAAAATAATCAAAGTGCATAATCAAGGTTTTTGAGTTATTTGGAGCTTGGTTTTGGTAAATTTGGTGAAGCATTGGGTGTTCTTGGATCACATAGCCACGTTAAATCCACAAGCTTTGTAAGGATTCATCAAAATTTTCTAATCTTGTTAATCTCTTGTTCATTTGATGTCTAATGATGTTTAAAAGTGTTAAATGTATATATTTTGTTGATTTGGAAAAAGCTAGGGTTTGATCTTTGTATTATAGTGCTCGACTTTTATATAGTTTATGAGTTAGTTTATAAATTTCTTGCTTGTGTGGTAAATCTTGTTACATATAGTGTTAGTTTGATGATACAAACATTAGTTATGGTTTTTGCACAAGATTAATCAATATATAAGCTTTTGAGATCATGCATAGTGTTCGGCTAGAACAAAAATAAAAGATTATTGGGGTTTTGAAAAACATAAAATTTTGGCTCAAATGGTGGAAAAATATAATTGAATACTTATTTGGAATAGATTGAAAAATAAGCCATAAGTTATTGAAATTAACTAGTAAAAATGGGAAAATGAGTTGAGATGGATAATATGGGTCGAATAGACCATAAAATAGTCAACTTGAAATATTTGACTAAGTAGCTTATTTATTAGAGCTTATTTGATAAGTATAAAGTTTGTTTGGTAACTAATAATCACTAATAAGTACTAAATATTGACAAAATGGACCAAACTAAGTTTTGGGCCAAAAAGCCCATGAAGAAAATTGTAGTTTTGACTTTTTGACCAAACGAACCCAATGAGCGAGTAAAATGATTTTTAGTAACGCGTCGAGATATACGTTATAACTAAAAATGTGTTTTGGGCTAAAATTGGTGATTGGGCTTTTTCAATGGTTTTTGGCCCAATGAGCCACAGAGATGACGAAATTGATTTTTGGGGTATTTTCCGACTCGCCGTGGTTATTAATGTTTAACGAAACGATAAATATAACGAAAACTATTTTCGGACTTATTTTGAGACGTTTAGTCTCCGAGAGGGTAAAAATTGACATTTTCACTAAATTGATATTGAAATAGTCTTTTGTTGACTTTTTGACAAAATATTGACTTTGTGTCGAAATATGTTGTTAACACTTAAACGTAACGAATACGAATAATATAACGATGAAAATATTCACGACAATTGAAGTATATATCACAACCATATTTTTTGCACATATAGTTAGTTAATGGAGTATTTGAGGAAAATTTGCAACACTTGAGAAATATGGAAACGTTATATAAACGAATGGGTCATGCCCAAATTTTCTAAAAATCCAACACTTAGAATATTTTCCTGAAACCATATAACTTAAGTAAATTTTATGAAATTACTTAACAATGTTTTAATTTTCACTATGATCAAAGTTGTATTATGAACGACAAATAATATTTATAATATAATAATACTCCACTAACTCCATTATTTTATTTATTTCTCAAATGATTGATTAATTAATTTAATCTTGGTTAATTAAATACTTAAGTAAGTAATTTAGTATATATATATATATATATATATATATATATATATATATATGTATATATATATATATATATATATATATATATATATATATATATATATATATATACATGTATATGTATATATAATGTATATATATATATGTATATATATATATACATGTATATATATATATATATACATGTATATATATATATATATATATATATATATATATATATATATATATATATATACATTATATATACATATATATATATATATATATATATATATATATATATATATATATATATATATATATATATATATATATATATATAACACTTGCGAATTTTAAGCGGTGAATACTACCACGGATGTTCCGTTATGTATTCCCACCGTACACTCTCACTATGAGCCATCGCCATAAAGAATGTCAACAATGAATTGTTTCAAAAATATTTTACCACACAGTAAGCAAGAATACACGAGCACTAGCCCAGCGCAAACTTTTCAAATAAAATAAAGGCATATGAGACACGAATATTTTTGGTAAGACTTACCGTACTGATTTAGGGTGCTGGTCGGCGCGGTTGCATTATTTTGATTAATTAGCTGATTTGCTGTATTTGAAAGGTGAGTTTATAGCACCATATTTTTATACGATTTTGTTTTATAAGCTTGGGGTGAGAAACATGCAAAACTGTTTTCATGGACCAGAAATGAATTTTGTTTTTGCTTACACACTAATATGCAGAAACCTAAGTTTGCTGAATCCCATTTTGTGCCCACTATCATCTGCCGTTAATTCTTTTCTAGGAAGCCGTTTATTATAAATAGATCTATTGGGGATGACACCCCCGTTCGGTTGGCTCGGCATAGCCAAGGCGAACGTATAGCATTCGAATAATAGTTCAAGTGTCTGGGGATTAACACTCGCGGGCACCCCCTTTTTAGTCAAGGCCAGGCAGGCCCGTGGCATTGTCATAGATCGGTAGGATGAGGCTTAGTGTTTGCATAAGTGAGTAGTGTGTATCTGTTGAATTGTTTTTATGATATTGCTATTGGTCCATATGTGCTATTTACGTTAAACCTATGAACACACCAGCGTTAGCTGACTTTTAGCATGTTTTTCTCAGGAAACTGAGGTGCGTTTAGCCGGGTGCAGAGCATAGCGTCGGTCACAATAAATGATGGAAATGTTTTTAATGCGTTTACTCTGACTATTGGACCTTTTATTTAAATGGGCTTCATTTTCATCTAAAATGGATTTTATGTATGCTACATAACTTGACTTATGTAATATATTTTTAAAACGGATTTTCAATCCGTTCCATATATCTTGTGTTGTGATTATCGACCTCGTAGCACCCCAAAGTGTATGCTTCCACGAATATTATGATTTTGGGGGTGTTACAGATTGGTATCAGAGCCTAGGTTATAGAGAACGAGGTTTATAGAAACCTTAAACTATAACCAATTTTGAAAAACTTTCCATCATGACCGCCAGATGCCTGCCAGTTTAGCTTACTATGATTGAGCATTAGTTGCCTATTTGATTTGAGCGTTATTTGCTTTATTTGATTTGGCGTTATGATATGCTATGTGAGCATTATACTAAGCATATATGATATACGTAATTTCTATATACTTATACGTGTCGCACTATATTTGTCACAGACTATGTCTCTCCATTTCGGCACACACTCCGAGGTAGCTACTGCTGGACTCACTTCTTCGAAACAACAGCTTGTTCCATTCATGGATGATCCACTTATGGAGATTGTTCGTGCTGCTGCTCAACCATCTATTCCAGCTCAGCCTGTATACACCACTTCGGTATCTACCTCACCATACTTGCACAAAACTGCCACAGCACACCGTTCATCACCTGCTCAGCTGTACACCTTTACTCAGCATGATCATGATACCCCACCTGTCAGACGTCAGGCATCATATACGCGAGTCCGTAGACATCGTCTTCAGTTATCTTCTGTGCTGACTTCATCTCTTAGTAGGACCCATTATGGTTATATGGGTACTCCTGCTGATTCATCATCTCAGTCACCCACATCATCTCCAGACCATTCCCTACCTAGTCAGAGACTTAGGAGATCAGTGGAGACCTATTCAGATGAGGACGAGGATCCAGTAGAGGATCAAGAGCAGGTTCAGGATGAGCCTACTCCTGCTGTGACTGCACCTACTGAGCACACTCCTATGAATTTAGATCGGGTTATGATGCCGAGGGATGGTAATGGCATCATGGAGGACGTTCAGGGTTTATTTGAGGTTGGACAGGGTTCTAGGGATGCACAGATTCAGGGTTTGTTTGAGGTTGGACAGAGCTCCAGAGATGCTGAGATTCAGGGTTTGGATGACAGTCAGTGGTTGGACATTGCTTGTGATGTTAGCACGGGTATACGTGTAGCTAGTCCAGAGTATACACCGTCACCTCCTTCATTCATACCTCCATCTCCGGTGCCTACTCCACTACCATCACCAGTGATTTCTCCGCTTGCAGAGCTTGAGGAGCCTACTGAGATGGAGCAGATCTGGATTCAGCTGACGAACCAGGCGAACTTACTTGATGTACATTCAGATTAGCTTGGGAGATTGGAGCAGTCTGATCGTATTCAGATGGTGGAGAGGCAGATTGGGACTATGGATCAGGCGACTTGTGTTTTGTTTGAGGAGTTGTATTCTGATCGTAGAGTGATGATTGGATTGAGGGCTAGATTGGATGCCTTAGAGAGATTGCATGGCAGGGAGCTTAGAGGATTGGACTTCAGGGCCATTGGTTTAGGTAGAGGCCAGCGTAGAATTCAGGATATGTTGAGACGAGCTAGAGGCGTTGACCGTACTCAGTGGCAGAGGATTGTGACTGCCGAGTACACCATTGGTTCAGTGATGAGGGAGCCAGGAGCTTAGAGACAGTGTAGCCCAGCTAGAAACCACTATTGGAGGATTGACCGCAGCCTTTGACCAGCTACGCATTACTAGTGACCAAGCCTTGAGTAGTAGTAGTGATGATGTATTTCTTAGGACTATTAGTATTTCTGTAGTACTTCAGAACCAACTATTGACCGAGCTTGTAAATTTTGTAAACCTTTATCTTTTGATATATATAACAAGCTTAGTCTTCTTATCTGATTATTCGTTTATCCTCTATGGTTGACTTTATTCTTGTATTCTGTCTTCGCTAATCACATATCCACATGATTTATTTTTCTATAAAACAAATCTCATTTATCGCCATCTTTTGTGATGCAGATAAATAGCACCCATACGAAAGTCAACCAGAGCCACACGAGGACAAACTACCAAAACACCTACCCCAACGAGACCTATAAGGGGAAAGACTGCTGAGAATGTCGCCCCGACCAGAGCCATACAGGGCCAGAATACTGATAATGTTACACCAAGTAGGGCCACAGCTAATGCCCTAGTAGTAAATCAAGCAATGCTGGATCAGCTTGTTGCTGATCGAGTGGCTGCCGCTCTCGCAGCCGCAAACAACTCGACCACCAACATCAGAACATCTAGGCCAGTGATGCGCGTGGGTGTCGTTGCGGTACAGGAGGTGATGATGCCTATTCAAGTTTTAAATTTATATTTAGCCGACTTATCAATAACACACACACTTAACGAGCAGTGTACCCAGTCAGTATGAATATAATGGTAAGTAGAGTGTCGATCACTAAGAGTGGAACGTATTATCTAGTTAATCTAATCAGTATTTTAATATCCTAAGTTAGTTATACAATCTAATCTAACGCAAGGGGGTTCAGCCTGAGAGACTGGCACGGTTTGGTTATAATTAAACTATAAACTAAACTAAAGAGCACGAATCAGCGATTAGCACACACGTACACAGATAGATACAAGAAACAGTAAGAAGACCTGTCCTCCTGATAATTAAGTAGCTTGTCACTTGTTTTATTGCTAGTTTTATATGAAGTGTATGTAACTAAACCTTTCTCGTTGGCTCTAATCTTATCGGCGAGAAATCCCTTAATGATTACTTATGTCTAAAAGTTATATTTAACTTATCAGGTTACCTATAACCGTGGGAGCCACATTCTATTCCGTAGTCAAATGCGCAGGCCACTAATAAACACAGAGGTTATCAATGCACTTAATAAGTAGACACCAAAGACATCAACATATAAACTTTAATTGATAGGAAAGCAATTTTAAGGGGTGCGCATTCTATTCCGTAGTCAAATGACATCAGCCCATCAATCCTGATGAATTAAAGTGTACTATTACAATAAAACAAAACTACTTAATGAATTAAATACATGCAGGACCTTCTTACAGCTCTTGTATCTTCAATTCGGGTGTGTCTAGTGCTGCTAAGTCGTCTGAATTTGACTTTCTTCTTTAGGGTTTTGCACACTTAACACTTTTATATGGTACTGTACAACACACGAAATTCGTCTGACTTATGGGGTATTTATAGTTTCTGACTGAGGATCGATGCGGCGCATAGGATTAGTAGATGCGGCGCATCTCCTTAACTTCGCGTGGGGTCCAAGATTAATATATTCAGGGAATATTCGTACACCGCCTTTTAGATGCGGCGTATCTTCGTTTCTTCATGCGGCGCATGTCCCTTGCTGTCTTAGATTGTAATTCGTGAAATCTTGATAGTGATACGCCGTATGTAACAAGTAAGATGCGGCGTATCTGGAGCAGAATGAACTTGATCTTCTGGATTTCAGTAGACTCTTGACATTTCGCTTGTTTCGCTCCATAATTAGTCCAAATTCGCCAAGTTTCACCTAATACTTGTTTTTACCTGAGAATCACTAAAGTAAACATTAATGCACCAATTCTCACACATAATATAATAAAACAAGTCAAATAAATAGGATAAATGATGATAATAAAATGTACTTATTTGAGTTCATCAAATATCCCCCCACTTGAACTTTACTTGTCCCCAAGTAAACCTTAGAATCAATCTTATGAAAATGTATCCTAGAAGGTATTAGGATTTATTTTTATATTTAAGCATGTATTCGTTTTTGTCATAATCTCAAAACCAAACACTTAACGAATTAGAAGTCAAATAAAATATTTCGATAACAGCAAATCTAATCGTTTAACTGTTCAGTCGTGACGAATATTCTATCATAAGCTTGGCAAGTATACGCATCTCCCCCACTAAAGCCAAGGAATTAACAAGTCTAAAGTGGTAAAAAGGGTTTTGAGGCTTAAGGGTTAATCATCCTTCTTAATCTCTATCGATCTCACGTTCCAGAAAAGGCGACAAAATCACAAATACATGATCGAATCCACGAACACGATACTTGCAATTGCTCAAATCCTTAACTCGAATGGGCTAAAGATAGGACCAAGTAATCTTTACCAATAATATTATATCAAAAAGGGCGACAAAATCTTAAATACATACCCGAATCCACGACTACGATACTTAAGATTGCTCAAATCCCCAATCTCAATAAATCAAAGGTTTGGATAAAGAATGATATAGGGTATGGATAATATTTGGGATACAAATTGGTGTAAAATGAAAAATAAACAAAACGGATAAATTAAAATCCTAAGTGTGGTAAATTACTTTCCCAACCATCCCATGAATAAGACTCATATCATTGAATAACTCACGCTTTAACACTTGAAACACACGCTTTAGGTAGACACGAATTATGCTCAACAAAATCTTAATCAAAGAATAACCTTAGTTGGCGTTCCCATAACGGCCAACTCCCATTCAATCCATATAATATACAACAAATAGTGGTGATATCTCCCACTTAATACAAAACTTTACATAAGTTGGTTAAAATAAACTTCCAACTTCTCCTTTTTCTTTTTCTTTTCTATTTTTTCGATTTTTTTTAACTAATAAAAGTGTGTAAAATTTCACAACTTTTCCATTACTATTTTTCCGGATAATTTTTCCATACTCTTCATACTTTCAGAAATAACGGTAATAGTGAAAGTAGTAAACACACGAAAAATAAACTAAAAGTTATACAATATTTACTTTCATACCAATTGCATTGTGCAATTTCCCGACCTAACCAAAGATAATGAATTACGCATGCGAACACAGGTAATGTAAGGAAACACACTTTGCCTAAAGCAATTAACCACGGATTTTAATCTACAGGGTAGGCTAAGGTGTAAGGGCGTAACGAAACATTAATAACAAAGGTGTAAGAAACGAAAGGAATGGCTCTGAGGGTTTTTCTAGGGGTATCTTACTCTAAAGGTGAGAGTAACAAAGGGTTTATACGGGGATTAACTAACCAATGTAGTTAGTTAATATCACATAACATATAAAGGCTATTTGGTGTAATCCTAGAATTTACCGATTCAGACAAGTCACTCCAATTATATAAATAATACTTATTATGGTGGTCTCGAATAGTATACAAGCCAAGTTCTAAAGTTTACAAGTCACTGGCACACTCATAGATTTGTGAATTTTGAAAAGTTCACAATTTTTGAAAATAAAGTTATGTGTGCAGCTATGTAACTTAGACTTTAAACAAAAACATGCTAGAAAAAATTTTAAATTTAAGCATATTAAGCGCATTTTAAGCATATTTTGAAAAAGTTTAGGACAAGTAAGTGTTCTAATTCTCCATCCCCCCACTTAAGTTAAACAACGTCCTCGTTGTTTGTGTCTAAGGTTAATAACTGGAAAATAAAAGAATTAGAACAGAAAAACTCCCCTGAGATTTGCTCGGTATGATCCTCCATTGTTCGTATAAGAGCAAAAATCAATTTTCTTGTGGATGAGAACGTTTAGGCTCCATAAGTGATGTATCCACAAGAAATGCAGGAATCTATAATACCATATAAGCTTTAAACACACCTGAGTTAAGAAGGTTCAACTTGCATAATACATTAGTAGTTAGTAAAAATAAAACCTAAAAAATAAAACTGTAAATCATCAGGTCAGTCGATACGCCGTATCTTATAGAAGAAGATACGTCGTATCGAGCCTGGAATAAATACGCATCAGAACAGAAGATGCGTCGCATCCTTAACCAGGGATGCGCCGCATTAAATAAACTGACAAAAAGTTTTTAAAGTCAAAATAAAAATGCAGAAAATAAAATAAGATATGACCAGTGCAGGTGATGCGCCGCATCTTAAGAGAGAGATGCACCGTATCTTCTGCAGGTCTGACAGACTCGACAGAACATAACAGAAAAAAATAAAAATTTCCGGGTTGTCTCCCGGTCAGCACTTGTCTTTATTCCAGAGTCTTCAAGTTAGACTCACGTTCAACTCTTTATTTTGTCCTATTGATCCCCACATGTCCGCGCACGATGTAGTTGCGAATTACTTCGTCACGAACATACTCTGGCCCCAATTCAAGTACACCTTTGTAGAATCCTTTCATCTTTTGGTACGGATATTCGATCCCTTTCTCAGCGTCATTTTCATCTACAAAAAGAAATGGTGTAAATTTGTAACAAAATTTGTTAGGGGCCTGTAAAAACCTTGGGTGAGCACGAGGCATAATATAGGTGATAACGTTGCTTCCACTTTGAAAGGTTATCTTTCCTTCAAATCTTTTGGCGTCAATTTCGACCTCCATACAAAATGGTTTCCCAACGATCACGTCACCCATCTCAATATCACGATAAGCATCCATGTTCTCCACCACGCCTTCGAACTCATCATAATTCTTAGTGTTGATCACATTGATTCTAGGTATATCCACAATTTCTCCTTCTTCAATTTCGGGTTCGAAATCCTCCATAAACAAGGTTTCTCCCATAAATCTAGCTTCTAGATGGAGGTCCATAGGTTCTCTTAATTCTTAGTGAACTTGAAATTTCAAAGCTTTTTGTGTTGTAAAGCCTTTCAAGCGAATGGAAGGCTCGTTCAGGATCTTCGAATGGTCTAATCAAGTTCTTAGTTGAACTCCTGGTCATGCACTTCCTGAAACAATCACAAAACCATCAGTAGGGTATGTTCAAAAAAGTATGATATCAGAAAATTAACAACGAAAACGGAATACGAAAAATAAAAGTTGCTGATATCTGCAGACGATGCGCCGTATCCAAGAAGTTGGATACGCCGTATCTTATTTCGTTAAATTATAATAAGACTTTTATTCAGAAAGCAGATACACCGCTTATGAATTAGTATGCGCCGTATCTTTTTTAAGTTATCAAAAATCATATTGATCAATTAAAATTAAATGCGCCGTATTAACAGAAGCTAATGCGTCGTATTTTCGTTACGTTTCAAAATAAAGGATTTTTTATTTAGCAGATGCGCCGTATCGATGAAGATCGATGCGCCGCTTATGTTTAATAATTCGAAACTGTTTTTAATTTAAATAATAAATACGCCGTATCTGCAAAAACAGATACGCCGTATAGCGTTAAAGTTTAGAAAAATTTCTTATTAAAAACAGAATACGCCGTATCTTGGGGAAAGATGCGCCGTACTCGAATTTATTAAAACGCGCTGTATTTTATAAAAATCAAACGCAATACGCCGTATCTGAGAAATCAGATGCGCCGTATCGTTTGTGTCAGCACAGTACAACGACAGCAGTATGCAGAAAATAAACAAAAATAATAAATAAATAAAAAACACAAACAAACAAAAATACACAAAAACAAGTATGCAAATTATACAATGAATGCAATTCTATCTAATATACAACGGGTTAGTGGTTAGAAATCTAAAAAAAAAGAAAAACCTAATTAAAATACTTAATCAAAATTAACAGATAATAACAATTCACTCCCCGACAGCGGCTCCAAAAACTTGATGCGCGTGGGTGTCGTTGCGGTACAGGCGGTGATGATGCCTATTCAAGTTTTAAATTTATATTTAGTCGACTTATCAATAACACACACACTTAACAAGCAGTGTACCCGGTCAGTATGAATATAATGGTAAGTAGAGTGTCGATCACTAAGAGTGGAACGTATTATCTAGTTAATCTAATCAGTATTTTAATATCCTAAGTTAGTTATACAATCTAATCTAACGCAAGGGGGTTCAGCCTGAGAGACTGGCACGGTTTGGTTATAATTAAACTATAAACTAAACTAAAGAGCACGAATCAGCGATTAGCACACACATACAGAGATAGATACAAGAAACAGAAAGAAGACCTGTCCTCCTGATAATTAAGTAGCTTGTCACTTGTTTTATTGCTAGTTTTATATGAAGTGTATGTAATTAAACCTTTCTCGTTGGCTCTAATCTTATCGGCGAGAAATCCCTTAATGATTACTTATGTCTAAAAGTTATATTTAACTGATCAGGTTACCTATAACCATGGGAGCCACATTCTATTCCGTAGTCAAATGCGCAGGCCACTAATAAACACAGAGGTTATCAATGCACTTAATAAGTAGACACCAAAGACATCAACATATAAACTTTAATTGATGGGAAAGCAATTTTAAGGGGTGCGCATTCTATTCCGTAGTCAAATGACATCAGCCCATCAATCCTGATGAATTAAAGTGTACTATTACAATAAAACAAAACTACTGAATGAATTAAATACATGCAGGACCTTCTTACAGCTCTTGTATCTTCAATTTGGGTGTGTCTAGTGCTGCTAAGTCGTCTGAATTCGGCTGTCTTCTTTAGGGTTTTGCACACTTAACACTTTTATATGGTACTGTACAACACACAAAATTCGTCTGACTTATAGGGTATTTATAGTTTCTGTCTGAGGATCGATGCGACACATAGGATTAGTAGATGCGGCGCATCTCCTTAACTTCGCGTGGGGTCCAAGATTAATATATTCAGGGAATATTCGTACACCGCCTTTTAGATGCGGCGTATCTCCGTTTCTTCATGCGGCGCATGTCCCTTGCTGTCTTGGATTGTAATTCGTGAAATCTTGATAGTGATACGCCGTATGTAACAAGTAAGATGCGGCGTATCTGGAGCAGAATGAACTTGATCTTCTGGATTACAGTAGACTCTTGACATTTCGCTTCTTTCGCTCCATAATTAGTCCAAATTCCCCAAGTTTCACCTAATACTTGTTTTTACCTGAGAATCACTAAAGTAAACATTAATGCACCAATTCTCACACATAATATAATAAAACAAGTCAAATAAATAGGATAAATGATGATAATAAAATGTACTTATTTGAGTTCATCAGCCAGTGACCAACAGTCGTGGTTGTACTTACTCTAAGTTCCGAAAAATCATGGTTGGAGGATTTGGAGGAACAGAGGGAGCCGTTGGTTTAACTAGATGAATTGAGAAACTGGAAACCGTGTTTCGTATCAGTGGTTGTAACGATGACGACAGGGTCAAGTATGCCCCATTCACTTTCATGGATGCCGCATTGACCTAGTGGACCAACTACATGAAATCTGCTAACATGGATGTTGCTTATGCCATGGCTTGGGAAGATTTTAAGGAATTAATGATTAGGAAATATTGTCCCAGGAATGAGATTAAGAAATTGGAGATAGAATTTTGGAATTTGAAAGTGCAAAACAACAATATCGCTGCTTACAACTAGAGGTTTCAGGAGTTGGCTTTGCTATGTCCATAAATGGTTCGAATTGAAGCAAGATTGATTGAGAGGTACATCGGTGGTTTACCAAAGTCTGTAAGAGGTGACGTGACTACCTCGAGAGCTGCAGATGTTCATGAGACCATGGAGATAACAAACAAGTTGATGGATCAGGAACTGGAGGATATTCTAGAAAAGAGTGCTGACCACAAAAGGAAGTGGGAAGATCACTCCAAGGGTAGTAACAATAGCTCTCAAATAAGAAGCAGAATGTGGGCAAGGCTTATGCAGTAGGTTTAGGTGATAAGGAGGGTTATGACAAGAACACACCTTTTTATAACTGCTGCAAGTTACATCACAGAGGACACTGCACTGTGAAGTGTAGTAATTGCCAGAGGATAGAGCACTTGGCAAGGAACTATAGGGCAAGACCCCTAGCCACCGCTCAAGCAGCACCACCTCACAATCGTAAGGCGGATGTCACTTGCTTTGGGTGTGGTGAAAAGGGTCAGTATTGGAATGAGTGCAATAAGCCCCGAAACCAAGGAAATGGTGGTGGACCCTGAAACCAAGTAGCAATGGTTAACAATGGGAATTCGGGCAATGAAGGAAGAGCCCGTGGAAGAGTTTATGCCGTAGACAGAAGAGAAGCACAGGACGACCCGAACGTGGTGACGGGTACGTTTCTTTTAAATAATCGTTATGCTTCAGTACTTTTCGATACAGGAGCAGATTGAAGTTTTGTGTCGACTGCTTTTGGTCCATTACTCGATATAGCCCCGACCACCTTAGATAATGCCTTTGACATAGAACTAGCAAACGAAAACCTAGAAAGAGTAGGTACCATTATAAGGGGTTGCACTCTGAACTTGTTGAACCGTCCATTCAACATCGACCTGATGCCAGTAAAATTGGGTAGTTTTGACGTCATCATAGGGATGGATTGGCTATCGAACTACCATGTCGTCATCATCTGTTATGAAAAGATCGTCAGGATAACCTATGGGAATTAGGTTTTGATCATTGAAGGCGATCACTTTGATCGTGCGCGTTTGTCGAGATTGAGCATCATCTCATGTACGAAAGTGCAGAAGTACATCGAGAAAGGATGCTACCTCTTTTTAGCTCATGTCACGGAAAAGAGAGAAAAAGAGCCTGAAGGGAAAAGGTTGGAAGATGTGCCAATCGTAAGAGATTTTCCAGAAGTCTTTCCTGAAGACTTACCTGGACTTCCACCGGCCAGACAAATCGAATTCCAAATCGATTTAGTGCCAGGAGCTGCGCCTGTAGCGCGAGCACCTTATCGTTTAGCACCTACGGAATTACAGGAGTTGTCTGACCAGTTAGCTGAACTATCTGGAAAAGTTTTATCAGACCGAGTTCTTCGCCTTGGGGAGCTCCTGTCTTGTTTGTTAAGAAGAAAAATGGATTCTTCAGGATGTGTATTGACTATCGGGAGCTGAATAAGCTAACCATTAAGAATAGATACCCACTCTCGAGACTAGATGATTTATTTGATCAGTTGCAAGGTTCATCAGTTTATTCTAAGATAGACTTTAGATCGGGTTATCACCAGCTTCGAGTCCGGGAAGAGGACATCCCGAAGACAGCATTTCAAACCCGATATGGCCATTATGGATTTCAAGTTATGCCGTTCGACTTGACAAATGCACCAGCAGTATTCATGGACCTCATGAATCGTGTGTGTAAGTTGTATTTAGATAAATTAGTGATAGTATTCATTGATGATATCCTGATATATTCCAAGAATGAGAAAGAGCATGAAGAACATATCAAACTAACTCTGGAATTATTGAAAAATGAGGAGTTATACGCTAATTTTTCGAAGTGTGAATTTTGTATATCGACTGTGCAGTTTCTTGGTCATATGATAGATAAGCAAGGAATTCACATAGATCCTACTAAGATTGAGTCGATTAAGGATTGGGCAATGCCCACAACGCCGACTGAGATACGACAATTTTTAGGACTTCCCAGCTATTGCCGAAGGTTTATAGAAGGCTTTTCTAAGATAGCTAAGCCATTGACGAAACTGACACAAAAGAATGTGAAATACGACTGGGGAGATGACGAAGAAGAAGCTTTTCGAATCCTTAAGGAAAAATTGTGTAGTGCACCTATTTTGGCTTTACCCGAGGGTAGCAAAGATTTTGTTGTGTATTATGACGCATCACACAAAGGTTTGGGAGCCGTGTTGATGCAGAGAGAGAAGGTAATAGCATACGCTTCTCGATAGCTGAAAACCCAAGAGAAAAACTACACAACCCATGACCTAGAATTAGGATCAGTCGTGTTTGCACTGAGGATTTGGAGACACTACCTTTATGGAACTAAGTGCGTAGTGTACATCGACCACAAAAGTCTACAGCATATCTTAAACCAGAAGGAGTTGAACATGAGACAGCGCCGATGGTTGGAGTTGCTTAGCGACTATGATTGTGAGATCCGTTACCACCCAGGCAAGGAAAATGTTGTTGCCGACGCCCTTAGCAGAAAAGAGCGGATCAAACCCCTTAGAGTCAGATCGTTAGGGATGACGATCAGTTCGCCGCTTCCAGCAAAAATTCTTGAGGCTCAGAGTGAGGCGCTCAAGGAGGAAAACCGACCCAGTGAGAGGATTCATAGGATGCCAGAATTGGAGAACGGCCTTGAAAGAAGATCCAATGGGATTTTGTGTTATGGAGACAGATATTGGATTCCATTGTGTGGAGGAATTCATGATGTGATTATGCACGAATCCCATAAGTCCAAGTACTCCATTCACCCAGGATCGGACAAGATATATTTGGATTCGAAAAAGTTGTATTGGTGGCCAAATATGAAGGTCGATATTGCTGAGTACGTCAGCAAGTGTTTAACGTGCTCGAAAGTCAAGGCTGAACACCAGAGACCGTCCGGTCTGCTTGTTCAACCTGAGATTCCAGAATGGAAGTGGGAGCGCATTACTATGGATTTTATCACTAAATTGCCTAAGACGTCGAGTCATTATGACACGATTTGGGTAATCGTTGACCAACTCACTAAATCATCGCATTTCCTCCCTATGAAGGAAAGTATCAGCATGGATAAACTCGCGCGACTGTATGTTAAGGAAATTGAAGCAAGGCATGGTGTGCCTGTTTCTATTATCTCTGATCGTGACAGTCGATTCACATCTAATTTTCGGTGGTCGCTCTAGGATGCGTTAGGAACTGACCTTGACATGAGTACAGCTTATCACCCTCAGACTGATGGTCAGAGTGAGAGGACCATTCAGACATTAGAGGACATGCTAAAAGCCTATGTGATTGACTTTGGGAGCGGCTGGGATAGGCATTTGCCTTTAGTCGAGTTTTCCTATAACAACAGCTATCACACCAGCACTAAGGCGGCACCGTATGAAGCACTTTATGGTCGTAAGTGCAGATCGCCAATTTGTTGGGCAGAAGTTGGCGAAAGCCAACTTACCGGGCCAGAGCTAGTCCACGAGACTACTGAAAAGATCGTGCAGATCAAGAGCCGAATGCAAGCGGCTCATGACCGTCAAAAGAGCTATGCCGATAAGAGGCGGATACCCCTTGAGTTTCAAGTGGGAGATAAAGTGATGTTAAAAGTTTCGCCATGGAAAGGCGTGATAAGATTTGGCAAGCGTGGTAAGCTGAACCCTCGCTATATTGGACCTTTCAAAATTCTTCGGGCCGGTAGCCTATCGACTCGAACTGCCGTCTGAGCTCAGCGCTGTGCATGATGTTTTTCACGTCAGTAATTTGAATAAGTGCTTATCTGATGAAAACGCTGTTATTCCTTCGGATGAGATTCAGCTTGATGAGAGGTTAAATTTTATTGAAGAGTCGATTGAAATCATGGACCGGGAAGTGAAACGGCTAAAGTAGAGTCGTATCCTAACTGTCAAGGTCTGATGGAACTCTCGAAGAGGTCCCGAGTATACTTGGGAGCGAGAGGACGAAATTAAGCGAAAATACCCTCACCTCTTTTCAAAACCAACGAGTGACGTAAATTGAAATCCGGGACGGATTTCCCGATTAGATGGGGCGACTGTGACAAATGGTAATTTTCACGATGTTAATTAATATTATATGAATATTAATTATTTTTAAGCTAAGCATTTCTATGCGTGTTTGCATGTTTCTGAGTATTTATTAATTCTGAGCTGAGCATTTCTATGCGCGTTTGCTTATTTTGAGCATTTTTGGGAGCAGTCCCGCATACTGTAGTTTACAGTCACTGCAGAAAAAGTATATTTTTGTCAGTAAACCTAAATTATCATATTTCTGATAGTTACTGACAAGTCTTGTAATTTACTGAGAGCTTTCTCGCATTTTTCTGAAAAACAACCGCACGCTCGTACCGACAGCACAGTACATAGGGTAACAGTCAAATAAATATATTTTTGAGTCAGTAATGATATTTTATTACATTTCTGACAAAAACGTGGATAAAAACTTTATTTTACTTAATCGTGTCCAAAAAGGTCAAAACGGGACTTTACGGCTACGTTTTAAGCTCAAACCGACACACGATACACCAATGCGGGTAAAAATAATTTTTCCGTCCCCTTTATAGACCAAAAACCGGCCCCTAGATGTATACTTCCCCACTACATGACAAATCTCCCACACTAACCCAAATTTAATCATTTATATAATCACATATTACCCTAAATGGTGCTACACCTTTATCACTTATCCTTTCATGCATGTTGTTAGCATTTATATTTTTATAGACGTGATGGTCATTTGTATTGGCTTTACTTAGTGTGTCGTGTAGATAAATCAACCAATGTAAGGCTTGTGTTGGACTAAGTTATTAAAAGTTCAAGTAAAATCAACAAAATCCCAAGTTCAACACAAGCCCACCTAAAAGCCTTTTAGGGCAACAAAGGCTTCCTTGTTCTCTATAAATACCACACTCTCACACCCATTTTGTGTGCCTCTTAGTCTTGTAAAGGTGTGAGAGTGTGTGTGTGTTTTCTTACTCTTGTATTTCTCTTATGGCAATATAAAAGCATTCGACATAGGTTTTTATCACACGCCTCTTCTCATATCATCTTTACTTGTCTTTCTTTTATTTAAGAGTGTCACGTACCATTTAGTGTTCGAGTAGTAGTATTAATATAACTTATAGTTTGTTGTAGATCTAGGTTGGTTCGATTAGTTTATCTAGGATAAAAAGTGGTATCATTTTCCAAACATAGATTTAGGATTTAGTTGTGTTTGTGTTTATGCTTAACGTGGGTTTTTTATCAAAAAAAGTTATAGCTTTTTAATCTTTTCGCATCATCTAGTGTGTATAAAGCAAAAAGCTTCAAGCTTTTCTGTTTCTATTAGCGTACTTGAGAAAAAGTTGGTAGCTTTTTGTGGTTTACGTGCGTTTAAAGTCAAAAGTTGTGAGCTTTTTGTGATTTTGTCGAGAAAAAGTTGTGATCGTGGGTGTAAAAACGCTACAAAGGTCCTCGTTCGATTCTTCTTGGCTACTATTTGGAGTTTTATTACTTTTCTTGTATAAGAAAATTAATAAAAAGTGCTTCTTGCCATCAGAAAAATATCCAAGCCTTGTATAAGGATTTGCGATAAGTTAGGGTTTATCGCATTTCAATTTGCGACAATTACGGTTTGTCGAAATTGAACCTTGGCAGTTTTGTCGAAATTGGAACTTGGAATTTTTATCGCAATTGGAAGTTTGCAGAATTATCGCAAATCATTCTCAATAAAATTATCGCAAATCATTTCCGATAAAATTATCGAAAATTGTCAAAAATATCGCAATTGGTCTTTGTCTGTTTATCGCAAATCAATCACAAGCTTATCCGATATCTCTATCGCAAATGGTTCTCAAGCATTCTATCGCAAAAGGATCTCGTACAGAAAGAAAGTTTCGCTATTTTGCTGATTTGGTCCCTTGCATTTCACGTAGCTTTGTGTATTCTCAGATTTGGCAGATTTAGCCCCTCGCACTTTACATAAACATTTTTCAAGTTAAATAACTTTTATAAATTTGCTTCGATCGTGATTTCTTCAACATCAAAAGTGAACTCGGTATTTTTGCGCTTGTATAAGTGTAGAAATACTTCGACAATCGGATATCTACTCTCTTGTATAAGAGTGTTAGATCGTTTTATATAAATTATCAATTTATATAAATTAGATATTTCTATCTAAATTGAAATTTTACCATAATTTGTATAAATTCTGGTCAAATTGGAATTTCTATAGAAATTAACATTTTATCTAAATTATAATTTACATACTTTTGTCGAATTTGTAAACTTTTGATTTTGTCTAAATTATAGTCTAGTCAAATTTAGTAACTTTATTTAATTTGTTTCATTTATCTAAATTGTAACGTCAACGATCATCTAAAACAAATCAAGGCTTCACAACAACATCAAAGTTTAACCTTCAACAATCACAACACCTATTTCTTTGCAACGATCCTGAATCAATCAACCTTATCATACAACAACATCAACAATGACTACTCAACAAGATATTCATGCAGTCAGTGCAGAAAACCGTCCTCCCATGCTAGAGAAAGGTAGTTATCTTCCATGGACAAGCCGTATGTTCCGATACATGAAAACTAAACCTCATGGACAAGGAAAACTCTTGATTAACTCCATCAAGAAGGGTCCATTTAAGCCTCGTCAGATTCAAGTAGCTGGTGATCCGAATCAAACACCTCCCATCCTACCATCTTCTCGTGATCAGAAAGAAGAAGAATACACAGAAGAGGATTCGAAACAGATTGGAACAAATGACTTAGCCATGCACCTAATCCAACTTGGTTTACCATAAGAGATCTTTTGTGCTGTTGACAGTTGTGAAACTGCTTATGATATGTGGGATCGAGTTAGAAGGCTATGTCATGGAACGGAAATTGGTCAACAAGACATTGAAAACAAGCTTCTAACTGAATGTGAAAAGTTCACATCCACTCCAGCTGAACCAGTTGAATCTTACTACACAAGGTTTTGCACTATCATGAATGAGCTCATCAGGAACAACTTAACACCAAAGCAGATTGTCCAGAACATCAAATTCCTTAACAACCTTCCAGAGGAATGGGGACGATATGTTACAATTGTTAATCAAACAAAGAACCTTCATGAAGTGAACTATGATCAATTGTATGATTTTCTCAAACAAAACCAGAAAGAGGCAGATGAGGTCAGGAAAGAAAAGATTGCCAAACAACATGATCCTCTTGCATTGATTGCTCAAGCACCAACACCTTCAACAGTGAACACACAACCATCATCATCCACTCCCACTCAGAACTTCATGCAACAACAATTTATTCCACAGACTGCTGTCATTCCACAACAACCATTCTACCCACAAGAACAACAAGTCATTCCACAACAACAATACCCACAATTCCAAGAAACTGAAATCAATGATTCAGAAGAAGCCATTACTGCTATGACACATGCATTTGCCCTAATGTCAAAAGCATTATAAGGATGCTATTCCACACCTACCAATAATAACCAAAGGATTTCATCGAACAGTCGCAACAAGCAGATTGCTCAGCCGAGTTTTCACACGGGTCAACAAGGACAAATGGTTGGAGGTTATGGAAATCAACAGGGATATGCTCCTCATTATCAGATGGGAAATCAGAATGCAGGACAGTATATGGGAAATCAGATGGGAAAAGTTGTTGGAAACAGAAGGGGTCAGCATATGGGAAATCAGTTTGGAAATGTTGCTGCTCCAGTTGTTGGGAATGCCGGGAATATCAATCAGGGAAATGTGATTAAGTGTTTTAACTGTCAAGGAATGGGTCACATGGCAAGGAACTGTCCCACCAAGCCAAAGAAGAAAGATCTAGAGTATCTTCATAAAGCAGTACTCTTAGCTCAGAAGGAAAAGGCAGGGTTTCAGTTGAATGCCGAGGAACATGATTTCATGGCACAGATGGATGACACAGAGGATTTGGAAGATATCGATGCCAACTGCATCTTCATGGCAAATCTTCAGGAGGTTAAATATGACACGGATTCTGAAGCACCTCCTGCTTATGATGTCAATGTGATATCTGAGGCACCACCATATGCTACATGTCACAATAATGAAATGTTTGATATGTCACCTCAGAATGAACAACATCTTGCGACTCCTAATCTCACTTATGATACATATATGGACTCCCCAAGTTGTAGTAATACAAATTTGGCTACTCCAGACATGGATCCTAATGGAGGTTTCGAGTCACAACATACTGAGAATGATGAGGAAACACGTGCTTTATTTGAGTCATTATTGCAAAATTGTAGTATTGAAATTGAAAAGGTAAAAAAGATCAATAGCGATGTTAAGGCCGCTAATGAAAAATTGACCGCTGAGCTTGAGAGATACAAGGTGAATGAAAAAGCTTTTCAATTTAACCACAAACGACATTCAGAACTTGGAATTGGTTACAGAGATTCTGTTTTAAGAGAAAAACAGTTGCAAATCAAGTTTGCCACTCTCGATTTCAATTTGAACATGAAAATTAAATTTTTAACAAGGAAATTTCTGAATTAACCAACCAACTTTCTAAACAAAAAATAGCTTGTTCTGATCTTGAAAAAGAAAAGAAAGAGTTGCATGCAAAGTTTTCAAAATGAGAAGATGATCTTCTTGATGAAATTCTGGATAAACATGAAACAATTAAAAAGTTGGAAGAATTGCTTGTAAAAACGGGTCAGTCTAAACAAACAGTCAATTTGTTAATTAACGATCCAAACCCGATCTTACATACAAAGAAGAAAATGGCTCTCGGTTGTGAAAACCATTGTTATCTCAAGAAAGCTCAGAAAGAACAGAATGTGCTGTATAATGGTAATATTATAAATGACGTACATGATCCACCTGCTGGTTATGATTCTTATGAAACAATTGAGCTTTCCAAAGAGAGTCGAAACAAAATGCGACAATTGAATTGAGAAATCCAACCAATTGATTACAATAAGCTTAACAAACTTTCAGAAGTTCCTCCTGTTCAAAAAGTGTCACCTTTGTTTTTCAAAAAACCAGTGGTTATCGCAAAAAGAAAAGTTGTTTCAAAACATCTTTCTAACATCAAACAAATGTACTCTAACAACACTTGTTACACAAGTGAAGCTAGAATACTTTTGGATGATCTTAAAATGAGAGTTGAAATGCTTCAAACTGTTGTGGCAACCAAAACAAACACTGAAATCAACGATTGGTTTTCAAGTTTTCAAACTGAATAGAAAAAGATGTTTGAAACAGAAATTACTCCCATTGTAACTGCAATACATGCAAGAATAATCCATGTTGAGAATGCAATTGTGTAAGAAGCAGCCGAATTTGTCAAGGACCACAAATCCTTGGTGAATGAAGCTAATGAAAACATTGAACAAATCAAAGTTTTGGAAAAACAAAATGACGCACTCTCTGAAGAAGCTCGATCGACCGATATTATGTCCATTATTTATCAAATATATTCTGTTGAAGATGATGAAAGACTTCGAGCTGAGACTTCCCAAATTGTTTCAAAATATGAAAATGCTCTTGCAAAGCTTGAAAAAGAAAATGTCACATATTTTAAACAATTGGATAAGAAAAAGGAAGAATACAAGTATGACAAAATGTCATATGAACATTCTTACAATGAAATGCAAAAACAAATTAATCTTTTGACGTCTCAGCTTGAATGTCAAAAAGGGAAGGGTGAGGAAATTAAAGCAATGCCAAAAATGTCAATTTCTCAATGTGCTCCATCACCCTTACCCAAAGAAAAAGGAAAAGAGAAAGCAGTTGTCGAAAAACCAAAAGTGATAGCACCTGTACTTTATAGGATTAGTACCACTACTACGTCTACCTCTACATCACAAGTATATAGGGCTATAGACAAGAGTGTTAAGGAAAATCCAAAAGAGACTAGGAAAGTTAACACTGAATCAAAGGAAAACAAGATAAATCCTAATGCGTGTGCCTTACCTTCTACAGGAGTAGAAAGTACCTCTAAGAGCAGCAGACTAAAGCCTAGGAGCAATACAAGGAACAATAGAGTCTCACCTACATCTAAGAGTGAAAACAAGAATAAAACGGAAGAAGTAGAAGAACACCCTAGGATTTTATCGCTTTCCAAGAAGAAACATATGTCATCCGAATGTAATGTTAAAGACAATATTTCTAGTACATGTAATGAATCAGTTTGTTTAATGAACGAGAAATCTTTGTCTAAAAATGTGTGTGATGATATTGTTTCTAATAATGTGAATGTAACTGTTAAGCCTGCTAAGAAAGATCTTCCTTCAGGAACTAGTGCTAAAACTAGATATATTCAAAGAATCATTGCAAAATCTAGGAAAACCCCTAGTAGTCTGCTGCCTAGGAACTATCTAAAATGTGCGTTTGGAAACCAACGGATAGGAAGCTTACACTAAAGAATGGTAAATTAACAGTTGCTCCAAAAGAGCATGAAGAAACCTTCTATGAGTGTGATTTCTATGTTACCCCTAACCCCCTGGAACCAAATGATAAACGGTTTCCAAATACAAAATCATCTGTGATTGGCAGGTTATCAAAATTTGTCTTTGGATCATCGACTCGGGTTGCTCCAAGCACATGACCGGGAATCTGAAGTTGCTGATCAACTTTGTATGGAAGTTCATGGGAACTGTTCGGTTTGGAAATGATCATGTAGCAGCTATTTTGGGTTATGGAGATCTACAATTTGGAAATTTCTTAATCACTCGGGTTTACTATGTCGAATGGTTGGGACACAATCTGTTTTCAGTTGGGCAGTTTTGTGATGCGGATTTAGAGGTTGCATTTAGAAGGAACACTTGCTTCGTTAGGAATTTGGTTGGTGATGATCTCTTAACCGAAAATCGTGGAACCAATCTCTATGCTATCAATATTAACCAAATGGCCTCTTCATCACCAATTTGTCTTATGACAAGAGCTGACAAAACTAAGTCCTGGTTGTGGCACAAACGTTTATCCCATCTCAACTTTGACACAATAACAAACTTGCCAAAGACAACATTGTCTCCGGCCTCCCTAAATTCAAATACACCAAAGAACACCTATGTCCATCATGCGAGCAAGGCAAAAGCAAATGGGCAACATATAAACCTAAAACCGTACCTAGTTCGGTCGATAAGTTACATTTGTTGCATATGGACTTATGTGGCCCAATGAGAGTTGAGAGTATCATTGGGAAGAAGTATATCCTTGTAATTGTCGATGATTATTCAAGGTATACATGGGTAAAGTTTTTGAGATCAAAAGACGAAGCACCAGGAATCATTATCACCTTTCTGAAGCGAATTCAAGTTCTACTTCAAGCTCCAGTTAGGATAGTAAGAACTGACAATGGCACGGAATTCACTAACCAGGAGTTAAGAACATATTTTGAAGAAACTGGAATTACTCACCAGACATCAGCTGTTAGAACTCCACAGCAGAATGGGGTAGTTGAAAGAAGAAATAGAACTCTTGTGGAGGCTGCTCGCACAATGCTGATTTATTCCAGTGCACCGTTATTCTTATGGGCTGATGCTGTTTCCACTGCTTGTTTCACTCAAAACCGATCCCTAATCCATCCAAGATTCAATAAAACCCCATATGAATTAGTGAACAACAGAAAACCCGATATCTCTTACCTTCATGTATTTGGCGCTTTGTGCTATCCTACGAACGACAGAGAAGATCTGGGGAAACTGAAAGCTAAGGGTGATATTGGAATCTTCATTGGTTATTCAGATAACTCGAGGGCATTCAGGGTGTATAATAGAAGAACCAAAAGAGTAATGGAGACGATGAACGTGAAATTTGATGAGATATCACAAATGGCTTCTGAGAGACTCGCTCTAGAACCCGCGCTTAACCCAACGGCTTCTAATCATACCGGATTAGGACCCGCACCAAACAGTCAAACTTCTGGACATATCAGTTCAGGACTCTGATTTGATTTCACAATTTATATCCCAAAGGAATTGCAAAAGAAATATGCAAGACCCAGTTCGTTGTCCCGACGAAGATTGAATGGAATATCGTGTTCTCGGAAACGTGAATCGTGAAGTGAATGTGAATAAAAGTGAGTGATAAGATGGTTTTTAAACTAAATTTATGAAATTATAACTAAAAGTAATTAATTAACTAAGGCAAATTCTAATCTAGAGTGCTTAAGGCTAAAAACGCAAAGAAAATCTAAGAACGCGTAAACCCGGGCTAATCCCGAGTTTAAAAGTGAAATTTGTGAAATAATAACCCTAGAGATGTAAAATTAATTTTCTAAAGTCCTAATTAGTAAAATAAAATTTTAGAAAAAAGAATTATACTCTTTTTGATTTTTATTTTAATTTTTATGAATTAAAAACTAAAAGAAAGAAATTAAATAATTAAAAATAGTAAATGATTTTGGAAAATTCTAAAACTTTTCTGGAAATTACTTTAAACTAATAAAAGGCTAAGAAAAATAAAAGTTTGAAAAAGCTTAAGCAGATAAGCTGCAGTAAGCTGAAACAGCTACGAAATAAGCAAATAAGTATTTATAAGCTAAAGGGACAAAATAGTATAAGAATTAAACTAGGAGGATAATACACCAAGCATAACTTGGTGCATATGGTAAACGTGTGTGTGTTTGAGTCAAGGGACCAGGGTTCAAACCCTGCTCTTGACCTTTTTGTTAAACTATTTTTTTCTTTTATTTTTCTTTTTACCAACTGATTAAGCACATTGAAATAAGCTATTTACTTAACTACAACTATTTAAAAACCACAAATAAGCTGGGATTAAGCTGGGGAAACAGATCAGTTTAAGAACAAGGGGCTATTTAAGAAAAAATAAGCTAAGGGTTATAACTAAAAAGTAGTTAAGCTAGTTTAAGCTAACTACAAACTGAAATAAGCTGAAACATGATAAGAGGAAGACCAACTGAGCTAGGGGAAACAATTTCAGCAATAAGCAAAAACATAATCAGCACTGAATAAGCAGATAGGGCTGCTGATATGCAGGGCTTTATATGGCCTACTGAGGTGAACTTTGGCTTATTTTTACGCTATAAGGATATGGGTAAAAGCCACAAGATTGAGAAAACAAGCAGTTCATATACCCAAGAACTAGTAGACAAAATTTCAGGCCAAAAGGATTTTCTCAACAGCTTACAAATAAGCTGATAAATGGTGTCTTTGGGACGAATGCAGTGCAGGCATAGGGTTAAAAACAGCCTACTGAGGTCTATTCTAACCTATCAACAAGTGCTTAAAAGACCTACAAAGACTTCAAAATCCAATAAATCTGAAATATCACCAATCAAAGTGCTTATAACACACAAAAAAGCAGAAAAACTAGAACTTACTATGGATTTGCAAACTACTATGAACAGGTCACCCAAAGGGTGTGCCTTGCTGATGTGCAGTCCTTACTGGAAGTCTAAAATGGAGCCTCGACCTACCAAAGCTATGTGGCTCTCTCCCAACTCATGGCAACCTCAATAACAAGCTGCAATACATTGATAAAAGGCAAAAAACACAAACCTCGGCAGCTTTTCACTGTGATAAGCTATGAGATCAGATCATGGTTCATTTCAAGCCTAACCACTAAGAAACTATGGAAACCTTAGAATCAGATTAACATGGACTACAACCTACTTGTTTAACCTAAAATGATCTAAATTAAACTCAACACAAGTGCCAATGAACAGTGGGACTCCATTTTACCCGTTTTGACCTCTTGACCCAAACAACCCTTTATGTTAACTGAAATGAATTTTAAACTAATATAAGCTACTACAAACTAATAAAGCTTAAGACAGTGGATTATCTAAGCATATGAAGCTCTAAAAAATATCTTTGACTTATTCAAAAGGCACTAGATAAGCAATCCTAGATTATGCTATGTTTTTGGCCTTTATGAGGTTTTTGAGTATTAAAAATGCAATAAACAAACACACCTAATCCAACTGATATCAACTAACCATTTAAAACTTAAATAAGCTGAGAAAGGTGAAATAAGCACTGAAATTAGCAAATAAGCAGTTTTGACTAAATTTGACTTTCATTAAAAACTTAATTTGAGTACAATTGAAAGCGGAAAAGAAAGTTACAATAAGCCAAGACCTAAAGCTACAATAAGCAGAAATATAACTACTTTAATTAACCTACTCCTAATTAACCCTAATCCTAACCCTAATAATCTAACTGCTTTCTGCTGGACCCTGAGGTGGGTATTTATAGCCGCTGAGGAGGGTTCTAGAACCTTCATCCTTCAATCTTAGCCCTCAATTTGATGATGTCGACATATCCATGTGATCAAAGCCCTTGATTCATCCCACCATCGTGTTCCATCCAATCAAATTGCTTCAAACTGCCATGTAGACTCAATATGAGCTCATATTCTCTGTCTTGTCAGCCTTTCTAGAAGGTACGAGTATCCTAAGGTGAGGTAATTTTATGTACCGGTAAAATTTAGAGGAGATGATGAATAGTGGTAAGGAAGAGAGCGGGTTTTATTGTTTAATGATATTTTTGACTGTGTTATGGGTTTTTTATCCGGGTCATGGGATGGGTTAAGTGGGAATACGGGTTGGAAAAAATTATTAAAAGACAAATGGGCTTGGTGTTTTTTTTGGGTTGGTGATTTGTTGGCTTATTTATTAAATATGGGTTATATAGGATTAGGATTAGTTAAGGTTTTAAGGTTTAGGGACCAAACTTGCCAAATAAGGAAATTAATTCCAAGGACTGTTTTTGCAATATGAACGTGATCTAAGGGCTAATTCTGAAATTATGAGCTCACATTAAATCCATATGAATAATGTCTTCCCCGTCTTCGGCTATAAATTCTCTTCCCAGATCCCGTGCTCGTGTTTGCCGTTTTTCCCTGATTTTGTCCTTTTTTTTCGAGATATCCGTACCTGCACAAACATAAACTCAAAAACACAAATATCTATGGCATTTTGGTTAGTTTTTGGTCGTTTTGGTCTCAATTTGGTCAAGAAAAGGTATATGTTTAAGCATATGCCAAAATCCCCCAGACTAAGATATTGCAGTGTCCTCACGCAATGTAATAAAAACACGTTTTCGAAACCAAAAATTTCCAATCTCTTTTTACTAACTTTGAAAAGTAGCAAAATTTTCAAAAGAGATTCGAAAATCTTTAAGTTCTAAAAACTCTCTGATTTTCCTTTTTATTCTATTTTTGTATTTTTCTCATAATCATGTGACGACTTTGTTGACAATCATTATCTATCAATAACTTTTAGGGTCAACGAGTAGGAAACACGACTCATAAAGAAGTGACCATACAGATAAAATTCGTCGTCCCTGATTTTTCGCGAGCCCCCAAACTAAGCTTAAAAACGAAATCATTGTTATTTACAAGTTAGATGCCAACACTACCCATGGAAGTTACTTGTGTAATTACCTCTAGCTCCCATTTTCCTAATTTGCCTCTATTTATTTTATTTTTGGTGAGAAATGAATTGCTTCATATTTTCTCGTTTTCGATAGGTTTTTAGTCCGATAAAGATACTAAATTAAGACGCTAAGTAGTTTTCAATCTTCTCTCGAGAACCGTTGCTTTGAAAATGAGGTCCACATCAAGGTTTTTATTTATATTTTTGCATTTTTCTCTTTTTCATTCATCATTTTTTTTATCACTAACTTTTCACTTGCGTACTCTAAACGACGGAGCTTCACGGTTTAGTTCCAAGACCTTACACCTTCCGGAATAAAGGATACAAGGGCCGTTACAACGGAGTGATCCAAGACTCTAGACATTCCTGAAATGAGGATCCAAGGTGGTTAGACCAAGACCTCACACATTCCTGAACTAGAGGTCCAAGGGCCGGTGCAAGACGGTAGCAAAGACCTAAATGCCTTCCAGAAATAAGGATCCAAGGCCCGATCTTGAATCCGTAGCTTAGAGCACTTAACTTATTATTATTAAAAATATTTATTAAGTAACCTTGATGTGTACCCAAATTTTAAAGCAAGGATTCTTTTAAGAAGACCAAGAACTAATCATCGGAAAAACCTAACATCTTTAATTATTCTTACAGTTATATGGTGAAACAATTTTGTGGGAGAAAAAGGCCATAAGTAACATTGATGAGCTCTAAAGAGAACCAACTTCTCCACGCTTAGCATCTAACTTCTAAATAAACTCTATCATTTCTCGTTCTACGCAAATTTAAAATCTTAAATAATAAGATCCGCGAATGCTTAGCCGAATGGTTAAAGAGACAAGCTAGGGCTCAACACGCCCGATCAAGTCAGAATTTTATTCCTACTCTCACCAGCGGAAAGTCAACAAAATGTCAAAATTTATTATATTTTTGCGCAAAATTTTTAAAATTTTTCTCTTTTTTTTTTGGACTTTTTCAATTTTTTCAATTTTTGAGGAAAAAAGGGGTTGCATGAGTAAACGGCAAAAATGCAAGGCAATAATCAAATCGAAAGATCCCCCCCTCCCAGACTAAAATGAGACATTGTCCTCAATGTCTTAAAGGTAAGGGTTCTCCTACAAAAATCTAAGGCCGTTTATTAATTATGCCAAAAGATAGATGTAAAACGATAAGATTAGGATATCGGATGAGCAACGAATGATGAAACTCGAGTGGAGAGAAGCAAACTACGAGCACGAGAGTCTTCATTATTCGGCAAATCCTGGACACATCACAAAAAACCACGAAACACAAGATATGGAAGAGGTAGCCCCCCTCACGTCACTTATTAGAAAATAGAAAAGAAGATAGAAGGATAAGCATGGGGTGCCTCCCACGAAGCGCTTGTTTTTGATCGAGTCGTATAGCTTAAACTCGCCCCGAATTCATTTGTTCTTGGGGGAGCATGTGGAAAAGAAAATCTCCATCGGACTTTCGTTCAAGATTTTTGGATAAACATTGAAGCATACGAAAGTTCCACTCCGATGAGATGCCCTCAGCTTAAAAGAATGAGAGATGTCGGGGTCAAAGATGGTGTCTTCACTCCTGAAGGAGTGAAAGATAGGAGAAGTCATCGAATAGGTGAAGAAGGGGAGAAAGATCATTATTAGAATGGAAATCCAATGTTCATCATTAAAGCTCTTTGATTCAAAAACCTCGGGAGGGAGGGTCGGGATGATATCATCGATAAGTAAACTCTTAGGATAGAGAGCATCTCCCCCCGGGTCATGATCTTCCTCGAAATCATAGTAATCATACTCCGGAGGAGGTATGATATGAGTGAGTTCATCGGAGAACTCCTCATGAAGAGATTCAATCATACGAGGAGAATCTGTGAGTCCCGGTTCTGTCACGGACTCATCATGATTAGAAACAATAGTCTCCTCGCCCTCAACATTCTCTAACGCCCCATTAAAAAGAGGATTAACGGCACTAAAAGTGTACTCGTCATTATATTCAAAAAGGGGGTTAGAGAAAATCCCGGAAGTAACCTCGGAAACGTCAAGAGAATCTCCACAAAATTGCAAATCACAATCACCGTCAAATATTTCCTCAGACTCACTTGGGATTGGGACAAGGTTCTCAGCACTAGACTTTATGAATTCGTCCTATTCCTTTTCAAAAATAGTGCTAAGATGCTTGTCCCCCATTATGAGAGAGTCCTCGAGTTCTACGGGAGGTGAGACGGGTGCTATTTGAGCGAAATTTTTTTTCGGAACAAGTCTCTCCTCGTCATCATCGGAATCATCATCATAGTAAATTAAGGCCTCTCAAAATTTAGCCTCTCTTTCCTCGGTAAGTAATTCTTCCATAGACTTCTCATGAGGATCGGGAGTATAAGTATTAAGATTAGCCAAAAATTGATTAACCGCTTGCTCTCGATTACGAACCTCTTTGACAACGGATCCCAAAAGTTTTGCAATTTCGAGCATTCCATCTTGATTTTGATAATTGATGGGATTTTGTGGGGGTGGGTCAAAACCATGAGAATTGTAACACAAATTCAGCTCATAATGAATATTTTCAAAAGATCCCCCACAATTTCCAAAATTTGAGGCAGTTTGGAATGATGTATTATTGAAATACGGTTCTTGCTCATAATAGTTTTGAGGAGGGTGATTGAAATTGTTTTGAGGATAATCGGAAATGTTCAGATTAAAATCATAAGTGTATGAATTTTCAGCTTCTGAAGCACAAAACGAACAAAATCCATTGATAATATTTCTTCCACACCTCTCGCAAGTACACCGATGACAATAAGTCGATGTCGGATCTAACAGATTTCCACACCCATCGCAATAACGTTGATCGAACGAAGTAAATCGGGCTGTGGTGGGTAGTCGGAAAAATTTGAAGAGTCGTTAAACGAATTCGGATTTGGATCATAAGCGAATGAATTCCTCGAACCACAAAACAAACAACTTCCATCCCGAATATCATTACCACACCGTTCGCACGTACACCAATGACATGGTCAACCGAAAAGCGGCTCTCCACAACCGACGCAAGGGATAAACGTTCCATGTATAGAGGATTAAGAAGATAGAATTAAATGTTTAAGAGGAATGAGAGATAAAGAATTAAACTGTATGAGAGGGTAAAGAGATAAAGAATCAAATGGATAAGTGGAATGAGAAGAATGTTTTTTTTTTTATTTTTATAATTTAGAAACTTTGAAAAACACAAAAGAAAAGGGAAAATAATTTTGAAAAGAAAATCTTTTTGGATTTTTATATTTAAAGAAAAATTAATCACAATATTTTTTTGGTACCGATCCCTCAATCGAAGTTCGTTTCTCTTAAGACTATTCGCAGAGTGGCGAAGAAGCAAAGGTCCGCTCGAAAGCTGATTAAAAACCCGCCTCTTTCGGTTCGTCAATTTAATGTCAAACCATCCTTAAACCACTTGTATAGGTTGTAATCGAAAGATAATCCGAAATCAAATGATTTCAAGATTGCTTTGTTGTTTTTTGATTTTTTTGGTATTATAAACACTTTAGGAAAAGTGTTTGTGATTTTTGATTTTTTTGGATTTTATATTTTTGAAAATATTTACGAAAAAACGATAACTTCCCGGGAGAATGGTCTTCAAATTACGAGTCGACAAAACGAGAACAAAAAATTCACTTCAACCTTCCCCGGCAGCGGCGCCAGAAACTTGATGTTTGCAAATTTATCCAAAAGGAATTGCAAAGGAAATATGCAAAACCAGGTTCGTTGCCTCGACGAAGATCGAATGGAATTTTTGTGTTCTCGTGACGTGAAACGTGAAGTGAATGTGAAATAAGAGTGATATTTGTGGTTTTTAAACTAAAGTAATAAAATTTAAATTAAAAAGGATAAATAACGCGAGGGAAATCCTACTTCAACAACTGAAGCTGAATATGTAGCTGCTGCAAGTTGCTGTGGTCAAGTTCTATGGCTTCAAAACCAACTTCTTGATTATGGGTACAATTTTATAAACACTGTCATTCATATTGATAATAATAGTACAATTTTCATTATTAAAAATCCAGTGCAACATTCTAAAACAAAACACATTGAAATAAGACATCATTTTATTAGAGATTGCAATGAGAAAAAGTTAATTCAAGTAATGAAAATTGCTTCAGATCATAACTTTGCAGATCTTCTTAAAAAAGCTTTTGATGTTGGAAGGTTTCAGTACTTGGTAGCAAGTATTGGAATGCTTAATCTTTGAATTTTTCAATCTGATGTGTTTTAGTATATACATTTTTATTAGTGCTGCTGGATTTCTAAATTAATTCTGCTATTACAAAAGTTTGTGCTGGTAGTACAAATATAACTTGTGTTATTCATACAGTTAGTCCTATCTTTATTCTAATACAAGACAAGTACTTTGCACATTGTTCTTTTGGTTTTAGACTAACAATTTCAGGTATGAATATTTGAACACAAAAGAAGTTTCAAGTGAAATGGAAACAGCAGAATGATGATACTAATTGCTGACATAATAGGTTCATGATAGAAAGAGTTTGCGAATTTCAAAACTCCTTAAAACTTCTTTCTTGAAACCTGATTACGATGTTTCACATTGAATTGATGATTTAGTTGATCAGAAAGTAACTGATAGAACTCACTTTCTATCATTTTATACTTTCAAGTATAATGTGTTAATCTCAGGATATCTGATAGAATGAACAGCGAGCAAAAGTTAATCTAACACTTTTGTTGAGGTAACACATGCCACGAGCTGGAAAACCTGTCAGGAAAGCTCTTTGAATGAGTTTATTTATACACAGGCAGTTATTTATAACTGAAAACATTGGTTCTCACACAACCAGAGGTTATTTTTAAACCGATTTTTTGATTAAGTGTCTGTAACTACACTTGATCCCTTGAAAATGGTTGGAAGCAGTATGATTTTTCATAATAAATTCATATGCATACTGCTAAAAGTCACAAGTTTTAAAAAGGATTTTTGGAATAAAAATGGCTCGGAACACCATCAAATGATGGATTATGAGTTATTACCCCATGATTCACCACTCATAGGAGGTTACACACCTAGAAGTGATGAGGGCAGCAAACTAACTTTTAAGGAATTGATGGCTTCATGTACAATATTGTCTGAAAACATATTCTCAGGGAAGGATTGGTAGATCAGATAATACTGGAATGATAATGAGAGATCCTCCCCTTTTTGGTACATGGTGAGAAAATCTTCAAAGCCCAATGGAAATAATTAAAACAGGGGAGGAAGAATAACCAATAAAGGAAGAAGATGTTTAGATTTCAGGGGAGGTTGAAAAACACAAGAACAGAGCTAGAGTATTTTATATATTCAGAAGGGATGAAGCATTCAGAAGGAGAAAGTTCTATCTAGGAGCTTTCAGTTTCAATTTCAGTTCACTACGTTTGTTCATCTCTTGCAAGGGCATGCTGAAAGATGATTTCACTTGTTGAAACAATCATCCAAGATACACAACATCATTGCCTCTTATATTTCCTCCATCTGAAGAAGGTATTGATATTGTTGAAGTCAAAGATCAGAAAGCAGATGAGTTACTGAGATAGATATTAATCTCACAAAATAGAAAAAATTTCAGATCAAGGGTTTGTCTATGAAGTGTTTGAAAGATCTTCACAATTCCTCATTTAATTCAGAAAAACATGTTGAATAGGATTCATATGTTTAGGGGACGATTGTTGGGAATTAAATATTCTGAAGATTAAGTATCGGGAAATTCTCTTAAGTAGTGAATTCTGGTAGCAGCTAGTTAAGTCTGGTGAGTACTTCGTTAAGTCTGCTAGTATTAAAACTGGTCTTCCAAGGTTAAGTCTGCTGGTTAAGTCTGGTAGTTGAAGGTTAAGTCTGGTGGTTATGTCTAGAGTTAATTCTGGTGAGTATGAGTAACAAAATTAAGTCTGCTCTTCATGATTTAAATCTGCTTGCTGGATGGATAAGTACAGAAAAGTCAAGGTCATGATAGATAAATATCTTTGTATAAAGTTGAGTAATCAATTTGTATACTCTCAAGTACATGACTAGTCACATATACAAGTTGTATGTGTAAGAAACATGTTGTATCTTTGAGTACTTACACACGACATAACATACTCAAGTAGTAGTCACTTTGGTGATTGATAAGACTTAACAAGATTGTAAATGATCTTCCTTGGACTATAAAAGGAAGATCTTAGTTTAGTTTTAATATGCCTAACTTAGAACTTGCATATCTGTTTTAAGAACATAGAACAAACAACAATATCAGAAGTCATAAAACATAAGATTCAAGGTTTCTTTGTAACCCTAGTGATAGTGAAGATCACTCGTATTATCTTGAATAATATTGAATCGTTTGGTGTTAAGCTTTCATTGTTCATTGTTAAATAACAAACATAACTGTTCCATTTTCATAACCAAAATAACCTTCTAAGTGTGATTAAGTAGATTCCGCATACTTAATCATATTAACTCAATATGTCATATACACAAAGTCACAAAGGTTTAACCACCTTATAGTGTATCGATCGTAAACCAACAATAGACCATATGGTTTTTTATCAATATAATCCATTGAAAGATATGGAAAAAAAATACTACCATTTAATATGTGAGATATGGAAAAATAATTATTTTTTTGTGTATTGATTTATGGCTTATACCAAAAATATATTCAGTTTTTCTCTTTGGGTTGTAAGTGGTTGTCAGTTATGTTTTGATTGGCAGTGACGATATTTCATTTTGTTATTTCTGATGATATAATAAATAAAAGTGTTTTGGCTTCAAAAAAAGGAAGGATGGTTGAGTGTGAGAGATCCACTTAGCAACCTCTGTTACAACCAAAGCATGAATCCACTTAGCCACTTCTTATATCTGAGCCAACACTGTTTCTAGATTTGAAGTTTTGGGTTTTCAGATTTCTTATTTTTGTAAATTTGTTTAGGTATGAATATAATTTTATAACTTTTTTTTTTTTTTTTTTTTTTTTTTTTTTTTTTTTAATTTGCAAGCCCAAAATTAGATAGCTTAGCTGGTCAGAAACGAGTTTATTGTTTGGTTGATGAAAGTGAGACCGATGAAGAACAAAATTTATGGTTTTTGCTTTTCAGCATCCATGTATTTGTTTTTTATGTTTAAACATCTTGTTTAACAACCATGTCTTGTTCCTTTTGTTTGTTTTTTGTCTTGCAGCTTGGTTTTTTTTTTTAAATAAACTATCATTTGCACTGTTTTTTCTTTGGTTTTGTCCTTGGTTAGCCATATAGATACTTTCTTTTATAAACTAACAGGGCTTGAAATTTATTTATGTTGCTTTGGTTTTGTGTAGTTTTAGTTGATGCTATAAAAAATACTACTTTGACTTTCAGGAGTCAAGTTTAGTTTATAACATGTACCATAAGTGTTTGTGGGGTCTTTGGGTAAAGCTTATTACACGATGAATAAGCTATTAGTGGGGTGTTTGGGTAAGCACATTCCATTCTAAAAACACAATAATTGCTTCTTGAGAAGCCAACATTGAGGTCCTTTTCTAAAAGATCTTATTTAGTTGATAAAGGGAATAAGTAACAAGCACAAGCTGTTTTTAAAACCCTATCAATCACCTGTAACAAAATTACTAGGTTGCGAAGATAGTTATGATAACAGATAATCATACTTAAGACTTTTAGGATTACATGTGAAATTATCACTGAATAATAACTTAATATAATCAATCTGGTTGCAGCTACCCTGCACTATTTATCAAATTCAACCCCTAATTAATCACATAACACTTGCAATAAAAATAATGGGAGGAAGGAGGTAAGTGACAAAAATTTATGTTGAAAATATGTCACTAACGTATAAGAAGGTTAGCGACACTTCTTTTCTGTTGCAAAAGTGTCACTACAAAGGGAAGGAAGGAGGAAAGAGTTTAGCGACACTTCTTTTCTGTTGCAAAAGTGTCACTAACATGGGAGGAAGGCGGAAAGAGGCGACACTTGACACTTCTTTTCTGTTGCAAAACCTTTGGTTGGTCTTGCCTGCCACCTTACCCATTCGTTCAATTTAAGTTTTTATAAATTAGTGTTCATATACATATGTTCTAAAAATAACGTATATTCAAGCAACACACGAGTGTTGAACTTGTATAAAAAGATGGGTGTAATTCAATTTATAATTTACATATTATTAATTAATCTTTTCATTTTTTTTTTCTCTCAACGACTGAGATTTAATTTGTGTAAGATCTCTCATCTTGCTTTAGTAATGTAAATACAATAACAAATAAATTAAAATTATACACGTCTATTATAAACCCTCACTAACATGCGGACCTCGTATTACTCGTTTACTATATTATGGTACCATTTAAATTCTATCTCCATGTTAGTTTAGAAGAACATTTCCGATTTGAAAAAAAAAATTCAAAAATATATGAAGGATGTAAAGATAAATAATACATGGCACGCAAGACCGTAAAAAAAATGAGATGGAAGACAGAGAGGGTGGTCCTAATAACAGATACTCTCTCCGTCCCAATTTATTTGTCATGAGAGATAAATCACAAAGTTTAATAAAAGTGGGGGCACTTTAATTTTCAACCATTAAAATGGAATATTCCTTCACTAGATTCTCTAGTTTTTACTTAATAAGGAAAGTGGATAATTAATTTGAGACATCCATAAAAGGAAATATGGACAATTAAATTGAGACAGAGGGAAGGGAGTAATAAAGTCTATAAATAGGCTAGACGAGTTGTAGCTCACAACATCATAAACAAATACAGTACTTTGCTACCTTTGATATTTTCATCATGAAGAATATGCATGCAATGGTGTTATTTCTTGTTTTTATCACGAGTATGAGCTCGACTTTGTGTGTTTCCTCAAACAATGATGACAATCAGGAAATTTCCATGGTCGTTGTGGAAGATCAACCGAGCGTGCATGATGCAGGAATAGGGATTAGCAAGGTACATTACATACATGCATGTGTTAGATTGTTAGTTAATAAAGTACTAACTGCTTAAGCTAAAAGATATGCTTGCACTAATTAACATTTAGTATTTCATATATTACTAGCAAACCTTCTTCACTTAAATTAGCTCTCATTTGAAATTAAGAAACAAAGACACCTTTAAAGATTGAATAATATCCTCTTCTACCGTCCCTTTGTGCAGGCAAATCCGGTTCAAATGGCATTAATGATTTTGGAAGATGGGAAGGTATTGAAATTTTCTCGGAAATCATCCCCGGGCGAGAATGCATGCATTGATCTTGGCCAGCCGTGTGGGCTTCTTGATCATTGCTGTGATCCCTATTACTGTACAGGTTATATTGCTGGAACATGTGTAACCGACTTCTGTCAGCGTACGGGCCTACCTTGCATCCCCACCGCGCCATGTTGCGGCTTTTGTGTGGGAGGCTTTTGTGTGGGTTAGGGAGTCTGTTATGCATGCATGAGTGTGTCTGTGGTAATAATTCATGCCTCCGTGTGGCATGTATCTACAATAATGGAACATATCATCAGTTGATATGGGTCAAGACGTACTCAAGAGTCATGTTGTTTTAATTCTCGTTGTTTGTGTTGTTTAATGAAAAGCTTATTGTACTACTATATATTTCTATTATGGCAATGTCCAAATTAATTAGTTAAATCAGTTGAATTTTATCAGCTAAACAATGACATAATAATGTATATATACCCTTAAAAATAAACATTTTTAACTGTAGATGAAACACTTGCCTTCTAAACTTTTAAATCGCATAAGTTCAACTTAAGCATTTGTTTAATATGGGATTGAAAAGATATAGATATTACTGCACCTGCGAATCTGCAATTATGGCTACGTGTCTTAAGTTAATGCTTAAGGTATTGCTTTATGACTGTGCGACTTAAGTGTTTAGATAATTAAGTTGCGGACATAACTCTAGTCTTTAAAACGAAAATTTTGAACTGATAGGTTTTCATATACAATAATTACATTAACACAACCATATTAATGTTTTGACCTAATTCTTCTTATTAAAGCACTCTGTAATAAAGTACATATAAGAGACATAAAAACATGATTCCCTCTCATACACATTATGGAATAAAATGAATACGTTATGTTTTAACATAATTCGTGCCTCGACAAGTAAACCAGTAAATTAAATCCAAGTTTCATCATTATTCCAACTTCACATCAATATCAATAACATAATTAAATAATCAATTGTGAAATTATTATATTAGGTCTGTATGAATTATTGAGATAAGAAATATGGTTTAAGCCATTAAATAGCCACATACTTTCTCAGATTTACTCATATGGTACATATATTAAATTTATTATCTATATCATACATCTACTTTTTCCACCGTTTTACCTACTTAAAAATAAAAAAATGACTAAAATACCCTCATCTTGCTAGTGGAGTAACGAGTTTGGTCCATTTTCTGGTTTTGTCCGTTTTTATAGTTTTTCGTCCGTTTTTCTTACGTTTTCATACGGGTTTGCCCGTTTTTATACGTCTTTGTCCATTTTTCTTACATTTTCATACATTTTTATCCGTTTTTATATACTTTTATACACTTTTATACGTTTTTGTTCGTTTTTATACGTTTTCTTAGTTTTTTCTTACGTTTTCATACATATTTATCCGTTTTTATCCGTTTTCATCTGTTTTCATCCGTTTTTATACGTTCTTGTCCATTTTTATACGTTCTCGTCCATTTTTATATGTTTTCATCCGTTTTTATACATTTTTGCCAGTTTTTTCTTATGTTTTTATTTGTTTCATCTGTATTTATCCATTTTATATGTTTTCGTCCATTTTTATACATTTGCGTCCATTTTTCTTACGTTTTTATCCGTTTAAAACAGATAAAACGGATAAAAATGTACAAAAATGGATGAAAATGGATAAAAACGAATAGAAAACGTAAGAAAAATGGATGAAAGCGTATAAACACAAATGAAAACGAATGAAAATGAGTAAAAATGAATAAAAACATATAAAACGGATATAAACGGATGAAAACGAATAAAAACAGATGAAAATGAATAAAAACGGATGAAAATGTATAAAACCATATATGTAAACAATAGAAAATAGATAAAAATGAATAAAAAGGGATAAAATTGTATAAATACATATGAAAACGTATAAAAATAGATGAAAACGAATGAAAACGTATAAAAACAGATGAA